>JBAIZL010000008.1:50360074-50815074 GCA_036971475.1 Prosapia bicincta | reverse complement strand
GTTAGGTTTTTTTGTGAATTTATTGTATACTGTATATTTTTTATAATGTGTTTGTTGTATCCATTTTCTATTGCTATTTTTGTAATGTTATCTAATTCTTCATTTAATTTTTGTTTGTTATCCTGTGTGTATTTTATTGCTTTATTTATCATGTTACTGTAAGTGTTAATTTTGTGTGTCCAGGGGTGGTTAGATTTGTAGTGTATTGTGTTGTTGTTGGAAGTAGGTTTCCTGTATACTGTAGTTTCTATTTTATTATCATTTATATTTAAAGTGATGTCGAGGAAGTTGATTGTTCTATTTGTTTCTGTTTCAACGGTGAATTGTATGTTTTCGTTGTATGTATTTAGTTTGTTTAATATTATGATGTGTTCGTTGTGAATGGTAGGTTGGTATATTACAAGTATATCATCTACATACCTTGTCCATAGTGAGATATTGTGTGTGTTTATTATAGGTTTAATTATTATTTGTTCAAAGTGTTGTAAATATATTTCTGACATGACAGATGATATGGGTGAACCCATGGGGAGTCCTGTTGTTTGTTTATAATATTTATTGTTAAATTGGAAGTAATTTTGGTTACATATGTGTTTGGTTAGCATAATGATACTATCTATTATGTTTCTTTTTTCGTTATTGTGTATCAGTTTGTTTTTTATTATTTCTATGGTTTCTTCTATTGGGATACTAGGGTACATGTTAGTTATGTCATAACTTATTATTTTTGTGTTGCTGTTTGTTTTTATCGTTTTTATTTTATTAATTAATTTGTATCCATTTTTTATATTGTATGTGTTGTTGATATGTATTTTAGATCTTATGATTTTGTCTAGAATTTTTGCGATTATGTAAGATGGTGCTGTTGTGAAATTTATTAGTGGTCTAAATGGTGTGTTGGGTTTGTGGATTTTAGGTATCCCTGATAATATTACTTACAATAGTAATATATTAACTTCATAAAGTCAGTGCAACGGAAAAACAATGGATAACGTTAAATATCAAGAATTTAATACCTACCAAGGTAAACAACTGTACCGTAAATATCTTAACCTAAAAATCAAACTCCAGAATTGCATCAACAAAATACAGTTTAATAAAAAATGCTTAACACTTAATATAACACCAAAATACGCTAAATTACACATAAAAAATAAACAAAACACTATTATCAATAAAGCAACAAAAATAGCAGAATCACACATAATTAAACAAAACATTAAATCTGCCTACCATAAAAAAAGCCAAATCAATTTACAACTATACACAACCAATTTGGAAATAATGAAAACTTTTGATACTCTCACACCTATTATTCACGAAAAAACACAACAAATTATAATAAAACATAAAACAAACACTATAAACAGACAAAACAGAAAAATCGAAAATTTATCAAAACAACATAACCTAAAAAATAGCCTAGAACCAATCCACACATCAAAACAACAACATAACCTAAAAAATAGCCTAGAACCAACCCACACCTCTAACAACAATAAATTCATAAACTTAACTAAAACACAATTTACTGAAAAAGAAAAAATAATAATAACAAATTCCTTCAAATATAACCTACCTAACTTCAACAAAAAACAAATAATAAAAAACCTAATAGTTGACACAGAATCTAACATCCACAAAATTACCCACCAAAATACTGAACACATAAGAAACAATATTAATAATAAAATTAACCTAATAAAAACGGAAAAAAACAAAAAAACGGAACAATATATTAATAAAAAAGAAATTATAAAACTCAGAGAAAAACTAGAAAACAACGACTACTTAATATTAAAATCAGATAAAACAAATACACCAGTAATAATAGAAAATACCAAATATATCGATTCAATGACTAACTACATAAAAGAAAATAAATACGAACAAATCAAAGACCCAACTAGCAAATACCTTATTACAATAAAAAACTTAATAGTCACTCACCGAAACATCCTAAACTATGACAATAAATTAAAATACCACACAAGACTATACCCATTCAAACCATGCGCACCAATATTATCAGGGATACCTAAAATCCACAAACCCAACACACCATTTAGACCACTAATAAATTTCACAACAGCACCATCTTACATAATCGCAAAAATTCTAGACAAAATCATAAGATCTAAAATACATATCAACAACACATACAATATAAAAAATGGATACAAATTAATTAATAAAATAAAAACGATAAAAACAAACAGCAACACAAAAATAATAAGTTATGACATAACTAACATGTACCCTAGTATCCCAATAGAAGAAACCATAGAAATAATAAAAAACAAACTGATACACAATAACGAAAAAAGAAACATAATAGATAGTATCATTATGCTAACCAAACACATATGTAACCAAAATTACTTCCAATTTAACAATAAATATTATAAACAAACAACAGGACTCCCCATGGGTTCACCCATATCATCTGTCATGTCAGAAATATATTTACAACACTTTGAACAAATAATAATTAAACCTATAATAAACACACACAATATCTCACTATGGACAAGGTATGTAGATGATATACTTGTAATATACCAACCTACCATTCACAACGAACACATCATAATATTAAACAAACTAAATACATACAACGAAAACATACAATTCACCGTTGAAACAGAAACAAATAGAACAATCAACTTCCTCGACATCACTTTAAATATAAATGATAATAAAATAGAAACTACAGTATACAGGAAACCTACTTCCAACAACAACACAATACACTACAAATCTAACCACCCCTGGACACACAAAATTAACACTTACAGTAACATGATAAATAAAGCAATAAAATACACACAGGATAACAAACAAAAATTAAATGAAGAATTAGATAACATTACAAAAATAGCAATAGAAAATGGATACAACAAACACATTATAAAAAATATACAGTATACAATAAATTCACAAAAAAACCTAACCTCAACACAACACTACAACCGGAACACGAAAATAATGAAAATAAAAAAATCTACCTAAAATATAAATACACCAATAACAAAATAGAAAAAATAACAAATATATACAACAAAGAATACTACACTCCAACTTACAAACCAAACAACAAAATAATAAAATATCTTAATAACACAAACCACAAAACAAATTCAGAAAAACATAACCTATCAGGAATTTACAAAATCACATGCAACAACTGTAACGCTTTTTACATAGGAAAAACAACCAGAACATTTAAAATAAGATTTGAAGAACATTATAGAGCATTCAAAAACAAAAATTCTAAAGTATCAAATGTTGCAGCACACCTAATATCCCATAAACACGAAATAACAAATTACGAAAATAACCTAACCATACTTGAAATAAATAACAACCCAATAGAACTAAACTCACTAGAAAAATACCACATTTATAAAAACATACACAACAATTTAATGAATCTACAAACAACATATACAGAAGACATACTATATAGAAACATCATACACACAGATCAAGAAAAAATGCGCGTAACGTCAACAAACACCAACTTCACAGACCGAACATCTACAACAGAGAAACATCAGTGATTCGACAATGGTCAATTGACCGAAAGGTGCCTCATCACTCAAGGTAAAATTATTGCACTTAATGGTGGATAAAATTACGTACAATAGTAATATATTAACTTCATAAAGTCAGTGCAACGGAAAAACAATGGATAACGTTAAATATCAAGAATATATATATATATATATATATATATATATATATTGTTTGCATGAGCATATGAGTGATTATAGTTTATATAAGTCTGTCAGGGGAAAAGAGATAAGGCTATTAGGAGAAAAAAAAAGGAAAAAAAATGGATTTATCTGATGTTGAGGTTAGGGGATTCTCTGGACTTGGTATACCACTGGTATGATAGTTCCCACCTTCTCAGTTCTGAGGGATTGCAATCAGGGGGGAATGATTTAATTATTTTTGTGGTATAGCAGTCATCAAAGGTTGTGATGTTGTGACTCGCAGCATGTTGAGCTGTTGGTCTATCCATATTCATAATTTTAACATCATGTCTGTGGCCATTCATTCTGATATTCAGACCATCCGTGGTCAGGCCTATGTACTGCGCTGAGCAAAGTTTACATTGTAGCTGGTATATGACATTTTTCGATGTACAATTTTGATGACCCTGTATTTTGAAGACCATTTTTGTTGTTTGGCTGTTGAAACTATTTGCTGAGGGGTGTATTGGACACGTCTTGCATCTAGGTCTATTGCATGGGAAGGAGCCATGAGGAAGTTTGTGTGGTTTCTCTGCATCAGGGTCTGGTAGTTTAGGATGTACTAGGATGTTTTTCAAGTTGGGAGGTTGCTTGTACCAAATTTGCGGTGGATCAGTGAAAAGATTTTTGGTGTGGATGGAAGCTTGAAGAATTTTGAAGCCATCTCTCAGTATCTTGTTGAGTTTATGTAGACCAGGATGGTAGTCTGTTATTAAAAACAGCTTATTTTGTTCTGTTTGTGGTTTATGGTGAACCGAGGATTGTGCTGAATGAATTTGGTTTTCAATGAGTTTTTTTGGGTCTCCTCTTCTCTGGAAGGCTGTTGATATCTTTCTATTAAAATCTTCCAATTCCCTATCATTCGAACAGATTCTCTTACCCCTGATTGCTTGACTGTATGGAATGGATCGTTTTATGTTTATTGGGTGGTTGCTGTCGAAATGGAGACATTGTAGGTGGTTTGTCGGTTTGATGTGAATTCCTGTGTTGATATTTCCATTCTGGAGTGTTACCTCTACATCCAAAAAGGTGATGGCTGATGTAGATTTCTCCCAGGTGAATTGAAGTGTGGAGAATTGTGTCAGGCTGTCTAAAAATGCCTCAAGTGTTGAAGCACCCTGTGTCCAAATTAGGAAGATGTCATCTATATATCTATACCAACATAATGGCTGGTGTGTTTGTGTCTTTAGAAAACTTTCTTCCAACAATCCCATGTACAGATTTGCGTACGATGGTGCCATTCTGGTGCCCATTGCTGTTCCCTTTATTTGAAGGTAGTTCCTTCCCTCAAACTGAAAGTTGTTCTTCTCGAGGATGAACCTGGTCAGGTTCACAAGAAAAGGTGTAGTGGGAGAAGGCTTGCCTGGGCGTTTGTTTAGAAAATTCTCTATTGCAGATAGGCCGTGTGCATGAGGGATGTTGGTATAGAGAGAGGTGACATCTATGGTGACCAAAATAGTTACCGGGGGTAGAGGTACAGATATTTGTGAGAGTCGATCTATGAAATGATTGGTGTCCTGGGTATGTGATGGAAGGTTCTTTACTAAGGGTTGAAGGTGTGAGTCGAGGAAAGCTGAAATTCTTTCCGTTACTGAATTGCAGCCAGCAATTATTGGTCTACCAGGTGGAGGGATTATGTTTTTGTGGATCTTTGGTAATATATAGAATTGAGGAGTAGAGGGGTTTTCATTATATAACAATTTTAGAGATGTTTCCGAAATATTTTGTTCAGGAGCTGTATATTTGAGTAGGTCCGAGAGTAAATTGTTGAATTCTGTAGTAGGGTTATCTGTAAGTATTTTGTATGTTGTGATGTCTGACAGTTGCTTATTTGCTTCTTTGATGTAGTCTTCTTTGTTCATAATGACAATGGTTGAACCTTTATCTGCTGGAAGAATCATAATATCTTTATTGTTTTTCAACGTAACGAGAAGGTGGGAACTATCATACCAGTGGTGTACCAAGTCCAGAGAATCCCCTAACCTCAACATCAGATAAATCCATTCATTTCCCCCCCCCCCTTATAGCCTTACGTCTCCAATCTCTTTTCCCCTGACAGGCTTATATAAACTATAATCACTCATATGCTCATGGAAACAATATATATATATATATATATATATATATATATATATATATATATATAGATTTTTTGGACTAGGAGACTGACAGACTTACCTTGGTAAGAGTCCACTCTGTAGTCTTGAAATAGTAACACATAAAGGCACTTAAACAATGATATATTTCGACCACACAGTGGTCTTTATCAATCGAAGAGAAAACACAAAAAGAAATATGAGAGAATAAAATAAAATAATTGTGTAGAGTAGAAATCAGATGTCACAGATGCACAGATTAAAGATATATATATTGTTTCCATGAACATATGAGTGATTATAGTTTATATAAGTCTGTCAGGGGAAAAGAGATAAGGCTAGTTGGAATAAAAAAAAAAAAAAAATAAAAAAATAAAAATAAAAGTGAATGGATTTATCTGATGTTGAGGTTAGGGGATTCTCTGGACTTGGTATACCACTGGTATGATAGTTCCCACCTTCTCAGTTCTGAGGGATTGCAATCAGGGGGGAGTGATTTAATTATTTTTGTGGTATAGCAGTCATCAAAAGTTGTGATGTTGTGACTCGCAGCATGTTGAGCTGTTGGTCTATCCATATTCATAATTTTAACATCATGTCTGTGGCCATTCATTCTGATATTCAGACCATCCGTGGTCAGGCCTATGTACTGTGCTGAGCAAAGTTTACATTGTAGCTGGTATATGACATTTTTCGATGTACAATTATGATGACCCTGTATTTTGAAGACCATTTTTGTTGTTTGGCTGTTGAAACTATTTGCTGAGGGGTGTATTGGACACGTCTTGCATCTAGGTCTATTACATGGGAAGGAGCCATGAGGAAGTTTGTGTGGTTTCTCTGCATCAGGGTCTGGTAGTTTAGGATGTACTAGGATGTTTTTCAAGTTGGGAGGTTGCTTGTACCAAATTTGTGGTGGATCGGTGAAAAGATTTTTGGTGTGGACGGAAGCTTGAAGAATTTTGAAGCCATCTCTCAATATCTTGTTGAGTTTATGTAGACCAGGATGGTAGTCTGTTATTAAAGACAGTTTATTTTGTTCTGTTTGTGGTTTATGGTGAACCGAGGATTGTGCTGAATGGATTTGGTTTTCAATGAGTTTTTTTGGGTATCCTCTTCTCTGGAAGGCTGTTGATATCTTTCTATTAAAATCTTCCAATTCCCTATCATTCGAACAGATTCTCTTACCCCTGATAGGCCTGACCACGGATGGTCTGAATATCAGAATGAATGGCCACAGACATGATGTTAAAATTATGAATATGGATAGACCAACAGCTCAACATGCTGCGAGTCACAACATCACAACTTTTGATGACTGCTATACCACAAAAATAATTAAATCACTCCCCCCTGATTGCAATCCCTCAGAACTGAGAAGGTGGGAACTATCATACCAGTGGTATACCAAGTCCAGAGAATCCCCTAACCTCAACATCAGATAAATCCATTCACTTTTATTTTTTTTTTTTTTTTTTTTTTTTTTTTTTTTTTTTTTTTTTATTTTTATTTATTTTTTTTTTTATTCCAACTAGCCTTATCTCTTTTCCCCTGACAGACTTATATAAACTATAATCACTCATATGTTCATGGAAACAATATATATATCTTTAATCTGTGCATCTGTGACATCTGATTTCTACTCTACACAATCTGTGATTACAATTATTTTATTTCATTCTCTCATATTTCTTTTTGTGTTTTCTCTTCGATTGATAAAGACCACTGTGTGGTCGAAATATATCATTGTTTAAGTGCCTTTATGTGTTACTATTTCAAGACTACAGAGTGGACTCTTACCAAGGTAAGTCTGTCAGTCTCCTAGTCCAAAAAATCTAAATAATCTTTACCAACCAAAACTAACCTAAATATATATATATATATATATATATATATATATATATATATATATATATATATATATATATATCTTTAATCTGTGAATCTGTGACATCTGATTTCTACTCTACACAATCTGTGATTACAATTATTTTATTTCATTCTCTCATATTTCTTTTTGTGTTTTCTCTTCGATTGACAAAGACCACTGTGTGGTTGAAATATATCATTGTTTAAGTGCTTTTATGTGTTTCTATTTCAAGACTACAGAGTGGACTCTTACCAAGGTAAGTCTGTCAGTCTCCTAGTCCAAAAAATCTATATATATATGAAGTTATTATTACTTGTAAATAATTTTTCGAACACTAAGTGCAATAATTTTACCTTATGTGATGAGGTACCTTTCAGTTACTTGACCATTGTCGAATCACTTCTAGAGTGATTACCACATTTATAAAAACATACACAACAACTTAATGAATTTACAAACAACATATACAGAAGACATACTATACAGAAACCTCATACACACAGATCAAGAAATAGTGCGCGTAACTTCTACAAACACCGACTTCACGGACGTAGCATCCACAGCAGAGAACAATCAGTGATTCGACAATGGTCAAAGACCGAAAGGTACCTCATCACTCAAGGTAAAAATATTGCACTTAATGGTGGATAAAATTACTCAAAATCAGTGATTTATTAGCTTCATATATATATATATATATATATATATATATATATATGAAGTTAATATATTACTATGTGAGTAATTTTATCCACCATTAAGTGCAATAATTTTACCTTGAGTGATGAGGCACCTTTCGGTCGTTGACCATTGTCGAATCACTCTTTTTTTTTTCTAGGCTATTTTTTAGGTTATGTTGTTGTTTTGATGTGTGGATTGGTTCTAGGCTATTTTTTAGGTTAAGTTGTTTTGATAAATTTTCGATTTTTTTGTTTTGTCTGTTAATAGTGTTTGTTTTATGTTTTATTATAATTTGTTGTGTTTTTTCGTGAATAATAGGTGTGAGAGTGTCAAAAGTTTTCATTATTTCCAAATTGGTTGTGTATAGAGTGATTCGACAATGGTCAATGACCGAAAGGTGCCTCATCACTCAAGGTAAAATTATTGCACTTAATGGTGGATAAAATTACTCACATAGTAATATATTAACTTCATAAAGTCAGTGCAACGGAAAAACAATGGATAATGTTAAATATCAAGAATATATATATATATATATATATATATATATATATATATATATATATAGATATATATATTCACGTTGTCCATTTATATATATATTTATTTATTCTGATTCAGGAAAGAATATAGAATACAATAGTATAATTTATACTAATATATTTCTTCAAATATTTGTTCTCTTTGATTACAAGCAGTAATCCCATTTTAAAGCTTCTTAATGGAAGATACAATACCCTTTGTTTGGTACGGTTTTTAAAATTCGGAAAACTCTAACCTTTCTGTCATAAACTACTACGCATAACCTATTGTGGGCGATCTACGGTGCACACTCTATGTGCAATACCCTAGCCATGTTTCTGGCAATGTGTACTCAACTCCTGACAATGTCTTTCCTCCTCGTTCTTACTTCGCCGTTTTTGACTCATTTCTTCCACGTTATTTTCATCCGATTTTATCTTCACAATCATTTCACATAAGTGTTGTGAATTATCTCGAAACAAAGTTAATAATTTTATAACCTTTAACTAGTTATTAACCTCACATTGTCATTACTTTATTATTGAACGTTATTCAACAAGTGTTTAGCATGAGGTAAACTATCTAGTGAAACTTTTGTTATTCTTTTAGTGATCATTTGAACTTAATTGAAAGTGTTTAGTTAATAGTTCTAGTGATGTGCATACCCTAAGCCGACATTTACATCTTTAAAGAACTTTTTGTAAGTATATTAGCAATTTTCATTTTGTTCATAACCTCTTTTGTTACATATACTTAACGCAACTCACAGATTTGACGTTTTAAATTTATCTATGTGGTCCTCCGGTAATTTATTATGGTTATTCATTATTTTTTGTCTTTGGGTCAAATTTAAGGGCTAAAAGGCACATCCTTGCACTTCCTATAATTAACTTGTGAATCAAGAGGAAAGAGACTTCACACAGATCATAACCTTATTCAGTGCACAAGAAAACTAAAACATTTGTGGTGAAAATCTGTTATATTACCCCTAATAATTTCTCACCACAATCACTAAGAAGAGGCTCTTCTTGCAAACCTGATTATTGGCTCTTTCCTTTAAACAATTTTGAGAATTGTGTATTTTTCATAAGGTTTTTATACAGCCACATTTAATATTAATGCAAGACTATGGAGATGGGTATATCAATTACTTACAATCAATCATTTTCAATCACGACCAAAGAGATTCACCTCCTACCTCCAGGAGAACTTAACAGCCTATATTTTCTCCTTAGTTCAACATTTAAGTCTAAAACTCATAATACTGTGCACAGGCTCTGATACCTACTGATGTACTCTGGACTCCCTGACTAGTAACCAAAGTGGCTAGTGATCCAGCATCCGTGCCTAGCTAATTAGCAGAGTAAACTCACATCAACATCCTAGTTCAGAATCATCAAGCTTTAACCCATACTCCAAAATTACAACCGTCCAAAATCCTTACGGAAGTATTAGTGTGACAATAATGTTGATACAAATTATGTCAACTTTTTAATAAATATATATTATATTATTTAATCAATGATTTAAACAATTTATTATTACTTACAACTTTTTTTTTTTTTTTTAAATGTTTTAACTTGCCTATAGTAGCACTTACTTTTTTTGTGTTGAGGACGGCCGTTTCGGGAGATGTGTCCCTTTGTCAACTCAGACCGTAACTGATCTCAAGGTTTACGTAGGTTAGGGTGGGGGTGGGATATTTTGGTGGTGTGGGTGTATTTTGTGTGTATTGTGTGAATACACACAAAATACACCCACACCACCAAAATATCCCACCCCCACCCTAACCTACGTAAACCTTGAGATCAGTTACGGTCTGAGTTGACAAAGGGACACATCTCCCGAAACGGCCGTCCTCAACACAAAAAAAGTAAGTGCTACTATAGGCAAGTTAAAACATTTAAAAAAAAAAAAAAAGTTGTAAGTGATTACTAGTAGCTCACGCGAAGATGGAATCAACAAATGTTAATTTATTATTGTTATATTATTGATAAATAATATAAGTGTAATAATAGTTATTAGTGTGCAAGGTAATTGTGTGTAACAATTATGTGTTACCTACAGTAAAGAATTAGGAAAATATTTGATATTTCTTATAGCCATAAATCAAAAGATTTATTTTTTAAAACATTATCAGTGGCACAATAAGATATACTTTTAACAAAATGTTTCTCTACACATTAATAAATTTAATTTCTAGAATAAAATTAATACAAATTTGTTTTAAAACACTTACCAAACTATCTGCAAAAATGAATGTAGCTATTACAATATAAAACAAAGTTGTTAAGACGCCAACCAGCCTAGTAAATAGGGTAATATAGTCTATGAAAGCATTGAACAGAGTTTGCAAGGCTGTTAAGATGAATGACACAAATCCGATCAGAACTAATATCGGGAATGCTTTAGACAATGTAGCATCAAATTCTTTCTTTGTGAAAGCTAAAACACAGAAAAATAAAATATTCACATTATAGTGTTATTAAAATCAATTACAAACAATTTAGTTTTATACTCAACCATCGTATTACTTTAAAATGTTTGTTGAATATACTTACACCCCCTTCAGGAGCATTTGTCTGTCTTTCCTAATTCAAAATTTTCCCTAACATACTTAACCCTTTCAAAGTCCATATTTTTCAAATTGCACATGTTAAAAACCATGCCATTATTTGGTTTTTGTAGCATTTCTTTAAATGTTGTTGTTGTATAGATTCCATATAAATATAGATAGAAGCCTGATTTTTGTGTTATTTGTTTCACAATCACCTAGGCTATTAAATATTTGGGAATATCAATCAATTCCCCAAATTTTCATGCAAAGAGTCAATTTTGCTTAATTTTCCAGGTTTCGAAGCATATGATCTTCAAAAAAAATCCCATCATCTTAGAACTTGTACACCTTCATCTCTAAAATTTTCTCTTGTATATTGCGAATTTGAAAAGTCTACACTTATGAAAACTATACTTTTTGTGAAATGAAATTCCAACAAGTATATTTTGAGATCCATTGGCCATGAAGTCTCTTATAATATCATACGCATACAATCTGTGATAGTTTTCTAGTACCCAGAAAAATCACTTCCATTGAAACACAAAATTCGTAAACAAATTAGAATTTGTTGGAAATAATACTAAATAAGTTAAAAGATATTCTTACAGTAAATAATTACGAAATGAGAAAAGAAAATGTACACATGATCACCGTAATACATAATAGAACAGAAGACTTGAACCAAGAAAACATAAACTAGCACAAACTGTCATTAGGATGCTTGCAGCCGTCTAAAATAGTTCTCGTTCACAGCCATATGTGAAAGAAAAACCAAAATAAACTTTCTTATGGTAGTAATAGTAACGCAATCTGTTGGGTTTTAAGAGAACTACAACGGTTTGGAATTCCAAGCTGATATATCGGCCTGAGGTCATTTTCAATTGCTATTTAGAGAACCAATATATCTCATGGTTTTAAAAGCAATAATACTTATAAGATTTGGATAAAATATATAATTGCCCTTGTTATTGATTCACTGTTGTGTGTACCAAGATGCAATAATAGACACAAAAGCTGAGAGTTTAGAACTTTTCTTGGTATTATCGGGTCAATTTGACTATTTCTCTATGAAGAATACAAAAGGGTTGAGAGTACAGACATTATTAAGGTAAAAATATAAAATTCTCTGCCTTCAAAGGCAGGGTCATATTCCTGATGTGGTTTACAGGTATATAAGGTGTCTATATATGTAAAAGAAAAAAAAGGATAGATGGATTAAAAATAACAACTGCCTGGCATGGAAATTGGAAGAAATTATGTTTACCATAGTCAGGGTCAGTTACCTAACATAGACCTGCTTTATATTGGGGTCAGAAAAAAATTTCTATAAAAATGTAAACTTGTTATGAAAGATGGTTTGTTGAATGTCATCATAACCTGCAATTTTTTATAAGTGTTATGATGTTTGACTGGGTATTAAGAGGAATGCCAAACCTAGGAGTAGGTGTAACACTTTCACTGGTGAATCTCTGTCGCAGGAGCATTGCCTAATTAACGGAAATATATAAATATAATAATGGTTTCACAGGCTCTGGTTAGATTTGTTGCAAAAATGATTATTGTATCTGTGTTATATAAAATTGTAAATGTTAATTTCAGTATAATTTTAAACTTATGCCAGAATGATTTTTAATATCAAGAAGGTTTTAGTGAAGGAAAAAACATGATGTTATTGTAATTAAAAAAACAAGCTACAGGGCTAAAACAAAATTGTGTTGTCAAAATAGTAACAATTACCAACTCTATTTACAAATATTCAATAGAAAATAAACATCTTCACTAATTACTATCAGTGCTTCTTTTAGCACTATTTAAACTGAGGAAGTAAAAACAAAAGAGGAATATAGAAACAAAATATATAAACCTTCAAAATGACCATTTAATTTTTGAATCAAATCAGTATATTGACCTCATTTTCAAAATCATTATGTTCATATGGCCTCTTAATTTTAATCTTTTTTGAAAAAAATTGCATGGAATACAAAAGATAAAAACTCTTAGCTTTTGAGACTGTGATGTGATAAACTAATAAAAATCAAGAGTTGGCAAGGGAGGACCAAACTAAGAAAGAAGATATATTAATTTAAGGTTCATACAGAAAACCTGGAATTTGTATACAATACTAGTTACTTACCGATTTTCGAATCAATTGTTCCTCCAGGATTTATTCTTATGGTATAAAGCACATACGTTGCATAGAGTACAGTTCCATAAACTACTAAGCAAATCAAGTAACTTAAGATCTTTGTCAACTTGCCACTCTGTTTGTTTTTCAGATCTGCAATCAAAATTTGCAACAATTAATGAAGATTGAATTGACTGTGGGATATATCATGTATTATTTAGTTTGTTACTAAGACAAAAATATACGATAAATAAATATATATATATATATATATATATATTTTTAGGTTAGTTCTAGTAGAGCTTAAAGCTTATTTAGGAATTTTTTTGGACTTGATAGGAGACTGACAGACTTACCTAAAGGCAATAGTCCAAAACTGCAATCTCTTGGAAATAAGCACATATAAAACACATATAAAACACTGAAGTGTATTCACTTGAGTGAATACACAAAAAGTGTATTAAGTGTTTTATATGTGTTTTATATGTGCTTATTTCCAAGAGATTGCAGTTTTGGACTATTGCCTTTAGGTAAGTCTGTCAGTCTCCTATCAAGTCCAAAAAAATTCCTATATATATATATATATATATATATATATATATAGGTGTTTTCTCTTCGATTGACAAAGACCACTGTGTGGTTGAAATATATCATTGTTTAAGTGCTTTTATGTGTTTCTATTTCAAGACTACAGAGTGGACTCTTACCAAGGTAAGTCTGTCAGTCTCCTAGTCCAAAAAATCTATCTATATATATATATATATATATATATATATATATATATATATATATTCTTGATATTTTACATTATCCATTGTTTTTCCGTTGCACTGACTTTATGAAGTTAATATATTACTATTGTAAGTAATTTTATCCACCATTAAGTGCAATGATTTTACCTTGAGTGATGAGGCACCTTTCGGTCACTTGACCATGGTCAATGGCATTTTTGAATGCTCTGTAATGTTCTTCAAATCTTATTTTAAATGATCTGGTCGTTTTTCCTATGTATAATGCATTGCAGTCGTTACATGTAATTTTGTAAACTCCTGATAGGTTATGTTTTTCTGTATTTGTTTTGTGGTTTGTGTTATTAAGATATTTTATTATTTTGTTGTTTGGTTTGTATGTTGGAGTGTAGTAGTCTTTGTTGTATATATTTTGTTAGATTTGTAGTGTATTGTGGTGTTGTTGGAAGTAGGTTTAATGAACCTACAGACCACATATACAGAAGACATACTATATAAAAACATCATACGCGCAGACTAAGAAAAAAATGTGTGTAACGTCAACAAATACCAACATCACGCACCGAACATCTACACCAGAAAAATAATCAGTGATTCGACAATGGTCAAGTGACCGAAAGGTGCCTCATCACTCAAGGTAAAATCAATGCACTTAATGGTGGATAAAATTACTTACAATAGTAATATATTAACTTCATATATATATGAACTAACCTTCTACTAGAAGTTTAGAAGAACTAAACTTCTACTAGAACTAACCTATATATATATATATATATATATCATATTTACTTGTGTATAACACGCATATTTTCCCTTAAAATTCCTTTTACAAAATAAGGGTGCGCTTTATACACAAATATGCATACTTGTAATGACAAAACCCCAGAAATATTGGGTTAATCTTACTGGGTTGGCCCGTTACCTGCTATAATTCATCAGGACAGAGTACAATAGGGAAGGGTTATTGCTCTTACCTTTAAGCTAAATTTAAAGCAAAAGTGATTCTTTTCCCTGCTCTTTTTGCCTGCTTTACACTTCTTACAAAAGGCTTTAGTTTGCAATTGCTAGTCGGCTTGAACAGTAGGTAGCTAGTGTTATCGGTTAATTGATTTTTATTTACAATGAGTGAAAATCCCGTTCATCATATACGGCAAAATTTAATCTTTTAGTAATAATACATGCAGAAAATAATGACAATTGGGCCACATTTCACAAATTTAATATACTGGAAACGAATGTCCAGGAGTGGAAAAAACCAAAACCAAAATTACATCTTATAACTCGTGATAGGCGGTATTTTCGTGGCAAGAAAGCGATGTATCCAAATGTAGAAATGCAGCTAGTCGAGTTTATAGAAGGAAAGAGAAGTGTAGCGTTTGCGGCAACTACGGAAATAATACAAATTCAAGCAAGGCGAAACACTAAATGTCTTGACATTGATAATACACAATTTCGTGCAAGTCAAGGTTGGTGTGCAAGGTTTCTTCGTAGGCATGGTCTTTCGATTCGAAGCCAAACCACTTTGAACATGAAAATAAAATTATTGAGTTTCATCGATTTATCTTACGAGTGAGGACGAGAAATAATTTTGAATTGTCTCAAATTGGAAATGCTGATCAATGTTCTATATTTTTGGATATGTCGATGGGTACTTTAGTTGAACGAAAGGGAGTGAAGTCGGTACCGATCAGATCAACAGAATGCGAGAAGCAATGATGCACGGTTATGATTTCAATTACTGCTGATTGTCACAAGTTACCTCCACATGTTGTTTTTGAACAGAAAGCTTTACCTAAGGAAAAGCTTCCACAAGGTGTTATTGCTCGTGTCCAAGAGAAAGGATGGATGGTCCTGGATAGTTTCAAAGCAATTTTAACTGAAGATTCTCATGAGAATGAAGAAATTCCACCATCTTCAGAAAGTAGTGAATTTGAGTGAAAAATTGTCCATAGTAAAAACAAACAAAATTTAGATATTTTAAGTTTTGAATCGTATTATAAATTTCTTAACTGCTCGTGTTTGGATATTTCAATACGAAATTTGGTCAAGTACAACTTATTAGCTATTGGCGTTTTTACATTCCCCCCAAAATATTGTAATAAAATACGGGTGCTCGTTATACGGTAAATACGGTATATTTTTTGGTTTTTTCATATATAAAAGCTTACACACTATTGAAATATTTCGAACAAAAAGATCTTTGTCAATCAAAAAAGAGAAAAAGGAAAGACTGAAGTGAACGACAGATGTGTATAAATATCAAAACGTCACAGATTCACAGATTTATAGTTTATGATACAGTGCTATATGTGATTTGTATAAATCACATATAAGACTATATCATAAACTATAAATCTGTGACATTTGGATATTTATACACATCTGTCGTTCACTTCAGTCTTTTCTTTTTCTCTTTTTTGATTGACAAAGATCTTTTTGATCGAAATATTTCAATAGTGTGATAAGTTTTTATATGTGTCTATTTATTTATTTCCAAGAGATTGCAGTTTTGGACTATTGCTATTAGGTAAGTCTGTCAGTCTCCTATCTAGTCCAAAAAATTCCTAAATAAGCTTTAAGCTCTACTAGAACTAACCTAAATATATATATATATATATATATATATATATATATATATATATATATATATATATATATGAGGTTAATATATTACTATTGTAGTAATTTTATCCACCATTAAGTGCAATGATTTTGCTTTGTGTGATGAGGCACCTTTCGGTCACTTGACCATTGTCGAATCACTGATGGTGACCAGAAAAATATCAGTGATTCGACAATGGTCAAGTGACCGAAAGGTGCCTCATCACACAAGGTAAAATCATTGCACTTAATGGGGGATAAAATTACTACAATAGTAATATATTAACTTCATAAAGTCAGTGCAACGGAAAAACAATGGATAACGTAAAATATCAAGTATATATATATATATATATATATATATATATATATATATATATATATATATATATATAGATAGATAGATTTTTTGGACTAGGAGACTGACAGACTTACCTTGGTAAGAGTCCACTCTGTAGTCTTGAAATAGAAACACATAAAAGCACTTAAACAATGATATATTTCAACCACACAGTGGTCTTTGTCAATCGAAGAGAAAACACAAAAAGTTTTGTGTTTTCTCTTCGATTGACAAAGGCCACTGTGTGGTTGAAATATATCATTGTTTAAGTGCTTTTATGTGTTTCTATTTCAAGACTACAGAGTGGACTTTTACCAAGGTAAGTCTGTCAGTCTCCTAGTCCAAAAAATCTAAATAATCTTTACCAACCAAAACTAACCTAAATATATATATATATATATATATATATATATATATATATATATATATATATATAATTAGGTATGTAAAATTAATATGTATTTAATGCTAAGTTTTAGGGTCTCAGAAAAAATCATAAGCAGGTTTTTCTCTTAAACAGGAGCAAATTCTATTGCAATACGCAAGACGTGTAGTACATGACATTGGTGACATCATATAGTGAGTAACAAAGTTTCCTTGCCTATGCAATAATTTAAAAAATATGCAAGAGATGGCAGAGCAATGATAATTTTTATAAGATACTAGAATGCATATGTACATTGATCCATGACCTAGTTTAATGGATTAGTATATGTCAAATCTTTAATTTACTTTTGGAGATTAGTTTTATACGGAACAAATAAATTTACTATCATATTCTTAACAACTTTTTCTGTAAGTCTAATAATTCATTCATCAGTTTACTTACTTTTGTAGAAGAAACTATCGTCAAGTAATGACAGGAGAAGTGCAACAGTTAACAAGTTAAAGAAGTTGAAGTTCCCAGTCATTATGATACTGATTTGTAACAATAGCTGGAAATTAAACCAAATATTACATAATCATTGGCAAGGAATACAATTCAACAGTTTTTGACTGAACAAAAGTCATGATCAGTTAACAGGTAATGAATCAAATTTTAATTCACATCAATTTTTTTTCAACTTTTAGTTAAACTATTATTTTTAATGTATAAATGTCATATAAAAACATACATATTTAAGAGTATGTGGCCACATTCTCGTCTTTTTCCCTGTGGTTGTATTTTAGAACTGTTAAACTTATGGTCACATTTTTGCTCTAAACATATTTTAGGATTTTGTCATTTAAAAGGACCATTTTTTTTATATGGCAGTGACTAACACAACTTTAGAATAATTAACCTTTTCAGGAGCTGGGTTTTTCAATACTAGCATCACCTGTAGGAGCAGGTTTTTTTTTTTTTTTAAATATCCTGATTTTCAGATATTAAGACTTTTAATATTTCAAATAATAAATAAAACTTAAATGAAATACAAAACCCCTATTTATTCTTCAAAAATATTTTTTTTAAATTTCCAACCTAACATAATATATTTCCAACTCCATTTTTACTACACATTATTGTAAAGTGACTGAAAAGATGTTATGTCAATTTTATACAAGTATATACATTTATATAAACACATTGAAAATAATATACTTCAATAGTTTTTCACTGTATGGAATACTTCAAAACAAGGTACAACACACCATGACAAGTCACAAGTTTTACACATGTACCTTGGCTTTTCTTTTCTTCACTCCCACACTTGTGTGGCACACACGACACACTCTGGTTGGATTGCTCTTTTTTTCAGTTGGTGGTATTAGTGAAGGAAAATATTCACACTAACACACCATAGAGCAATTATTTACTTATAACATAAACAAAACTGAGTAAATGGAAAATGTGATCAGAATTAGGCTTGACACAATTATAAATGAAAAATTACAACTGTTTTTAGCATGGTTACATACAAATACTTCTAGTCTGACTTACATGAAATGTCAGCTGATTTACAGATGGTTACTTGATCAAAAAGCATTACAGAAAAGTTACTTCAATTATTTACCAATAGATGGCGTAGCAAATGACACCAAAAAAGTTCAAATATTGACCAATAGATGGTTTAGTATTGACATTTGACAAAAAGTATTCTCATGCGTGCTCCGACATCGCGCACGGTCCGGGATCGAGTATGTTCGGGAGTGCTAGTGAAAAGGTTAATGACCATTTAAATACCCTTACAGACTGAGAGAGTGTGACA
Source organism: Prosapia bicincta (assembly GCA_036971475.1). Lineage (NCBI taxonomy): Eukaryota > Metazoa > Arthropoda > Insecta > Hemiptera > Cercopidae > Prosapia > Prosapia bicincta. Next base: position 50,795,583 of record JBAIZL010000008.1, on the reverse strand, counting down.
ACAGTTTTCAGTTTCTGGGAGAATCAGTTAAATAGTTCAGAAAACAACTTTTGACATTCCTTCTCAAAGATTCAAGCTCCAACCCTAAATATTATTTGAGAAAGTAATCAAGTCACCTATGCTGTCACTGATATGGAGAATATTTGTCCTAAGAGATGAAAAAAACATTCCTTTTCAGATATTCACATCAGACTCATCAGGATGTAATGGTTTATCAGGCCAATCATTAGAAATAAACTGGGAAGAGATGGATTATGGACAAAAGCAATGTTTGCATTTTTTTTGGCATGGCTGATTTTAATCAAACCGATTAATTCCCCCTAACTGACAACTAATTACATAGTCACCTTTAATTTAAAATAATGTTCTAATTTCAGGAAATACTTTGACAATAAAACTTTAGTAATGCTAGGGTGCTAATGATAATAAAGAAGTATTTATGAAGTTCTTGGGAAAACATAAATCTTTACAAATATTATATCACTATATTGGATCACATATTTAAAACTTTCAATGTATTTTTATCATTCCTTAATCAGATTTACCAGAGTTTAAAAAAAAATTTAAACTCAAGTATTGTCAAGGGAACTATATTATCTTTCTTTTAGGTTGAATTTTTCTAAAATTTGCAATTTCCTTCAAACTTACCTGGACATAAAATGCAACAGTTCGCACAGACTGCAAGGGGAAGAAAAACAAAGGAGGCAAAAATATTTCCGCTACATTTGCAAATACAGTATTTAGCTCTAGAAACCATGGTGGCAGATGATGACAGTACCATGCCAAAGGGGTTGGTAAGCACATTGACTCAAAATGTACATTTAATGCTGAAACAGATTTGTAATCAGTTAATATACTCTAAACCTCAAGGAACAACAATAACTTACAATAACTACATCAAACGATGCATTACATTAATATATTTCTCAAGAAAAAACTTTAACTATTCAATTCCTTCTTTTACCTCACCCTCTCCTTATATATCTTGTGCGAATACATTCTTTTAAACCTGTAGTGGATAACAAGGATGTTAATAGTTTTTCAAATATTTATTTATTAATTAAATTTAAAAAAGTTGATGTTTCGGTCAGATTCGAAATGAATCCCTACATGTTTGAAATCCAGTTATTTGGCAGTGAGCCAACTTCTCCATAGCTAGGAATCTATTACTTAAAGAAGTATATGAAATTATAAGACAATTATTCCTTGCAATTAATTATAAAATAAGCCATGTCTGGTCTAGAAAGTACCATTTGGCGCAAGAATTAAATCACTTTTTTTCTTCATATTACAGCTAAAATAGTTGTGTAAATTAAGTTTAACCTTAGCCTCAGGATTGTTTTGAAAATTTGTTACCAACCGTCAATTACCATAAACTATCTAACAGGACAACCCTATCCCCCCTTTTTGTAAATTAAAAATAATTTTCTGAATATAATTACACTCTAAAATTGAAATATATTTATTACTTAGTTTCATACTCAAACACTTTTTATATTTTAGTTGCTAGAAAAACACAAGTGATGATGCTTTTCTGTCTAGCCTCATTTTTACAAAAGATTTCTAATTTGATGTTTTTTAGTTGCTGATTTCCCATTTACAGAGGAAAAATTGTAAAAAAAATAAATAAAAGGTATAATGATATCATTGGTATATCTTATTATAAAATCTATTAGTAGTACATTAAGTTTTTTAGCAAATCTGTACTTTAATTTCAAGTATCCTTCTTTTATTGTTTAACACGTTGATTGCCATTGGTGACCAACACTGTATTTTATCACCCATGATTGACAATGTAGATCTAACTTTAAATCATCACACAAGGCTGTTGGTCACATTCATGATGTATTTAACTATATGAGGTGTCCGACACGGCCTCTGTGCGAGTTCCTGCAAATTGGTGTTCGGGATTTTTTTTTTACAAGACTATAATTATTGAGAAACTAGAAGTTCATAATTACAAGGAAATTAGAAGGAAATAGTTGTTATTTATACTTATTTGTAGAACAACATTACGTTTTAGAATAGTGTTACATTTGATTTAATCCTAAAAAATAATTCACCTAAAAAAACTGAACAGTTCAAAAATTTAGAAACTAAAAACTTTAATTTAAAACGTCTTCCTCCAATTCATAAGATCATATAAAATTCGTAAAAACAGCTCAATTTAAAACATACTTGTATTAAAACAATACAAACATAAATGTAAGAATAATGTTCTGATTATGTTTACATTCTAACTATTCGAGAAAAAATATTTTCAAACAAAAATAGTTATGCTGAAAATTTAAATTGTGTATCTATAAAATATGAGAGAAAAATCTAATAGTTATATTTATTATTTAAAAATATCTATATTGTGAAAATACAGTACATATACTTAGAATTGTAATGAGAAAATACAATAATAATGTTAACATTTTACATTCATTCGAAAGCAACAAGCTCACAGAACAAAGATTTTTATTAAAGTTTCTTTTATGAACTTCAGCAAACATAGAATAAACATTATCAAAAATATAAATTTAATGTGAATACAAAGATACGTTAAAAGTTTATAGCACAATGTTAATCCTTAACTTGTTTGCTACCGAGTGGCGCATATATGCACCGTCTGGTTTTTCTCGACAGACTGGCAGTAAGAATTCGATCTTTCCCCACAGACCGTGTTAATGTGGGGACCAAAAGTGGAATATTGTATTAGTAAGTTACTTAACTACATGAAAACTTTAGAAGTATGTTTGTAGAATGTATATTTTTGTTTTTGCTGTTTAATGTTTTTTGGGATGGCGCATATATGATCCAGTCATTTTATAGCACAAAAGTCATATTGCAGCCTGAGCATCCCACGTGAGAGCCACTACAAAGGCTTAAATCAACAAACACCAAACTTACTCGTCTTGGCTAGTCGTTGTAGACAGATTACTTTCATAGGCTACACATACTGTATTGAAAAAATACAGACAATATAAATATTATTGTAATAGAGACAAAATGTGTTTACATTTGAGTTCCACATACAGTACAGATCTTTTACAAACTCACCCATCACTTGTGGCATGTTTACATCTTTTGTGATAAATGTCATTCAGAGTAAACCTAGTAAAACAAACGTGATTATTCAAAACAAAAACTGCCACAGTAGCATAAAGAATAAACAAGGGTGTCAACTGTATTTTAACTTCATTGTCTTTGAATAACTGAGAGACCAAATGTCCCACATTAATGTTAATCATACCTATAGACCAATACGAATAAATCAAGCCTTTAAAATAAACCACTGTTTGTCAGAGTAATAAAAGTATCATGCAAACAGTGTTCCAAAGATGAGCCATCAGTCCATTTCAACTACCCTGAGCTTATATGTGAGTCGTTCTCCATGAATAGAGACGGTAATGCGCATATGTGAGTCACCTGGTATATACTTATAGTTATTTTGTTAACATTGATGTCGCGAACGTGTTAAGCAGTTCATCAGATTCATGAATTTATGTTAACGATTTGAAAAATAGTTATATACAGAACCAAATGGTATATTAAGGTGCTACTGATCTTGATGTGGGCAGCTAAAACCATACTTCAAAAGTCTTATATAAACCTATTACTGATTTTTTTTTTTATGTCGATCCGTGTTTGTCCATTTATTATAAAAGTTTAATGTTGGCCACTTTATTTCTGTATTAGAAATATCATGCCTCTAAGAATTTAAGTACTAATAAAAACCAGAGACATTCTTGATACCAAAACTAGAAAAGGGCATTTTTTGTCCTTTGTACCAAAGGTTATAAATTACTGTTTCTGTATCTATTTCTGTGTGCTAACTATTTAACCATACATTTGAGTGTCCTGTTTTGCCTTTCCTAACATTCAATTATTTTTTTTAATTTTAATTTATTATTGATGTTGCTGGTGGTCATTGTTACTTCTTTTGGTTAAAGTAAGATAGTATGTTTATTTGGAATGGGTGGGTTTATTGTGATATGTTTAAATGTGCCAGTCTGTGGGTTTTCTACAAACTTTTAAAATGTTGGTTTGTCTAGAGCTTTTTTATTGTGAAGTTGAGAAAAACAAAATAAGAGACTTGAATTTACAACTCACAACTCAATACTTCTCTCAATTGCTAATACATACTTTTACAATTATTATTATTACTTGTAAAAAATTTTACACATATATATATATATATATATATATATATATATATATATATATATATATATATATATATATATATTATAACATTTATAGAATGGGCTATATAATATTATTTAAGAATTGGAAGAATATATTAGAAAAAGCTCACTCAAAATTTAAAAAAAGAAATTCATTAAAAGATTGGTTAGGTTAAATGAAAACTAAATTTAGGTAAAAGCATAGAATTGTAAACAAGGTTTTTGAACTGGAAATGTATTAGGAAATTTGTTATATCAAATAACCTAACACATAAATTAAAACAAGATAATCTAATAATAGTTATGTGTAAACAAATTTGTAAACTGTAGTAACATAGGGCCTAAGTAATTACTTGAAGGAGAAAGTGAACACGTTTGTAAACAAAAGAGAATTGAAAGGTTATGTTTGAAAAATTGGGCTCAAAACACACACAATTCGGAACTATTACAAAAGTAAAACACAAAGACACTTCACACACTAATAATAGTAATAAAATAAACACTGGAAGGTTTGTTAAGGATCGGAAAATTGAAACAGTAAGTTTCAACCAGGTTTAACCAAGTTAAAACGCCATTCTAAACAAGCTCGTTGTGGACGCATCAGCTGTAAAACGGTGAAAATAGTTCGTTGACATTAACATGTGTGAAAGTCAAGGAAACATCAGCTGTAAAAAACAGAAGAAAGTAAGTCTGATGGAAAGCCTAGTGGAAAGAAATCGAACTAAATTATAACCCATATGTGTTTTTTTAAGAAGAAAGGCGGCCATATTTGTAACAATTGTGTAAAATCTAAGGACGCGTAGTAGTGGAGTTTGAGATAGCGTGGGGACGCGACAAGACGGATCTGCCAGGAGCAGTCAAAATTCTATTTATTTGGAAAGAGTTCGTCTAAATTATACCGTTTTGTTAAGAAGATTGGCCAAACTAAATTACGGAGAAGTGAATTACAAAATGTGATACTGTGTTAATATAAAGTGAAGTAAATAAAACGAATTTAAGTGTGTAAAAAGTCAAATTTGGAGAGAACGGAATCTTACGTAAGCTAACTGAAATTTCGATATTTGATAAGTTATTAGCGCTATAAAAATAACTTTAGTGGACTTTTAAGATAATAGAGAAGTTTAAATTTGTATATTAGAATATCTTGTAGTTAATTAATAGTAAGAAATAAGAAATAATCCAGTTCAAATAGTTTAGCCTTTTTGCATATTCAAAATTTAAGTATTTCCATCCGGAAAATATTTATTAAAGCTAATTTCAAAATTTAATATTGTTTGTTCAAAATTTATTTAATTAACCTAAGAAAAAAAAATATAGCCCATGCTATAACGCCGAGATACTAAGAGATCGTAGAATTAGCCAAGGGTATTAAAATTGTGTAACTCTAAAATTAAAAGAAATAAGAGTTAGTATATTATGTTAAAAGTTGTTAAGTTTATTTTTGTTCTGTTTATTGGGTTAATTGTTTACTTGTTGAATTAATAAATAATTGTAATAAAGAATTTAAATTACAAATGCCTGAGTTGTGTTGTGTGTTATAAAAAATAACTTTACAATATATATATATATATATATATATATATATATATATATATATATATATATATACAGTCAACTTCCGATTATCCGTGGAATAGGGTGGCCCGGCAACGCCGGATAACGAATTCCCCGGATAATCCGCTATGAACAAAGAATACGCAAAACGATCGATAATCGATTATTATACTATAAGTTACACAAATAATGACCCCGGTTAATGCAATTCACATATAATCTTCAGAGGACAAAATAAATACAGAAAATAATTTAAATTGTCAATGTATTTTACGGATTATAACATGTACATTTATATGTCTAACTATTTACAATACGTACATAAGTGTATGTCAAAAGTAAGTATGTATGTACATATGTAATTTCCTTTACACATAATACTTTCACGTTTTAACAAAAAAATCTGTCACTTTCGTCTCTTTTTTTGTGAGCATTGATTTAGCTTAAATGAGCGATCAAAGTTCCTTGAGAACCATTTTGTCGCACAGTGAAGAGTCGTCTTGTTCTAATTATTGTGTCCGTAATTTTCATCTCAAAAATTTTATTTCTACCATATATGGTTTATTTGGGACATTAAAACAGTGTATTAGACATTAAAATGTTGTTTTATTTATCGGTTTACAACAAAAAAAAAGGAAATTTACATAAAATATCAACTAATACAAATGATAAAATACTGCATGACAAAAAATAAAATTCAATAAAAAATACAGAAAAATAAAAATAACGCATAAAAATTATCCGCAAACTACCTACTACTTATTTTAGTATAATACCACTCAACGTTCAACTCGGAATGTTTGTTTCTACTTGTGTCACAAAGCCATAAAGATCGATAATGTATATGACAGACATGGATAATGCGCATGTCACGTCCAAGACTATTTATAGCCGAGATTAGATGACAGTTGTTTACAATCTGATGATACACATTAGGTTTTCGGGCGTCCAAGCATTTTGTCATTGTCTCTTATATACAGTAGTCTGTTTCCAACTCGAGTCGGTTCATTCAGTCTAACAGGACAGTTATCGTTTATCCTTGTGTTATTTGAGATAGCTTAGTTTATTTTTATGATCGTTGTTTTTACCGGATATTGTGCCGCGTTGAGTGGTTAAAAAAAAAACATTAATGAATCTGATTGGAATAAAAATTGGATATTTGTAAAACAATGGCAGACCCCGGATAATCCGCAAACCGGTTAATCCGCCCACGGATAATCGAGAGTTTACTGTTTATATATATATGAAGTTAATATATTACTATTGTAAGTAATTTTATCCGGCATTTTAATCTCTAGAGCACCTCCAGGTAAAAGGCTGAATTGATAATTTCTCCCTGTGGTAAAAACTGAAAATGGAAGATTTTCGTGTTAGTTCTGGCCATTGTTGGGCGTCCAGCAATCACCTCCTAGTCCTGCTTGAACGCCTATTGCCACCTCCTAGACTATGACCTTGAAATGTGGTCATCTTTGAAGGCTTCTTGAAGCATCTAGCGTTTCAATTTTCAAAACCACACACAGAACTTGATGGGATATTGCTGTTCAAGGAAGAGCTTCATGAGCCATCTTACAAAAAAAAAAAACACACTTCATCCAGAGGGATGTCTTTCCATTTTAACCACTTGGAGCAAACTGGCAACCGAGAGTGTGATAAGGGCAGACTCCCCCACCACATTTCCCAACCAGTTTTACACCACTTCGATGAATAGTCATGACATAATAAAACCATGTGTATTAATTTTTTGAAACACCCTGTATTATATATATTACATGAATAAATAAGTATACAAATCAAATATACTCTCTGACTACATTATTGAGCATCTACCTTAAAAACTAGCTCTTTCTAACTTAAGAACTCATCCTGTTGGTCAACCTAGACATCATGACAATTACCTAGTGCAATAAAAAGTACCTCAGTGATTATAAAAAAAATTAGCTACAAAACCAAGTAAATCAAGGATATTATAATACATACACTTAATATATTTACCTATAACAAAGTCTACAAGAAAAAATTATAATAGTTAAAAACATCCATTATTAATAAACTCTGAACAAATTACATAACATTAAAGTGATAAACTCATTGTTACATTAGAGCTTAACTTCTTAAACCTGGTTTATTCTAATGTTCTAGTTTAGTGGGCATCTTGACTAGAAACTTTAAACATCTAAGCAACCCTCACACATCCTGAGTAGCCTACATTATTTTCTTTTAAAGAACTAATATAATGAATATTTTTACCAGTCAAACTCCACCACGACGGGCAGCCACTGATCAACTTCACAATGCCTGAACTAAACATAAGTCTGAAAACAAGCCACCGTACAAGCCAGAAAGTCACATTGTCAGACGGGGGTGTAGGTGTTGGTCGCCTCCTAGTGCCTGGTTTGTAACGAAGTGGGGACACTAGAATACACAGGAAACCAGCCTCTAACAGAAGAATATCCCTGAAACAATAAATGCATCATGTAAGCATTTCAAACTTAATTTTAAAGATGTTTTCAACAAATGCTCTTTGTAAAACACATGCCAGAACATTCTAACGTCTTTTTATTACACGAGTAAAACCTATATACACTTTTGGTTTACAATGAAGACTTTATTAGTAAAATTATACATTTGGCCTAGCCCTCATTATAGCCAAAAAATATTTTTATCTCCCGAGGGCTAGAAATGAAATAATTTAAAGTATGTGAAACCTCACATTAATAAGGTTTTAGAAGTCATGGCTTATACACCTTAATTGTTTCCCAAAGCTGAAGGTGGAGTTATAAATGTCTAAGCTAGATTTTAGAATGCATGTCTAAAGCTTAATTTGTCAGTATGACTATATGAACATTATTGACCATAAATAAAACAATCTTTTATAATAACAATATTTTATAACATTAGCAGATAATGCCTTGGACACTGGTATGTAATTCGTACAAGATACAGTATGAACATGAAGTTACCTTGAATACTTCATCACAAGGTTGGGAACAGACGCAAAACCAGATGTAATTTGATATGAACTGTGGTCAAGAAAACAATATATTTAAATCAAGTTTCAATAGGAAAAAAACTGTTATCCAATTACTTATTACATAACAACCTTTTTTAGTTTGTGAATTGTGAAACATAACTTTTAATAAATCATGGTGTTCTTACAAAGGCAAAATTGTTATTATTTAGTACTTTTACATAAATTCTTTAAACTTCATAAAGTGAATGTTGAACAAAATTCTGGGCCCGTATTGTTTTGCATTTGAAAGATTTTTTTTTTTTTTTTTCCAGGCGAAAAACCTATCAAGGTTATCATCGCCTAACTAAAATTTTATTTTAAATAATTATTTCAAAATAAAACTAACCAACTAAACAAAATAAAATAAAATAAATGTTTTATACTAAATGTAACTAAAACGAAAGAAACTAAAATTATACATAATTTAAATATTATTAAATAGATTCAGGTGGCGTAAGAAAGCGATGACACGGTCGATAGCCGTGACATCGTCTCTTAAAACCACCTTTAAACTACCTCGAAGATCGTAACGTATATATAAATTTGTCAACTCATCACAATCAAGCAGGATATGCTTGATTGTAATATTGCTTCTACAAAACGGACATAATGATGGATCCTCATGCCGCATCAACCATCCATGCGTTAACAAAGAGTGGCCGATGCGAAGTCGAGTAACCACCACTTCCTCCCTACGATTCGAACGAACAGATGTCCTCCATGGTCGGACGGTATTTTTGATGTCCCTCAGCTTGTTTCTATTTACATTTTGCCATTCTTCATTCCAAACAGAGAATAGTATAGTTTTAACATTGCATACAAAATCTGATGCCATCACACGTTGTGTCGATGGTACCATACTTGTAGCTAATTTTGCACCTTCATCTGCTTTAGTGTTTCCAAATATTCCGCAGTGACCAGGCACCCAGAGAAATGACACTTCGACACCTCGTAATTGGAGCCTGTGTATAGAGCACAAGATGTCTCCAACCAAAGGGTTCTTAGTGTACATTTCCTGAATAGCCTGGAGAGCACTTTTGGAATCACAACACACAAGATATTTAGATTTTGCAGACGGAATTGATCTTAAAGCTTGGAAAATTGCATAAAGTTCTGTAAAAACGCTACAGGCTGAGGGCAATCCGTAAGTGAAGGTTTGTCCTTCCATATAAAATGCACAACCTATCCCATTGTCCAGTTTTGAACCGTCTGTGAATATAGTCACAGTATGTTGGTGAGTTTGTTGAATCTGCAAAAACTCCTGACGATAAATAACGTCAGGAGTATTGTGTTTTAGGTACATGGACAATGAGAAGTCACATTTTGGCTTTTGTATTGTCCATGGAGGGATGTAGCATGATGTTCGTTCGAATATAGGTGGATGTTCTAAATTTAGATTCCTAAAAATGCGCAACGTTCTTATTCCGAAGGGAGCAGTAGAACGTTGACGCACATTGTAACGATCCTCGAGGTGGTTATCAAAAACTGCTTTGAATGCCGGATGTTTAGGTTTACTTCGAAGGCCAGTGTAATATGAAATTTGTAGCATTCGACGTCGCATAGAGAGAGATGGTTCTCCAGCTTCAACTAGAAGGCTGGAGATTGGGCTTGATCTAAAAGCACCAGTAGATAGTCTAAGACCAGCGTGATGTATTGAATCCAGGAGTTTCAGAACCGTAGGCTCAGATGAATAGGCTATACAGCCGTAATCTATGCGCGATCGTACAACGGCGCGATAGAAACGGAGCATACAGGTTCTGTCTGCTCCCCAATTTGTACCACTTAGAACTCTCAACATATCCAATATCTTGCTGCACCGGGTCCTCAAATCACGCACATGCGGATTCCATGAAAGTCTTTTATCCAATAAAAGACCCAAAAATCTCACATTATCCGCGGTTTGAAGCCGTGTACCATCAAGATAAAGAATAGGTTCCTGGTGTTGCCTGCGACGACTAAATGCTATACAATGGGTCTTCGAAGCCGAAAACTTGAAGCCCGTAGATTTGGTCCACTCTTGCAATTTATTAATTACTAATTGTAAGGATCTTTCCGCTGTTGCCATACTTCTAGTAGCCATATATATACAAAAATCGTCTACAAACAGGGAACAGTGGACCGGTGACTGTACGTTTGAAGTGACGCTGTTAATGACAACAGCAAACAGCGTCACACTCAAAACGCCACCCTGTGGTACACCATTCTCTAATTCGCAACGATCAGAATATATGCATCCTAGACGTACACGGAAAGTCCTGTTATTCAAATAATTTTGTATAAAAGCAAGAATGTTACCTTGTATACCCCATGATTTCAATACGTTCAAAATTCCTCTTCTCCATGCCATGTCATATGCCTTCTCAAGGTCAAAGAAAACCACTACCAGTGTTTGTCGTAAGATGAAGGCATTCTGTATAGCTGACTCCAACAAAACCAATTGGTCAACTGATGAACGTCCTTGTCTGGAACCACACTGAACGTTAGAAAGAAGTTTGTTTGTTTCTAGATACCAGACAAGACGACGGTTGACCATCTTCTCCAGTAGTTTGCATAAGCAGCTGGTCAGAGAGATGGGTCTGTAGCTACTGGGATTAGTTTTGTCCTTTCCTTGTTTTAGAAGAGGAATTATTGTCGCTTCTAACCATGCATCGGGAAAACCGTGCTCCTCGAATATACGGTTGTATATCCGAAGGAGTACTACCTTCGCCGACGGTGGTAGATTTTTAATCATGGAGTATACAATATCATCCGGGCCTAGAGCTGAATCCTTCGTTGACGAGAGAGCTGACTCTAGTTCGTCGATAGAGAAATGGATATTCAAACAAGAATCTCCAGACAATCCAACGGTGAAAGGTAAGGCTTCCTGTTTACGTTTGAACATCTGGAAAGCGTCCTTGTATGCAGAAGATGAAGAATGTTTTGAAAACGATAACGCTAGCACATTGGCAATTTCCTCACAGTCCGTGGTCAAAACACCATCCGAATGCCTTAATGAAATTAATGGCATCGGAACGGAGATGCCACAGACTGATCGTAATTTCTTCCATACTGTGGATTGAGCTGCATTTGAAAGATGAAGAAAAATAAATCATTAGCTCATAATGAACTAGTGTAAACTGAAATGGCGTTTTAAAGCTAAAAATAAATTTTGAAATAACGGACTAGTATTGAAATTATAATAATAAAAAACAGAAAAAAAGTTTTACCTCTACAATACTGACATTTTCAAAAATAACTGAAATTCTAAACCATGAAAGTCCTAAGCCATGTGTGTGGTATAAAGGGACATTTTTATTAACCTCTCATTCTACCAGCTAGCAACATTTAGTTAGGATGAACTGAGCTTGTCCATGAAGCACAATGGGTTAATTAAATTCAGTGCTAATGAAAAAATTAGTCTTAAGCTGGAGGAGAACACTACACATATGTGGCAAGAAAATAGTTTTGCGAAGAAACGTACTAATTAAAATGCTTACTTGTTAAATGCACAAACAGTTTCTGTTAAAATATTTCATTAAACAATAATTTTCATGTCGTTGAGAAACTACAATTAGCTGTATAAAATAAACTTTCAGAGTGAACCGAATATTTATTAATTAAATTAAAAAATATAAGCCTTTGTAATATTAAAATAGTAAAGTCAAATTAAAAATAACATAAAAATCTGATATAAAAAAATAAATTTTGTTCTTTAGAGGCAATAAGTACTCAATTCACTGTTTAAATTTGCACAGTTTTTTTTCTTACTCATTTCATTTTTTCATATACACATTAATTTAAAATACTGGTTTTAAAATCAAATTTTAATATCAAAATTATACATTGAGTAGAATATGATATATTAGTTTAATGATTTAAAAAAATACCTATGTTAATTATTTTTCAATAATTACTTTTTTTGAAATTGGCTTACATTTTAAATTGGTTGTATTAGCGCACACTCTCCTGGTATATTTAGATATCTTGTACAAATTTTCAACCATTAATAAAATACGTTTTTATTTATTCAATCAAATTCAAATACATTTAGTTGACCTATAGTGGATGGCAATTGATATTAATACAGTTTTTGTAAATATTTATTCAATAACTAAATTATAAAATTTGGGGGTTCTAGGTTGGGTTCTAACTGAGTATCTTCATGAATATTTAATCACCGTACAAATGTATGAAACACAGTAATACCCTGTACTTACACGATAGATGGGACTGAGCGATAGCCGTTTAAGTCAAATTCACGTAAGTCGGGGTTTAAATTTACATATAATCAGATAAGAATCATGTTTAATTGGGACCAAAGACTAAATAAATTAAGGATGTAGAAGGAAAATGTGTATGTAATTATATCTAAAATACATAATAAAACAATTATTATATAAGTAAAAAGAAGTTATTTTGACATAGAAGACTTCTTAAAATATAATAAATTCGTTTGACGAATTGAAAATTTTTCTCTTCTCAGGCAGAATTTCCTTTTCGGAATTTCTCTTTTTCGGAACTCGCTATTTTTTTGTTTGTTTTGTGGCAGAAATACACTCATTGTTGGAGTCTATGTTTTCCAAAATTTGTAAGCCTTACTCAATTAAACTAAGGCATTTTCTGTCATTTCATCTTGTACATCAACTGGGTCTAAGGAATCTGTGTTTTTAACTTCTTGCTCTTGCTCACGCATTTCTATGAGCTCATCAATTAATTGTCAGCTCCTGGTTGTATAAATCCAGCAGTTCTTGAACGTCATCATTATCCATTTCTAAATTAAGTTGTCTGGCAAAACCGACACCTTCTTCAATCACATCAGCAATTTCATCTTACTCTAGCACTGATCCCGCTTGAGTTCAGTGGCGAAAAAATAAACACCTTTTTCCAAACGACATTCAAAGTTTTTTGTGAAATTTCATTCCAAGATTCTCCAATAATTCTCAAAACACCTAAAACATTGAATTGTTTCCAAAAATCATCAACAGAGAGCTTGTTGTTCTGTCTCATAGCTTCATGCAGATGTGTAAATGATATTGTGTAATAAGCTCTAAATATTTTGACGACTCTTTGCTCCATCGGTTGAAGCAAACTAGTTGTTTTTGGTGGTAAAAATGACACTTTCACATGTGTGTCAAAATAGTTGAAGTAGTAGGAGAATGACTAGGTGCATTGTCAATTAATAGGAATTACTTTAAAAGGAATTTGTCTAGACTGACAATAACGTTTGAGTTGAGGAATGAAATTATGACCAAACCAGTCCTGAAAGCTTTCACACAAGCCTTCCAAAACACGGGCAAGATAGTTTAAAAATATTTTTTAATGAGCTTGGATTTTCTGAGGGATAAACTATGAGAGGTTGCCACATAGTTACCAGCTGTATTTGTGCCAACGATTACTATCAGTCTTTAGCGGCCTTAAAACCTGGAAATATCATCTCTTAATGCGCTATAAAAGTTCCTTTAGGCATTTTCTTCCAGAACACGGCAGTTTCTGCCTAACTCGGACAGCATCATTTAAAACCGCGTAACTTGGGGTATTACTGTAATTCAATAGAATTCGTCTGAAAAATTTTATTTACATAGAATTTTGGTTCAAAAGAGCAAATAGTACTAAACATTTTCAATTAACAATAATTATGTTACTAAAGTTTTCATTGAAAGATTGTCTTTATAAATTATAAAAAAAAAATCAAAGTTAGTCTCTTTTAATTATAGTGTGTTTAAATAATTCACATCTGAAACGAAATTGACATTGTTTTAGAATTTTTAGGATACTTAAATGTTAAACCTAGAATCAAGTTGTGTTTTGGCAAGAGAGAAAGATCAGGTAGGAGAAACATCAAAGACGTTTTCAGTTGTATTTGTTATACATTTTATTAACACAATATTTATAATTTTAATATTTTTTCATAAAAATATCAATGTTTTAATATAGTAAGCTACATTACTGGCAAATCAAAAATTTACAATAATGCTATAATGGAAGATATCTTTTCTCAACATAATTTGAAATTTTAAATAATTAACTAATCTCATTGATGGTTTTTATTTGGTAGAAAATGTTTTGTATATAAACTTTTATTTTATACAGTTCTGTGTAAATTATTACATTGAGATTTTTACAATTTTTGCAAATTTTAACCACTACTAATGGTTCGCGACATTTAAAATAATTTGTTTTTTATTTAGAATTACTTTTGAGTGTTATATGTGAAATGGACAAAATTGAAGTTGACACGAACGTCATATAGTTTTATGTCATGGCAAAAAAACAGATCTGTTATAGCAATTTTGGATTTATTAGTTTTGTACATTATTTTATTAAAATAATATACATTTTATCACAAAATATTGTATATGTAAATCATATGTTACCAGATTGTATAACAAATATAACTTAAAATCACACTGACACTCTTGCAATCTTTCTCTCTCTCATATACACACGCACACACATTCAATTAATCTTTGAGTTTATTATTTAAGTCTTTAAAAATTCAACTTAAAAAAAAGAAACTTTATAAGTAGAGTCATATTTGAAGAAACAGCATTTCAATGATAATTTCATCAATATAATTATTAATAAAGCTGCTTGTTGTAATCATCTTGAATTCACTGAATACACATACTACTTTACACTAAACCAGAGTAAAAAATTCACTACTTCCGGAAAATTTGAAGTATACACACAACCCTAAACAACATATCCTAAAAGATTACACACACTTTTCAATTATATAGTGTACAAACTGCCTATCCCACACCCTTCCACAACCATAAATAATAAACTTGTGTAACATTGTGCTATCGCCGTCAGTAGCGGGTTAGCTTTGTCAATGAAACCACTACTTAACTAAAATTGTATATACAAAACTTTCATATTTACGTTATATATCAATACTGATGATATATATTCAGGACATATTACTATTATGAGATAATTGCTACGAAGTAATTGAGTGTACTCAAAGTATTATGAGTGTTACATAACAGTTAATTTTGCATTTGGTAATAGGCAAATATTGTAACTCTTTTTACTGTGAATGTTTTGTTTGATATAAATTATGACAAATCTCTGGCAAAGTAAACATATAGAAAAGTATTAACAAGCAAATCCTTAAAATATTAATTATAATCTGTGGTATTTATAAGCAAATCTAAACTAAGCCAGTATCATTTCTAATGCTTAATTACACTATTTTAAATTTTAGAGTATATTAAAAGGTTACTATAATTTTTAGAATGTTTGAAAAACATTAATTGTAAATCAAAACTAACAAAACTGTTACAATTGTTAATTTTTTATATTAGTTTTTTATATAATTTTTATACTAGTTCATCATTTTAATTTTATAAAAATTACAGATTTGTTTATTTATATATTAGTTCTTTTTACAACTGGTTCACTCTAAAAATGTATTTCTAATAACTAATTGTCGTCTCCAAGCATCTAAGTATTTTTAAACAATGCAAAAAATATTTTAAAACATTTTAAAAATAAAACGTTTTTGTCCATTTAACAAGTGAGTACTTTAATTGGCACATTTTTCACAACATATTTCTATATACCAGCATATCTTATCTCGTGGAGGATAAATTTTCCTCTTACTTTTGAATTAAATTAAGACGCATGCAGTAAGGCTTATAGATATACAATAAACAAAACTATGCTGATGAATCTGACAAGTCCAGAATTTTAGGTTTTCAATACACATAAAGGATTAGTTTCGGTAAAGCTCAAAGCTTATTTGAGACTGTTGGGATTAGATAGAAGACTAACAGACTTACCTAGGTTAATTCAAGGTGTTTTCATGATATGACACTCATAAATATTTTTTTTTAAATATTTGATATATTTCACATGCATTGCATACTTTTTCTGAATCAGAAAGCAGCTCAAATTATTACGAAGGTAAGGTCTCCTACCTAATCCATAGAAACCCAACTTGAACTAACAAGATAAGTTGTTGGGAAATTTGATTTTCTAAAACCTAGATTTTAAACAGACCTTTAATATCAAGAGAAGATTTGAAAGTAAGATATCAAATAATTATAATTAAAAAACCAACTATTAAATCTAAGGCCAAGACAAATCTTGGAACATATGAGAACCTGTTAATACTATAAAGTACAAGAAATGCATATACGTATATCATAAAAAAGTTATATATTACACAAGAGCTTGCAGGCGCGTATCCAGCGACTTGCTTAGGGGAGGGGGGGGGCGATCGATGTATTATATACATATAATATGTGTGTGTGTATTAGACTTTTTAATAAATAATTATTCCAGTTTCGATAACACTTATGGCTAGAGAATATTATTAATTTCATAATAAGCTATTATTATAAAAATGGATTATTAATTAATATAAGTAGTTATTCTTCCAACACGAACAATTCCGGAGTCAACTGCGAATATTAATTACACTTGCAAAATTATGTATTGAAAATCATATGTTCGAGACTAAGCTTCACTAGCGCTATCTGTTGTTAAAACGTTTAGACATTTACGAGGGTATGCCGAAGGAACGCGTCACATTTTCATATTAAAATTTTATTTTGTATTTACAATAAAAGACGAATTAACTCAAGTAAAAGTCTAATTTAATAGAAGGTCTTAATTTAATAATATATTGTCGATTTTTAACCCAAAGTTCTTGAGGGTTGGGGAGGCGATCGCCCCATCGCCCCCTCCCTCTTGGATACGCGCCTGGCTTGGCATATATATATATATATATATATATATATATATATATATATATATATATATATATATATATATATATATATATATAGATTTGTATATCGAAATGTTTTATAACTGGAATTTTCTGAAAATTTATATATAGCGATTTTGAAGACCCAGGAGTTGATATATCTCATGTTTGAGAAAAATTGCAAATTAACTAATTTAAGAAATTTAGTTAGAACAATATAGTAGAAATTATTATGCTCATTATTGTTGCTCACTGGAACCGACTATAAAACTGCAGAGGCAGCTGGATGTAGATGACCATGAAATATCTTGTATTATTGATGTCAATATAATTCTTGATCATCGTAAGGACAAATAGGTGTCAATAATTATATTACTTGTAATGACATATAGATTTCAATAATAATATTGATTCTTGTAAAGACAGACTCAATAATATTCTTGATTCTTGTAATGACAATTAGATGTCAATAACATTCTTGATTCTTGTAACGACAAATAGATGTCAATAATATTCTTGATTCTTGCATCAATAAGTTACAAGAACTTGTAACATTTTAGTGCCCAAATATTATTTCATTGATGGGACATTGATATTTTATTTTGATGAAGAAAGTACCTGTGCTAACTAAGTACAGAGTAAATACTTCTTAAAGGATTAACCACTTCAGAAATTTGGAAATCCTAATGTACCTATTGGAGGAAGGTATTTGTCAGTTATTCGTAATCAGTGTACTTCAGTTCAACCACAAGCAAATAGAAGTGAATTAGTAGAAATATCAATAAAAAAACAACCTTTAGCACTATTTCAAGATGTATTCATTATCAGAAAATATACATGTAGACCCAAAACAAAGATATTTTATAGATTATTTGTTAAGCACTGGTAATGATGAATTCAATGGATAAAAATTTTACTACCAGGAGACACATTTGTTTAATTGGGAATCTAACTGAAGAAGTATTGGTGATTGCTTATCTAAAGCACTAAGTAACACAGTGCTTTTAAATACTTTCTAACACTGCAAAGATTTCACAAATAACAGTTGCTAAATTCTAAATTGACTTGAATTTGAAATAGTTTATTTAAATATTTATATAATTGTAATTATAATTATTATAATTGTAATATATTATATACCTATATTATATTAGTTCATTGTTTTGTAATTATAAAAGAATATTTTCAAGAAATGCAATATTCACTTAGTATTATGTGGACCTGTACTGTAATTGGATAACATATGACAAGGAAGATTTAAAAGCAAGAGCATGCTTTTTTTAATGACAATCAGGTGCCTAATACTTGTTACAAAATATTGCTTTTGTTTGTTTTGTTACAGACTTGGCAGATGGTGCAGTTGGAGTAGGTGTTTGAGTTATTACTCTGTAACACATTTGCTGCAAACCATCTGACAGCCTAGTAGGGTAAAACTATTGTACTTGGATTCATGGATAGATCATTGCCATTTTTTAAACATCTCTTCAGTACAAATCTATATTTCACAGCAGGTAGATACATTTAAAAAAATAATAAATAAATAAAACCTTTTAACCACAGAAGCTTTATTTAAATTCTTATGTACATTTCAATTACAAGGCAGTCATAATTTCAAAGGAATTAATATAATTTATTCACGTAATAATTTCCTCTGAAGAAGATTGCTTTGCAATGTACATAACGATTTAAATCAAAAGTTTTTGTGGATGAGAGGTTTTATTTATTTGAAATAAAAAATTATACTACAGTTGCTCCAAGTTGTTAGGTAGATGGCGTTGTGTTTACATCTAGCACTGTACTAGTGACCCGATTTCTTATGATTTCTGATTCAAGCCATACTCTTAATCCATCACACACAAATATGTTTAACATACATTGAAACAAGTAATATTTTAAAAAAATTTTAATTCCTACTGAGGTTAACACAGAATAATTTTATTTTAGTTACCCTAGAGCACTATTTTAGATATTGTATGGTATAACCATGTACAATGGAGGTTTCGACAACAACCAAATGGGGAAACAAAATTTATATATATATATATATATATATATATATATATATATATATATATGAAGTTAATATATTACTATTGTAAGTAATTTTATCCACCATTAAGTGCAATAATTTTACCTTGAGTGATGAGGCACCTTTCGGTCAATTGACCATTGTCGAATCACTGATGTTTTTCTGTTGTAGATGTTCGGTCTGTGATATAGGTGTTTGTTGACGTTACGCGCACTTTTTCTTGATCTGTGTGTATGATGTTTCTATATAGTATGTCTTCTGTATATGTTGTTTGTAGATTCATTAAATTGTTGTGTATGTTTTTATAAATGTGGTATTTTTCTAGTGAGTTTAGTTCTATTGGGTTGTTATTTATTTCAAGTATGGTTAGGTTATTTTCGTAATTTGTTATTTCGTGTTTATGGGATATTAGGTGTGCTGCAACATTTGATACTTTAGAATTTTTGTTTTTGAATGCTCTATAATGTTCTTCAAATCTTATTTTAAATGTTCTGGTTGTTTTTCCTATGTAAAAAGCGTTACAGTTGTTGCATGTGATTTTGTAAATTCCTGATAGGTTATGTTTTTCTGAACAGAAAATCACATGCAACAACTGTAACGCTTTTTACATAGGAAAAACAACCAGAACATTTAAAATAAGATTTGAAGAACATTATAGAGCATTCAAAAACAAAAATTCTAAAGTATCAAATGTTGCAGCACACCTAATATCCCATAAACACGAAATAACAAATTACGAAAATAACCTAACCATACTTGAAATAAATAACAACCCAATAGAACTAAACTCACTAGAAAAATACAACATTTATAAAAACATACACAACAATTTAATGAATCTACAAACAACATATACAGAAGACATATTATATAGAAACATCATACACACAGATCAAGAAAAAGTGCGTGTAACGTCAACAAACACCTATATCACAGACCGAACATCTACAACAGAAAAACATCAGTGATTCGACAATGGTCAATTGACCGAAAGGTGCCTCATCACTCAAGGTAAAATTATTGCACTTAATGGTGGATAAAATTACTTACAATAGTAATATATTAACTTCATAAAGTCAGTGCAACGGAAAAACAATGGATAACGTTAAATATCAAGAATATATATATATATATATATATATATATATATATATATATATATAGAGAGAGAGAGAGAGAGAGAGAGAGAGAGAGAGATGAAGTTAATATATTACTATTGTAAGTAATTTTATCCACCATTAAGTGCAATGATTTTACCTTGTGTGATGAGGCGCCTTTTGGTCACTTGACCATTGTCGAATCACTGATTACTTTTTCTCAATTTTTCTGGTGTGGATGTTCGGTCTATCGTGTTGGTACTTGTTGACATCATACACGTTTCCTCTTGACTCTTGTGTATGTTTTTGAATAGTATGTCTTCTGTATATGTTGTTTGTAGAAGACATACTATTCATAAACATTATACACAAGACTCAAGAGGAAACATGTATGACGCCTACAAGTACCAACACGACGGACCGAACATCCACACCAGAAAATTTGAGAAAATGTAATCAGTGATTCGACAATGGTCAAGTGACCGAAAGGCGCCTCATCACACAAGGTAAAATCATTGCACTTAATGGTGGATAAAATTACTTACAATAGTAATATATTAACTTCATAAAATCAGTGCAACGGAAAAACAATATAGATATATATCTATATATATATATCTATATATATATATATATATATATATATATATATATATATATATATATGATTGTGTGTGTGTGTGTGTGAGAGAGAGAGAGAGAGAGAGAGAGAGACAGACAGAGAGACAGACAGACAGACAGAGGGAAATATACTTCTAGGTATTGGAAAGTTGACACAGTGCCAAGGCACGACAAACTCCCGAACATGAAAAGTCTCAGTTCGAATCCGGCTAGGCCGCACAAATTTTATAATTCAATTATTGAATAAATATTTGGAAAAAAAACTGTATTAACATCAATTGTCATCCACTATAGGTTAAAAAAAATTTATTTGAACTTGATTGGACGAATAAAAACGTATTTTATTAACGATTGAAAATTTGTACAAGATCTGTATCAGAAGAGTGTGACGTAATAGAAGCAGTTTAAAAAAAAAAAGACAAACAGCCACAAAAGCAAAAATAAAACAAAACACCTGTGTGGCATATTAATTATAAGAAGGAAATGAGATAAATCTACTTTTACAATATAAACAGTATTCTAGATGGTTTGTGAGTTAAGGTTATAAACACAAAAAATATATACAACTCAAAATTATAAAAAATTTAATCTCAAACGCATGTCAATGACATTATGTCCTCATATTCAGTGATGCTATCACAAACAAAATTTTACTTAAAAAAATTGAACATAACCTATAATATTTTATAACCTTAGAGGTTATTAATTCATTTCTATTATAGGTTATGACCTGAATATTTACTACTTTTACATGCTCAGATCATTCAGATAAGCCAGAGTTAAGGGCAGAAAAGTATTTCATTAAATTTCTCAGAAGATTTATTTTGCAAATAGTAATACTTGGAGGGAATCGAGTTTGTATAGCCTAAATGGATAAATAATTTTAATTTACTAGTAAAATAGTGCAAATGTATAGTTTCACTAATCTTAAATTTTACATCGTGTGTCGAGCTTAGGGTTCAGTTCAAATTTGTTGCCGTTCGCTCTGATCCAACTAACATGCTCAGTGCCTCCAGAAGGCTTACAGCTGGACACAGAAATAAACATTTTACATGTTTCAGAAGTTTCCTCAGTAAAACGTGTCAAAGATTCAATTAGCTTTGCACAGCAGATTTCCTTTACCTACTGCCCCATGTGCTTTAGTACTGAAACGAATTCTTGCAAGAAGGGCGTGTGTCGCATTGATGATTAATTGCTTTACTTTATGCGAGTTTAACCTCTTTAAGTGTCAAAAATGTCTCTAAATGACAAATAACCTTCAGTATAAGCTCAAGAATGAGCTTTCGCATTAAATTGCATTAGTGTGCTCTCTGTAAAGTACAAAAAACGCTTCTGTTACCTCTAATCACTTTCAACCGTAAAACCAATTTGTTTTAGACTTAAAACGTTCTCATTCTTTTTATGTTTGTGATATCAGTCACTCTACAAGATTTATTCATCACTAAAAAATGAAAGAACCTTTATTAGTTTTAAAACATTGCTCTACATTTCAATTTCAAATTGGAATCCTCTTCAAGAGCTAATATAGCAACTTTGACTTGATATTTTCACACTGAATTTTGTAACATTTGCTTTTATTTTATTAATCACTTAAACAATAGTTTATTGACTATCCAAACTATAAATTTTGTAAATTTATTAAAACTTACTGAGACAGAACGTTTTTGATCGCTATGTGGCGATCTTCATCATAATCTTCTGCTTGGAGATATTGGGTCAAGCGGTGACGGTTTTAAAGGCAGGTTTTCGATAGTATCAAAGAGTATGTGTGATTTGTATTGTGTTTGTTCGTTTAATATGTTTGTACTTTGTGTTTTTGTGTGTCTGTAAATTTCATTTTGTTCTAGTGTGTTGAGATGTAGTCCTTTTTTTTGATGTGTAGGATTTCTAGGTTATGGTAAATGTCTGTGTATTTGTGTCCTGTTTTTTTTATGTGATTCTAAAATACTGAGTTGGTGTTATGTGTGCCCCTCGACTCTTTGTTTAAAGCTGCGACCTGTTTGCCCAATGTAGAATTTGTTACACTCGTTACAGTTTAATTTGTATACGCCTGCTTCTTGTAGATTATTTTTATTGTTAGTGCCGTGTTATATTTTGTATTGTAAATTGTTATTAGTTTTGTATACTATTTTGTATCCTGTTTTTTGAATTTTGTGGGCTATTTTATTTGATGTTCTGTTTATGTATGGTATTGTGATGTATTTGTTTTTGCTGACTGTAGTGTTAATTTTAGTGTTTTTTTTTTTTTTATTTTGTACCATAGTTTGTCTATTATTGTGGTGTTGTATCCATTTGTGTATGCTAAATATTTAATTGTGTCTAGTTCTTTGTTTATGTTTCCTGTGGTCATTGGGACTTCTTAAAGTAAATGGAGCATGGATCTGAAGGCACGCTGCGTTGTTTAGGGTGGTTTGAGGTGTTGTGGATAAGTATGTCTGTTAGGTTTTATTTTATGATATAGGCCTACTTCACTTTTTTCATACTTTGTTTTTTATAATACAAGCATTTATGGGATAATTGATGAATAGGTTTATAAATAAATTTTTTTCTCCTGGAGAGGATTCCAAATTAGAATCAAAATGTCAAACAATGTTTTACAACTAATTATTAATTGTTTAAATTTGTTTAGCTATAAATTATTTTTTACCTCCAAATTTATTTTAAAAAATCTACTATTCTGTGAATGAAATTAGAATGATTAAAACTGTATTACATTTCTCGCAATTTTACTTAAATCGTTAAGAAGAAACAGAGTGCAATTAAAATTTGGAAAATAAAGGAAAGTTTTTTAAGCACGCAAGTACATCATTTTAAAATCCAGTGTAGCATAAATGTGAATAAGAGAGAACTCTATTGGTAAAATAAGAGGCATTTAATAACAATAACCATGAAGGGTCTTATATTAACTAACACAACTAGTGATTCATTCTATAAATAAAATAAATACCACCCAACGAGTAAGGTTAAGAATGCTTATTGGATAAATCGTATGGGATCTAAACAAAGCACTATAAAGGGGCTAAATCTATGCATTTTCATCAGACTGCTGAAGCCAGAGATATGACAATCCATAAATGCAGTTATCTAATCTACTCTGGACTCCAAGTTGGACTTAAAAAAAAAATAATAAACTGATCGAATATATCCTGTTTTGACCTCACTAAAATCTATCTGAGATAAAATCGGCTTAAACAAATAAAAAACTGATATTTATATTTTGGTAAATATAACCCTTTGGGTGTCACAGCCTCTATATATTTAAGAATGTAAATTGTGCATGTAATGCAAATGTCTAACCTGTATATGATCCAAAATTAATTATTTTTTTCATGCAGGTATAATATTGTTTAATTGATTCTTTGGTTAACAGCACTCTTCATGATTCAAATTACTGTTTATGACTGATTTTTTCAGTTTCAATAAACTGAAAATGTGATTAATTTTGAGAATTTGGTTGGATAGAAAAAAAAACCAATATAGATCAATCAGAACATTTTTCTAGTTGAAAAAAAGAGAATTTTACAAAGCCCCAAAACACAAATTTTACAAAAAATAATTCATAAGTTTTAGCAATTTTTAAGAAAGAACTGTTCTTCTTCTCTGAAGTTTGGCAGCAATGCAGCAACACAATTGCTAAAGATTGTAAAGTTTGGTTAGAATTCAGTTACATTTGCTATGCAAATTTTAATAGCCAACTTCCATGCTCCTGCTTTCAAACAGCTTATTGTTTTGAAACATTATCAATATTCTTAAAATATACTCTAAAACTGTGTTCCTGATATGTATAGAAAATCTGTCACACATAAATAGTTTGGGAATCAAACCCAGAAACATTAGCATTACAGCCAAATGGTAAAGCGAAAAGTATGCATATTACATATGCTTTTTTTTAGAATTAACAGTATAGTTTTGATATTTCGTAAAAACCTCTCTAAATGTACTAATAATAAAAATTCTTCACTAGTATTTTTAGCAAAAAAACTCAAAACGTTTTTAGAAAAACATCAACTCACCACTGGAACCACATGAATGTCTGGCCAACTTGGAACAGAGAGTAGTACAGCGACCACAGAGCTGCAAATATTGGTTTACTGCAAAATTTTTGAGAAATGAACCTGCAAACACAATAAATTTTACACTGTATTGTCTTTATATGCATTTGTTAGAAAAGGATAAACTGATTCTGATTTCAAGAAGGATCCATGTAGGAAATAATGATTGAATGCACAGGTAAATGCATAAAAGTATAGTTCAAACTGAAAACATATAGCCCTGAGCCAACATAAGTGATGAAAACTCTGATAGCTGTACACCAACTCCTATGCTTCATTTGGCCATTTTATCTATATTTTCAACATGTGTTATACTATAATACATAGTTTATTAGAGTTGACAATACATAAAATATCTAAATATAACAAAATATGCAGTAAATGTGCAGGGAGAAAATTTGAACCAATTTGTTCGGCATTAAATGCCTTGGCTATATTTACCAAATAACATTTCTGGAGGGCTTAATCAGACCATCACATACACACATTGTTTTCCTCTTATTTTTTTCTGGTAATGAAAAAGTGTTATTAAATCAGGTGTTACAAATGTTTGGAGTTGCTATAAGGATGATAGGAAGAAATGTTTGTTTCATAACAATTTTCAGGAAATATCCATTATTCTACACTAAGTTGTGAATCTAATTCAAAAGACTGATTACTATTTACCCGAGCCAACAAACTTTTGTAAGCAAAAGGAAAACATTGAGGGATAAAAATTGCAAAATGTGCTACTAAAGACCAAATGTTAGTCAGTTGGAAGCAAAAAATATGAGGAAAATAACTGTTTGCAATATGTGACATTTTCACAACAAATAATCTGACAAAAAAAAGTCAGTCAGCTGGAAGAAGCAACTGAACATTTCATTGCCTTATTGGATATTTCATTGCCTCATATTTCATTGGGTTCATTGGCATGCAAGACCTCATTATTGGCAAGAGATGCAATGAAGAATGAAAGAAGGGATATCCTCAATAATAAATTTCAATGGAGGTTGGCTGAGATATTTTATGGAGTCATCAGCAACAGTCATACTGGAACCTTCTGTTAAGAAGAAGAACTAATTGTTGATTTTAATTAGATTTAATGTAGCCAAACACATTTTATGTTGAATAGGAAAACTAATTAGGAAAAAGAAATTTGAAACAAAGAATATAATTATATAACCCATAATTATAAATTGGAGAAAATGCATTGCAAAGAACAGAGCAAATCCATGGGGATTTATTAGTTTTTTATCGCTCTGAATCAAAAGTAGTTGTGCAAGAAAACGGCTAGCAGCAATGTAAATGATTGCTCACAATCTCAAATTTAGAGCAAGATGAAATTGACCAGCTGGCTTTTCAATGTTTTTATTTAATTTCATGTTTGCCCACCAGGGGTTTTCCCAGTGCAGTGTGCATTTGAAATCAAACCATGTTAAATTTTTAATAATGTAATTATTTAAACAGATATACACATTTTACTGCTCTATTTAACTTTTGAATTGTGTAGTCCATTAAGTTCGGTGAAACGTAATTAATCACTTTAACATTAGTTTATGACTACCCAAACTTAAAATTGTGTAATTACACAAAAAAGTAATTCTGTTACTGAGACAGAACATTTTTGATCGCTAAGCCATCACCAAGTTGGAATCTGAAGGCAAAGAAGTAACTCATCAGTGGATCTCTTCACACTGTGGAGTACCAGGAAAGGAAAGAGCAGAAAAAATATCAAAATATTCATCTTCCATGAAGCTGGCAAACCTAAACAAACATTCTTTAACCCACTGTAAAAGAGTTGTAAACAAGATTTTCCAGAACACATGGAAACAACGATGAGAGAGAGAATCAACTGGTCACCACCTGTTTAAATTTCAACCCGAACCAGCCACGGACAACGAATTTGGTGGGCTCCTGTGCCAGATAGCGTCTTTCATTGCCAGAGGAAGAACAGGTCACATAATAATGGAGAGCTACCTATTCAGGCTAAAGTTGACTGAATCCCCACTCTGCGCTCTCTGCAACAAGGATGAGAAGACAATTGAACATATCCTGTTCAACTGCACTTATCCCATTATCTCGAGAGACATTCTGAGAGTTGAGGTCGAAAAATGGCAAGATATTCTTCTCAAGAGAAAAATATTGGCTAGTAGCAGAATCGATTTATTGTGGGCTACTCCTAGAGCTGGACGCCAGTACGAAGAAGTAACCCATTCAATTGTTTTCTTTAGATCATCATCAATAACCTCAACATATTAGAAACTTTTGAAGAGATAGTTACCAAAAACATGATGTTGAGTCGTTGCTCAGTGATTTTGTCAAACTCAACTTCAATGAACAGAAAAAACAAACATAACAAAAATAAATACAACTTGTACAGCATAAACAGCTTGACACTGGTCATTGGCTTTCCAGATACATGTGAGATAGTGGCTAAGATACAATTGTTGTAAATCTGTTGTATACAGTCGTTTATCATATCTGCTATATGCGATAAATTCGCATACTCATTGGACAGACCTTGTACTACGCTAATACTAACAAAAATTTCTTTTTGATACTGTGGGAAATGTACTGTTTCTATTGAGGAAAAATCTGTTCAATTCCAGACTGTTAATAACAAATACCAGCACTTTTAGACAAAAAAATAAATAGCATAAATTGAGTTTTGAAAACTAAGCACTTTGATATTCTTAAAATATATCTAGGTATATCCAGTAAATTTAACATAAATAGATTAACATATTTAAAATACAATAGGCTTAGTCAGGTGAGATATAAATTTTAAACAATTATTTTTATCTCATTTACGTACATTAAATAGGATTAAAATGTGATAATAAGACATACTAGATCCATGTAAGTCCCAAATTCTCCATCAAAATTTGAAGCTCTGCTTTCCAGAATTGTACATTTATTTTTTAAAAAACCAAGGTTTAGAATATTAATAAAAGGCCTGATACCAACTTATATAAGATTTTTAAAAACTTATTGGATTTGTTATTTCATTAATATTTATTCCTTCTCATTTAAATTAGAAATTTCAAAAGAAATATATAAAGCGTTACCAGCTGGTATCATAATCCTATAATAATCACTTTATTTAATCTTAATCTTTGCTATTAATGACATTTAATTAATTTCATTAATGACATATACCCGAGTCTGTATAATATAATTTTATATATTATATATAAAATATTGTATAATTACATTTTATAAACAGAATATTTATAAAAAATATACTTCAAAGCTTTGTATCAATTTAATGAATTGATATTATCAAGAGTCTTATTCATCCTTATTTTAACTGTTGACTTTGAATGGAACTTCTAAAAGCATATGTGTTGTGTGTGTGTGTGTGTGTGTGTGTGTGTGTGTGTGTGTGTGTGTGTGTGTGCGTGTGTGTGTGCGTGCGCGCGTGTGTGTGTGTGCACGCGTGTGTGTGTGTGTGTGTGTGTGTGTGCGCGTGCGTGTGCATGTGTGTAATTTGACAACCAGTCCTGCTATCAAACAAAAGTTATTAAGTCACCTAACAAATGTAAATTGTACTCACTCTAGTTATCCTACTTATCCACATATTTACAGCATTATAGAATTGAATATGAAACAAGGAGTAAGGTCCTTAGACAACTCTTTTTCTTAGCAGAGATTGTCATGCCTACATAGTAGACTGTATTGTGTGAGTTCAAATTTCATTCACCACAAATATGGCAACTATGTGTAGACATAAACTGAGATCCGTTTTAACACTCTCCAAAAGATGACATCAGGGACCCTGTGACTAAATTTGAAATAGAAGAGTAAATAATTGAAATCACTGGGAAGTGATTTGATAACCTTTTTCTTCGTAAAAGCATCAATTCCTGAATTTATCCATGTTGATTGCCAACAGCTTTAGTGAATCCTTTTTATCATATTTTAAAGGATAAGAAAATATTATTTAAGAAAAGCGTTGAAGATCTCTCACAATAAGAACTCAGTTATCTCTTATGAAAAATAACACCCATATATCTAACACTCAACCACTAAATACGCTTTATGACCTAACTTTCATGCCAAGCTCTGCAACTGAAGCAGTCTGTATGTGTAGTAAGTTTCTGAACCAAGACTTCTACTATACTCAAGAGAAACTTGGTTTGTACAGAAAGTGAGGTTGCTGACAAAGACATACATAAATAATTCTGTATAGTTGTTTGTATAAAAAATCAAATCTGGCAACAAAAAGAGCACAAAAATATGGGGCCAAATCAATAAATTAAAGGCGGGGCAGTGCATCTTAAATAATTCAACAGATTTTTTATATTCCAATCCTAAATTGATGAAATCTAAGGAATCAATGTTTAAGAATCTTCCAATATTTTGGGCCAAACAATAGCTAACATCAATGAATCGGATAAATCTTTTTATGTATCATCTTTAATAAATGCAATTAAAGAATCAGTGATTCATTGGAGTAATGCCATGAAAAGACACATGGAAGATCTGAAAGTACATCTTCTGCGACGGAGCGGCTCCAACGCGCACACCATACATGGCCCAACTTCCGAGCTCCACCACTAGGTAAAAATTTTGAAACAAGCCGGTCTGACCCAGAACTGAACTTTGTGCAACGCTTGCCAAAATCTGCCAGAGAACCACTCACTGAACTTTATATATAAACCTAACTTGCTGAGATTTTACTCTTTGGGTATCAAATTTTAAATTGCTAAAATGATTTATTCTTATATTTAAGCATTACGCATTACACCCAGACCCCATGCCTTGGTTCTATGACTTTAAATTATTTTAAATTAAAACTTTTTATTGTAACACTTAAATGTCACATTTTACTCTGTTACAGTTCATCACATATCACCAATATTCATTGATCTTTAAGAAATATGTCTTACAAAATCTCTTTAAATTTTATACACTTTTTTGACTAAAAGAGTATCCAATTTTAAGATCAAACTTAACCATAGAAGATTCTTTCATATAACCGATTCTCTTACCCCTGATTGCTTGACTGTATGGAATGGATCGTTTTGTTTATTGGGTGGTTGCTGTCGAAATGGAGATATTGTAGGTGGTTCATCGGTTTGATGTGAATTCCTGTGTTGATATTTCCATTCTGGAGTGTTACCCCTACATCCAAAAAGGTGATGGCTGATGTAGATTTCTATATAATAATTTCTATATATAATGTTGAAATATATTATTGTTTAAGTGCTTTTATGTGTTTCTATGACAAGACTATAGAGTGGACTCTTACCAAGGTAAGTCTGTCAGTCTCCTAGTCCAAAAAATCTATATATATATATATATATATATATATATATATATATATGAAGTTATTATTACTTGTAAATAATTTTTCGAACACTAAGTGCAATAATTTTACCTTATGTGATGAGGTACCTTTCAGTTACTTGACCATTGTCGAATCTCTTCTAGAGTGATTCGACAATGGTAAAGTGACCAAAAGGTACCTCATCACATAAGGAAAATTATTGCACTTAGTAGTGGAAAAAATTATTTACAAGTAATAATAATAACTTCATAAAGTCAGTGCAACGGAAAAATAAAGAACGACGTAAAATATCAGGATATATATATATGAAGTTAATATATTACTGAGTGATGAGTGATTCGACAATGGTCAAGTGACCAAAAGGCGCCTCATCATTCAAGGTAAAATCATTGCACTTAATGGTAGATAAAATTACTTACTTAGAGATATCTCTAAAGCTATTATATAATGAAAACCCCTCTACTCCTCAATTCTATATATTACCAAAGATCCACAAAAACATAATCCCTCCACCTGGTAGACCAATAATTGCTGGCTGCAATTCAGTAACGGAAAGAATTTCAGCATTCCTCGACTCACACCTTCAACCCTTAGTAAAGAACCTTCCATCACATACCCAGGACACCAATCATTTCATAGATCGACTCTCACAAATATCTGTACCTCTACCCCCGGTAACTATTTTGGTCACCATAGATGTCACCTCTCTCTATACCAACATCCCTCATGCACACGGCCTATCTTCAATAGAGAATTTTCTAAACAAACGCCCAGGCAAGCCTTCTCCCACTACACCTTTTCTTGTGAACCTGACCAGGTTCATCCTCGAGAAGAACAACTTTCAGTTTGAGGGAAGGAACTACCTTCAAATAAAGGGAACAGCAATGGGCACCAGAATGGCACCATCGTACGCAAATCTGTACATGGGATTGTTGGAAGAAAGTTTTCTAAAGACACAAACACACCAGCCATTATGTTGGTATAGATATATAGATGACATCTTCCTAAGTTGGACACAGGGTGCTTCAACACTTGAGGCATTTTTAGACAGCCTGACACAATTCTCCACACTTCAATTTACGTGGGAGAAGTCTACATCAGCCATCACCTTTATGGATGTAGGGGTAACACTCCAAAATGGAAATATCAACACAGGAATTCACATCAAACCGACGAACCACCTACAATATCTCCATTTCGACAGCAACCACCCAATAAACATAAAACGATCCATTCCATACAGTCAAGCCATCAGGGGTAAGAGAATCTGTTCGAATGATAGGGAATTGGAAGATTTTAATCGAAAGATATCAACAGCCTTCCAGAGAAGAGGATACCCAAAAAAACTCATTGAAAACCAAATTCATTCAGCACAATCCTCGGTTCACCATAAACCACAAACAGAACAAAATAAACTGTCTTTAATAACAGACTACCATCCTGGTCTACATAAACTCAACAAGATATTGAGAGATGGCTTCAAAATTCTTCAAGCTTCCGTCAACACCAAAAATCTTTTCACTGATCCACCGCAAATTTGGTACAAGCAACCTCCCAACTTGAAAAACATCCTAGTAGGGCCTATATCCTAAACTACCAGACCCTGATGCAGAGAAACCACACAAACTTCCTCATGGCTCCTTCCCATGCAATAGACCTAGATGCAAGACGTGTCCAATACACCCCTCAGCAAATAGTTTCAACAGCCAAACAACAAAAATGGTCTTCAAAATACAGGGTCATCATAATTGTACATCGAAAAATGTCATATATCAGCTACAATGTAAACTTTGCTCAGCACAGTACATAGGCCTGACCACGGATGGTCTGAATATCAGAATGAATGGCCACAGACATGATGTTAAAATTATGAATATTGATAGACCAACAGCTCAACATGCTGCGAGTCACAACATCACAACTTTTGATGACTGCTATACCAACAAAAATAATTAAATCACTCCCCCCTGATTGCAATCCCTCAGAACTGAGAAGGTAGGAACTATCATACCAGTGGTATACCAAGTCTAGAGAATCCCCTAACCTCAACATCAGATAAATCCATTCATTTTTTTTTTTTTCCTAATAGCCTTATCTCTTTCCCCTGACAGACTTATATAAACTATAATCACTCATATGCTCATGGAAACAATATATATATATATATATATATATATATATATATATATACCTTTAATCTGTGCATCTGTGACATCTGATTTCTACTCTACACAATCTGTGATTACAACTTATATTTATTTTATTTCATTCTCTCATATTTCTTTTTGTGTTTTCTCTTCGATTGACAAAGACCACTGTGTGGTTGAAATATATCATTGTTTAAGTGCTTTTATGTGTTTCTATTTCAAGACTACAGTGAGGACTCTTACCAAGGTAAGTCTGTCAGTCTCCTAGTCCAAAAAATCTAAATAATCTTTACCAACCAAAACTAACCTAAATATATATATAATGGGTACTGTGTTTGAAAAAAATAGTACAACTAATTTATTTATTTTTGTCAGTCTTTGATGATATAAAATTGCAAATATAATTGAGTATAAAAAATAAGTGTAGTCGATTGTGTTATGTTTGACTGCTGTGTTGTGAAGATGCCAAACCCCTCTTAGTAGGTGTAGGTAGCCCATGTGTCCCCTGCAAGACCTTACTACTATAAAGCTACATCAAACATTCAGAAAAAAATTTGTATTCAACCATTTAAAACATAACGCAATTATATTCGCTTATATTAAATATAAAATAAGACATCTAAAAATACTTACCCTGTAAAAGACAGGAACATTCCAGTTAAACTAAGAACATCCATCATGTACTCTGTATCCAGTCCAATGTAAGGAGCAAACCACAACAAAGTAGGCTTGTTATGAATATTTCTGACTAAGTTATTTTCCCTTGTATCCAATTGTGTTTGGGCTGGCAAAATTCCATTTTTTCCATAGAGTCCTTAAAAATAAGTGAATAGAAAGTAAACGTTTATTATTATAATATTTTTCATTTACTCATTTAAAGTTATATAGATCAACACTGTATCTTCCTAGCCATCTTTAGGGTATAAAATGAGTTATTATTATATTAATCTGAGATAATAGTTTACTGTTTGTTCACCGCTATCAATTTCCTTGCTTTTCACATACATTACTTAAAATACATACTAACAAGGTAAAAATTATTTGAAAAGTCAGAAACTATTAATCTTTATAAGTTTCATTAAATACTTGAAAATAAACATAACCTCACTTGGCAAACATAGGCTACTGCTGTATGAATAAATTGTTGAAAAATTTCTCACTATGTTATATCACATTATTATTAAAATATACAGTTGGCGCCGCTTATTGTGATCACGGTTAATGTTATCATTCGGTTATTGTTATCGTTTCATTGAAAAACAAACACGGGCGTATATTAATACATTATAATTAGGCCGCTTATTGTAATCATCTGTTTGCTTATTATTATCATTTAATTTGCCATTCAAAATCATATGCGTCAACGTATACTAGCATGGACCAAGTAAAAATGTCTACAAAGTAGTGTAAACAGCACGTGCAACACACAATGACGCCCAATTCATAGAATGTTTATTTTTAGAATGACAGAAATACTTTATAACGGTTTCAGCACTTAGCACAGTTCTCAGAATGTCTCCCTTACTCTTTGTTTACGCAAACACCCTAGCCTCGCTTGAGTCGTCTTTAGTTGTTTGTTAACATTAGTTGATGTTACTACTGAGCCATTTACAGTACAGTCCTACTGTATTTTTTAACAGTGAATTTTTATGAACATTTATTACAGTATTTCAGTGTGATTTTACATAACTTAATTTTTAAAGATCTTTTTCGTTTGTTTTGTAGAGTTTAGTGTCACTTGAAGATTCAAAGGACAGTATAGCAAGATGTCCGAATCTCAAAAGAAACGACGCGATTTACGTCTTAAACAAAAACTTGATATTCTAGATAGGTACAGTAAATTACCAAAAATGAGTCAAAGAAATGCTGCTTCTCAACTTGGCGTTTCTCAACCTTTCTTATGTAAAATATTGAACAAAAAAGAAAAAAATCTTGTCATTATCAAAGTGTAATGCAAATGTTGACAACAAAAGACATCATTCTGGGAAGGATCCGCAAGTGGAATCAGCTTTGAAATTGTGGTTTAAAAATGTTCGCGAAAAAGATGCTCGAGTTGACGGCCCACTAATGAGTCTAAAAGCTGAGGATCTTGCCAAAAAAATAGGAAAACAGGATTTTAAAGCCAGTCAATCGATGGAAGAAAAGGGAAAACATTGTTTACAAGAAAACGTGTGGTGAAAAAAGAAATGCTGATTTTGTTGGAGCTGAGGACTGGTTACAATACGAATGGCCAAAGATTTTGGCCGAGTATTCTCCTAGCTGCATATAAAATGCAGATGAAACAGGACTTTATTATCG
The DNA here is from genome assembly GCA_036971475.1 of Prosapia bicincta. Lineage (NCBI taxonomy): Eukaryota > Metazoa > Arthropoda > Insecta > Hemiptera > Cercopidae > Prosapia > Prosapia bicincta. The sequence goes on along the minus strand of JBAIZL010000008.1, from coordinate 50,760,630 downwards.
TGCTTTACCCGAACATACTTACCTATTTAAAAATGAAATTGCTAACGGCTGTAAAATATGTAAACAAAGAATAACTGTTTTGTGTTGTGTTAACATGATTGGTCATAAAGAAAAACTCTTAATTATCGGTAAATCTTAAAATCCACGTTGTTTTCAAGGTATCAAAAAGCTACCGGTTGAATATCATTCAAACTCCAATGCTTGGATGACATCAAAAATTTTTAATGAATGGCTGACTAATTGGGATACCAGCATCAAACACAACATTGTCCTTCTACTAGACAACTGCTCTGCACATAATGACATAAGCACTACGCTAAAACACATCAAAGTGATTTACCTTCCGGCCAATACTACATCAATTATTCAGCCATGTGACCAAGGCATAATTAAAAATCTCAAAAGTTTTTATCGACGAGAGATGCATGCTAGAATTATAGAAAATATGGATGAATTTTGAAATTCACCCTTACCTCAAATGAATTGGCTAAAAAAATTTCTTTACTCGATGCTATTCATCTGATAGCAAAATCTTGGAATGAAGTTTCTGAAAAAACTGTGAAAAATTGCTTTAGAAAAGGTGGTTTTTTTGTTGAAGAAAATCGAGAGCAAGCTACATCTGAGGAAGACTCTGAAGAGAACTTGAAGCCTTTCGATTTGTCCTTAAAAGAATATACTGAGTGGATGGAAGTTGACGATATTATTGAAACAGCAGCGGAAATGACTGAAGACGATATTTGTGAGGTAGTTGCTTCAACATCAAAAGTTACTGAAGAAGAAGAAGGCACCGATGATGACGAAAATGAGAAATGTGTACCGCAAAGATCTAAGCAGGAAGTTCACCAAGCTCTTTAGATTCTAAGGAAGTTTGTTCAACAAAAAGCAGAAAATTTCAACAAACATTATGAATATGAACAATTTATAAACAATATTTTACGAGAAGACTACAGACAGTCACATATAGAGGAATTCTTCGAAAAAAAGTAAATGTAAATTTGAAGTGTAAATAAGTTTGAAGTGTTTTATAATGAAGTTTTATGTGTTAAAATGTTTTGATCAAGTGTTTTACGTAGTTCTATATATTTTTTTTCAATTATGTTAGATTCAGTGTTTTAAAAAAATCTACAGTGGAATAAAATAAACTGACATGAAATATGCCCACTAATTTTAACAAGTAAAAAACTAAGTTACAGAAATTCTACTACTGTACATAAAACTGTCCGGAATAGCATCAAAATTTGGTAAGTACAGTTTAATTATAGTGTTACAAAATTAGAATTACTTAATGTAATGATAGGCTTACATATCGTTCAGAACAAACAGTTGTGGCCATAATACAGTGAGTTCAATGCAGTACGGCTGTAGACTACATCGTGATTAAGCGTTCGGTTATTGTTATCAAATATGCTTGTGATAATATGATCACAATAAGCAGCGCCGACTGTATATGTACATTAATTTTCGGTTTTGTAAAAAAGATGTAATGCTAGTTTGCTTATTTCTTTGATGAAATATCCCTCCACCTTTGAAAGAGTAAACGATCAGCCACTGTTGCTTCTCGTCTTATTGTTCAACGTACTCGATCAGCTGGTCAAATATCTGGAAGGCTTTGTTATGCGTCATGGTTTGTTTTTTTCGTCATCTTCAGCAGGCGCAGTATAGAATAAATAACTCAATTACCTAATTACACAAAATCCTGTAGAACATGTGTATACTGAACGATACGGGCACTCAAACACAACTGATTAAGTTGGGTGATACACCAAGCTATAGGGCACTAGTGAACTGAACGATACGGAGGCTCAAAGAGAACTGGCTGAGTCGAGAAAGAATAGAGAACTGAACTGGCCCGACGGCAAGGCGCCTTACAGGATAAAGACGCTTACTTTATTTCCACATTACATCCGGATATCGGAGGTTTCGGATATAAGAGGTTTTACTGTACTGATGTTCTGAAATATAATATTTTGATAATTTAACTTTATAAACACAGTCTGTGCGATTTTAACATTAAGAGGTATATTAAAATATAGCTACAAAGTATCGATTGAATAATAAAAATAAATAAACTTCAAATACACAAACTATTAAGTTTAGGGAGCTGGACAGAGAGAAGTAGTCCTGGTAGCCGAAGATGGAGTTTAACACTGGAAGTTGGAGGCAGAGGAGACCAGCCTTGGGAGCCGAAGATAAAGGGGTTAAATGGGTAATGAATAAGTTTCTCCTTCATCTGAAACCAAGATGACCACACTGAACCATAGCCAGTGCACAAGAAGGGTGAGGATCAACCAATCTTACTCAAATACTACTTAACTACAAAATAAACAAATTATTCAGAGCCTAAGCATAATAACTGAATTTAAATACAAGCCATGACTCATCCCCCCCTTGAAGATAAACTCAATTAATTATACCTTGATGGTTAAGTAATATTAGACTTGAGATTAATGAAATTATTCACGTTTGTGAACTATTTAGATGTGTATGAAAACGTTCTTAAACATGTCCTAATGCTGTATCCATAGTTGTTTTTATTCTGTTGGAAGGTTAATTTTTTTCACATTTTAGTTGGGAGTACTTTTTTGGCAAGCAGTATCAACAGTGCACTGTATTATGTATACCTATATTAAAATATATCTATGATGTATCCAGTCAGGATAGATTTGATTGTAATATTATATAACATCACTATATACCTATATTAAAATATACCTATAAAGTATCCAGTTAGGATAGATTTACTATCAAACAAACCTATACATATAAGGTAGGAATAAAGATCATGTGACATCACTTAGCAAAAGGTATTACTCCGCAGTAGTAGGTGTTTAAAGTTTCCTTCCTGATGTTTTAATGGTATGTTATAATTGGCTCCATTAATGAACGTGGGTTAACTTAATTATGTTATAATACAAACCATTGGCAAAAATGTAGTATATTTTTTGCATCCTTTCATGTACATAAAAATGTAATATACTCATTCCACACTGGTGGTAAATGTGCATTTTAATCATTTTTTCGGATAATTTTAATATTGTATAAAGTTATAGGTATTAAATATGGCATTTAGTAATTCAGATATGATAGAAGACAAGAGGCTAACTATTTTTATAATAATGATCAAGAATATTTAATTACATGTTTATGTATTGATTTAAAAACAAATTTCCTAGTATCTGTTAGTTGACTCAAGTTTATAAATAAACCAGTGAAGTAGAATAAGCATAGACTGTAACTAAATATCTTCATGTCTAGGAAAATTATCTAATCTGATTTTCATTAAAATAAGAACAGTAATACAAATAAACAATAACCACCATTATGAATTATACCGGCATTTCCAGTTTAAGTGCCTACATCTTGTTGTTACCTGTTTAGTGAATAACCATCAAAAATTAAAATCTTGCTTAACTTACAACTTACCGGGAATCTGCACGTACAATGAAGTAAATGCAAATAAATATATAACACTAACTGATCGTAAAAACAAATTACGAGTATACCGTATTTCCACCATTTTAATTAGTCTCAACTTAAAACTATTATTACATCCACAAAATAACTGGGAGTGCCAAATTGTACACCGAGACCACAACAGAGTCACTTTCCGCTGCGGTTCTCAACCACCTACATAGACTATACAACAGTAAACCGGAACGGTAAACTGTACAGTTTTTTCAAGAAGATCCAACTAGGACGCTAAATACAATGCTACCAACGGAGGTACAACAAAAGTAGATATTCCACCTTGTATTTAAAGTCACCTTAAATAAAGCCCAATAGTATTTAGGTTCAGTTATATAGTAGTGTACGGAAAGTTTAGCCGTTATTTTTTATCCTGTTTATTGCTTTATTACGTTATTTTAAACTGTACACCAAAAATATTATAATGCAAATAAATATTTAACTTGAATCTAATTGCTACTATAATGTTTATAATTCATATGTTCAACACTTCATGAGAAATGATTTATTAGCAAGGTCTCTGCTTCCAACTTACCTTGGAGACGTGTTGATAATAATTAAATCAACTTTGTTTTTTCGATAAAAATATATTCATATTTATCTCCTAGTGAAATTTGTAATGAATTCATATTTGTTAGTGAGCATTTCAATAACATATTTCTTTCAAGTTCTCAATGTACATGTGTATTCTTCAAGGCATCGCCAAGCTAAACCTCTAGAAACGAATGTGTACTCTTCGGTTAATGCAATTTCGTATTTCATCAAGTAAGTTTTTCAGTGTAAATATTAGTTACTTTATTTGATTCAGTGCCTATATCACTTTACTCGAATTTAAATTTTCATGTTCGCAACATCTTTTGTATATGACATATCTTGAAAGCCGCTCACAGATCTGCCTTTTTAAATTTATCTGTGTGGTCTTTCGAGAAATTCAAAATAGTTCTAATCTCTCGCTTCGCATCCAGTGGCTGCCCATCCCAGAATCTTTTTTTATAAAACAGACCAGTTAAAACAGACCAATTATTAGATATATTAATCACATTAACATTAATAGATCACTAAACTATGTAGATGGACTACAAAATTCAAGAGTATTAGATACATATTTTACAATGTAATAACAAAGTACAGGGGCGTATCCAGCGACCTGCTTTGGGCAGGGGGGGCGATCGATGCATTATATATATATATATATATATATATATATATATATATATATATATATATATATATATTGTAACATTTATAGAATGGGCTATATAATGTTCTTTAAGAATTGGAAGAATATATTAGAAATAACTCACACAAAATTTAAAAAGAAATTCATTAAAAGATTGGTTAGGTTAAAATTGAAACTAAATTTAGGTAAAAGCCTAGAATTGTAAACAAGGTATTTGAACTGTAAAATCGATTAGGAAATGTGTTATATCAAAACCCCTAACACATAAATTAAAACAAGATAATCTAATAATAATTATATTCAAACAAAAGTGTAAATATTAGTAACATAGGGCATAAGTAATTACTTGAAGGAAAAAGTGAAAAACGATTGTAAACAATGAAAGGTTATGTTTGGAAAAGTCCAGTCAAAACACACACATTTCGAAATATTACAAAAGTAAAACACAAAGACACTTCACACACTAATAATAATAATTAAATAAACACTGGAAGGTTTGTTAAGGATCGGAAAATTGAAACAGTATGTTAACCAAATTAAAACGGTGAAAATAGTTCGTTGACATTAACAGATGTGAAAGTAAAGAAATAGGTCAAGTGTACAGTCGACTCTAGTGGGAAGGAACGGAACTTCGTTAAATTAGAGCATATGATTTCTTTTTGAAGAAGGAGGCCGCCATATTTGTGAAATATTTTTAAAAAAAAAGAAAAACGAAGTTTAGTTTAGTCAGTTATAGCGTGGGGACGCTACGAGATGAGTCCTGCCATGACCATTCAAAATTTTACATTGGAAGGAATTCGTCAAAATTATACCGTTTTGTGAAGAAACTTGGCAAATTTAAATAAGGATAAGAAAATGTAAAGATAAAGTACAGTGGTAATATAATTTGAAGGAACTAAAACGAATTTAAGTGTGTGAAAAGTGAAATTTGAAGAGAACGGAATCTTACGTAAGCGACCTGCAGAATTTCGGTATTTGTTAAGTTAAGTATGTATAGCGCTATAAAAAATAAACTTTAGTGGACTCTTAGGATAATAGGGAAGTTTAATTTTGTACATTAGAATATCTTGTGATTAATAGTAATAAGATCATAATCCAGTTCAAATAGTTTCGCCTTTTTGCTTATTCCAAATTACAGTTTTTCCATCAGGAAAATATTTATTAAAACTAATTTCAAAATTTAGTATTGTTTTTCAAAATTTATTTAATTAACCTAAGAATTAAAAAAATATAGCCCATGCTATAAACCCCGAGATAGTAAGAGATCGTAAAATTAGCCTAGGGTATAAGAAAATTTGTAACTAAAAATCAAAGAAAGTGAGTTTAGTATATTGTGTTAGAATTTGTTAAGTTTATTTTTGTTCTGTGTATTGTTTAAATGTTGAAATAAAAATTGTTATAATAAAGAATTATGAATTGTTCATGAGTAGTTGTTTTTGGTTTTAAAAATAGAAATTAAATATCATCAATAAAATAAATATTTAATAAAAAAAAAATAATTGTAAAGCGTTTTATAAATACTTTACATTTGGCGCCCAACGTGGGGCACGATTATTAGAAATAAATAATTATAATAAAGAATTTTAAATTATTCAAGTGTTTTTGTTTTAAATAAAAATTAAATATCATCATTCAAATAAATATTTAATAGTGAAAAAACCCGTTGTTGTGTCGGAAAATACTTTATAATTTCCGCGACAACGTGAGGGCTCGATAAAATAAGAGATAAAATTTAATTAGAGAGATTTTGAAACAAAATTAATTTAGAACTTTTTATATGAAGAACATTTGAACTGGAAATAGATTTTTAAAAAATTTGTAAAATTAAACACTGAGTTGAATAGAGTCAAGGCTAGGTTTATAGTATATATATATATAAATTGTTTATATTTTGTATAATAAGTTACTTACAGTTGAAAAAAAGAAAAAATATGTCTGATGAAAGGGAATCGTACAATTTGCGGGGAGATAAAGCATAAAAAACAGGAAAAAGGGACAAGTTTGGAAATGAAAGAAATAGAAATGGAAGGCACAGATATGCCAATAGGAAACATTGAGGTAGAAGAAGCTAGGGGACTACTACCTATGCAAACCCAACAAAAAAAACGGGAGATAGTGAGAATGTAGATTTAAAGGATATAATGAGGACTCTAATGGAAATGAGTATAAACATAAATAAAGGGAGACAGGAAATGGATAGAAAATTTAATGAAAGAAATGAAGAAACAAAGGAATTAAAGAAGGAAATAAAGGAGGAAATAAGGGATTTAAACAAAAAATTAGAGGAAAATAGAGACGAAATGAGAGAGATGAAGGAGGATCTAAAAGTAATAAAAGATGAAATAAGGGAGGAAAATAGGAAAATGAAAGAGGATATGGGGAAACAGTGGAGGACAGAGAATAATACTGTAATAGAGGATGTGAGAAGAGACATAGAGGAGAAAGATAGAGAATTAGAGGAGAAGATTAAGAAAAATTTTGAGGAAACAAAAGAAATAATAGCTGATGAAATAGAAATTAATAAAAAAGAGATAGAGAAAGTAGAAAATATAACAAAGAAAAACACAGAAGAGTTAGGAGAGTTGAAATTAAAGGTGATAGGAGAAAGAAAAATAACAGATGAGCGTTTTAGGAAAGTCAAAGATGTAAGGGAGAAAATATTAGGAGAGCGGGGAAGGTTCGGAGATAGAAATAAAATGGGAAAATTAGAAATATGGCAAATAAAAAATTTAACAAGTCAAACCGCAACTAATAAGAAGAGTGGAAAGATTAATAAAATGATAATGGTAATAGGAGAAATAGGAGGAATTAAATATCTGTCTCAATGCTTAGTGGTAACAGGCTTATTGAGAGAAATGATCATAGGTACGGATATGTTAATGAATGTGGAGGCACAACTCGAGTTTGGAAAATGGGAGATGGAATTTAAATATGAGAATAACAGAGAAAATAGAACTTATGAAGAAGAGGAAAGATACAATGGAGATGTAAACGGTGTTAAGGCAAGGACAGGCGTGGGGACAAGAAAAGAGCATGGTGCCCACAGTCAGTCGGAAAACTAAGACAATAAGAAACCCAGGAATAGAAATTAAATAGAGGAAACAAGTTTACAGGCATTAATAGACACAGGCAGTAAAATGACATGTATCCAGGAGAACTGGAAAAGGAAAATAATAATAAAATAGGAAGGGAGATATTAAATATAGGTGAAGGAAGCAATATGAATAAACTCTAGGTGATTATGTGTATAAGAAAACATTAGCAGGAGATAAGTTTTAAGGGACGGTAACTATATCTACGATAATTTATTAGAAACTTCGTCGAATAATGAATAAAGATAAAATTATGTATATTTAAACTTCGTCGTATTGTAAGGGAGAATCTGCGTTGATAAATAATGGAACTTCGTCGTATATATATTATATATTATAAAAGAAATATGAATCTATGATAATAAATATTAAAGCATCGTTGTAATAAAAATATGGTAATTGTGTATTTAAACTTCGTCGTATTGTAAGGGAGAATCTGCGTTGATAAATAATGGAACTTCGTCGTATATATTATAGATTATAAAAGAAAAATGAATCTATGGTAAATAAGTATTAAAACAAAATTTATATTCGTTGATATAGGGATAGTGTAATCGAAGGAACTATAGATATGATCAAATAGAGGATATGAAATTGCAACCTTTAAAAATATTAGATGTTAAACTTCATACAAAATAAACTGAGATGATATAAGAAAATAATTGAACTGGATGTGAGATTGGAAGAGGAGATAAAATACTAACTTAGAACTGAGAGTTAGATGAAGCTAAAAGCAAAATAAATATGAGATAAATAATAAACAAGGAATAAACAGAAATAAGGGAAAGAGAAATGTTATAACCAATTTGACCAAATCTAGACATACTATGACTCGGATAGGCTGGGATTTAAAGACACGGTATCAGAGAATATATGTTAAATAAATATTGAATCAGACTTATGATTGGAAGGTTTCCAATTGTAATAAAAAAAAAAATATTAAAAAAAATATATAATTATGGAAGGAATTGCAAATACCAGAACATGATTTATTGTTACTATATGTTAGAATTGTTAAAGAATTGTTGATTGAATGTTAGTTATAAGTATATTGTATTGTTAGAAGATAAGTTAAGTAATATGTAGCTTGAAGTTTACAGCTCAGTATTTGATTGTTAAAGAATTAAGATAAAATTGTGTCGTAGGAATTAAGTATAAATGGACAATTATAAAAGAAGTAAAGACAATGGACGATAAGTTAGCCAAAGTGTTGAGGTACTTACTCAATAAAAAAAAAGTGTTCAAATAGTTATTATAAAATGTACAATTAAGAAATAAATGTTAATTTAAATTTAATTTAAAAAAAAAAAAAATATGTATATTTAATCAAGCTTGTAAAATGTAAAGAATGTGTAATGTAGATATTAGGAATATTTTTTTATTTAAATTAAATTAGGGGACATTGTAACATTTATAGAATGGGCTATATAATGTTCTTTAAGAATTGGAAGAATATATTACAAATAACTCACACAAAATTTAAAAAGAAATTCATTAAAAGGTTGGTTAGGTTAAAATTGAAACTAAATTTAGGTAAAAGCCTAGAATTGTAAACAAGGTATTTGAACTGTAAAATCGATTAGGAAATGTATTATATCAAAACCCCTAACACATGAATTAAAACAAGATAATCTAATAATAATTATTTTCAAACAAAAGTGTAAATATTAGTAACATAGGGCATAAGTAATTACTTGAAGGAAAAAGTGAAAAACGATTGTAAACAATGAAAGGTTATGTTTGGAAAAGTCCAGTCAAAACACACACATTTTGAAATATTACAAAAGTAAAACACAAAGGCACTTCACACACTAATAATAATAATTAAATAAACACTGGAAGGTTTGTTAAGGATCGGAAAATTGAAACAGTATGTTAACCAAATTAAAACGGTGAAAATAGTTCGTTGACATTAACAGATGTGAAAGTAAATAAATAGGTCAAGTGTACAGTCGACTCTAGTGGGAAGGAACGGAACTTCGTTAAATTAGAGCATATGATTTCTTTTTGAAGAAGGAGGCCGCCATATTTGTGAAATATTTTTAAAAAAAAAGAAAAACGAAGTTTACTTTAGTCAGTTATAGCGTGGGGACGCTACGAGATGAGTCCTGCCATGACCATTCAAAATTTTACATTGGAAGGAATTCGTCAAAATTATACCGTTTTGTGAAGAAACTTGGCAAATTTAAATAAGGATAAGAAAATGTAAAGATAAAGTACAGTGGTAATATAATTTGAAGGAACTAAAACGAATTTAAGTGTGTGAAAAGTGAATTTTGAAGAGAACGGAATCTTACGTAAGCGACCTGCAGAATTTCGGTATTTGATAAGTTAAGTATGTATAGCGCTATAAAAAATAAACTTTAGTGGACTCTTAGGATAATAGGGAAGTTTAATTTTGTACATTAGAATATCTTGTGATTAATAGTAATAAGATCATAATCCAGTTCAAATAGTTTCGCCTTTTTGCTTATTCCAAATTAAAGTTTTTCCATCAGGAAAATATTTATTAAAACTAATTTCAAAATTTAGTATTGTTTTTCAAAATTTATTTAATTAACCTAAGAATTAAAAAAATATAGCCCATGCTATAAACCCCGAGATAGTAAGAGATCGTAAAATTAGCCTAGGGTATATGAAAATTTGTAACTAAAAATCAAAGAAAGTGAGTTTAGTATATTGTGTTAAAATTTGTTAAGTTTATTTTTGTTCTGTGTATTGTTTAAATGTTGAAATAAAAATTGTTATAATAAAGAATTATGAATTGTTCATGAGTAGTTGTTTTTGGTTTTAAAAATAGAAATTAAATATCATCAATAAAATAAATATTTAATAAAAAAAAAAATAATTGTAAAGCGTTTTATAAATACTTTACAATATATATATATATATATATATATATATATATATATATATATATATATATATATATATATATAAAGAACACAAGTCAAAATACAAATACAAGAATTATAACTGAATTTACAATTCAAAGCTTTTCGTTGGCTAACAGTACCAACATCATCAGGAATATTAAACAATTAAAATTTTTATTGTTTAATAAAATTGTTAATTGTTTAATATTCCTGATGATTCTGGTACTGTTAGCCAACGAAAAGCTTTGAATTGTAAATTCAATTATAATTCTTGTCTTTGTATTTTGATTTATGTTCTTTATTAATACACAAGAATACATATTGCGATATATATATATATATATATATATATATATATATATATATATATAATATGTGTGTGTTTGTGTATGCGCGCGCGCGTGAGTGTATGTAAAAACATATAACGAAAAAAGTTCTTTCTACACTTGCGTTAGAAATCGGTAACGGGATAAAGATTCGTAGCAAATTAGACGTTTTAATAAATAATTATTCCAGTTTCGATAACACTTATGGCTAGAGAATATTATTAATTTCATAATAAGCTGTTATTATAAAAATTGTTTATTAATTAATATAAGTAGTTATTCTTCCAACAGGAACAATTCCAGAGTCAACTGCGAATATTACGCTTGCAAAATTACGTATTGAAAATCATATGTTCGAGACTAAGCTTCACTAGCACTATCTGTTGTTAAAACGTTTAGACGATTACGAGGGTATACCCAGGGAATGCGTCACATTTTCAAATTAAAAATTAAAATTTTATTTTTTATTTACAATAAAAGACGAATTAACTTAAGAAAAGTCTAATTTAATAGAAAGTCCTAATTTAATAATATATTGTCGATGTTTAACCCAAAGTTCTTGAGGGTTGGGGGGGGGGGGCTATCTCTCCGTCACCCACCCTTGGATACCAGCCTGAAGTATTCCTTTAAAATAAGTTTACCAGATGGAAATGACCAAGATTTAATTATTGTACTTGATAAAGAAGTGTTTTTATAAGATTACATTTGTATAGTGATAATAATTATCATTAATCATGATTAATTATTATTAAAGGGTTTAGCTGTGCACCCATAGTACTGTTAAGGGAGGGAGGCATAGACATCAACTTCATTGTAATATTCCCCCAAATCAGTCAAATTACTTCAATGCATACTACTTTGTTTTACTATAAGGCGCAAACTCAGCAACTGTATTATTAAGGGATATCCCTGAAGCTTTATACCATTGATGCATTTGAATATTATTAACATTTTAATTTGCTAATTAACTAACACTCCTAATAATATCACTGGCATATAAGAAGAGCCTTTACCCAAGGCAGGTCAAAACGATAAGGTCATTCCCAAAAACATTTACAACACAAAAGATAGGATTTACAATGCAAACATAGGATCATGTATAATTTATTTTGTACAACCTTTCCTAATAAAATTAGTACTTTTACCTATCTATTAAGACTTATATTACTGGTATATAACTACCAAGAAATTGCCATACCGTTAGGTCTATGTTTTTAGTTCAGGAATACATCAACAGTGCATGTACAGAACTGAAAGCCAAGCTTGACTCATTTCTATACCAGGGGTCTTCTCGTGTGCCAATGGCAGTACTTCAGGCACAAATAAAACTAAAAATTGTATTAATAAGACTCATTTATTGGTAAATCTTGGTAGTTAAATTTATATATGGTGCATGTTCTCTACAAATATAGGTGCATGTGTTTCCCAATGAAGGACAGCCCACTTAATTTCTTTTACTTTATAGTGATGGTCAAGAGGGCACAGGCCCCTTGGCCACTCCCTTTGGTGTGCCACTGAAAGGGTTTAATCACAATTTATACCTTACACTTTATTTTCTTTCAATTACAAAAATAAAATCATTTGGTAATTTTAATTATAATCTAATTGGCTCCCACAATTCATGCCTAACTGTATGCAATTTAATAATTATTTCAACTCCTTCCTAATTCTGATAAATGTTAAAAATATTTCAAATTCATCAACACCAAATGCATGCAAACAAACTATTTTCTTTAAAGTGCTACAAAAGCATGCTAATATCATCTCAACATTATAAATATTACAGCCCACTGACATGTATTATCAACTTTTTTAGCCTTCTTATATAATCAATACTTCTGTGACTGATAATGTCAACATAATAAAAAAATAAAATATCCTCTAGTAACTCTTATGTTGAAAATTTAAAAAATCATTTTCAATGGGAAAAACTATTTTGTTCATCAACAGGGAACATGTTATCAGATATATGGTGTATAAATTTGCCATATTTTTTTATCTTGTGGGGATCTGAGTGATAATCTGAAATTAAAATCAGTTTATTTTGATTAGTGCATGTTTTCAGAGGGGCCTTGATAAATGTATCGAAACTGCCTACATACAAGAGATGTGTGTATCATCAATTAAGTGTAACACCAATAAACCAAATATATTCTTGATCAAATATAAATGGGCGGGGTTATGACTTTAAGTCAGTATCATAAAGGCTCCCTCCATCCAGAGCCTAAAAGGTTGAGGGCCCCAGGTTTAGCCGATTCCACTGTGCAACTTTGATGATTTGCATATCGTTTTCTTTGGAAGGCTCTTGATTTTTTTATTGAGGACTTCAATTCTCATCATGGGAGCTAATTCTTTTTTTGTTTTGACCTTGATTGCCTGCTTTATGTTGATAAGATGATTACTATTGAAATGGAGGTATTGTATATGGTTTGTACTTGTAATTGGAATGAGGAGAATAGTACTAAGCTTTATTTAATAATTCCCTTGGAAAAAACTCTACTTACAGTTGTTTCTCTGCAGGTGCATTTTGCACTTGGTCAGTGCATAAGACACAATGCTGTGGGTCATGAACAAGACTGTTTGCGCAGGTATGTTAACACTTTCAGCATGGTGGCGAAATTGGTAATCTCATCAAACTACTGTATGTTTTTTCGTTAACTTCTACCTTGACGGCAGTGGAATGCTATGCGGGTTGAATAGTTTGTCGTAGCATCTAATTATTGTGCCCATTGTTTTCATCTTAATAATTTTATTTCTAACGTATACAGGTTTATTGGGGACATCAAAACAGTGCATTAGACGTTAAAATATTGTTTTATTTATCATGTCACAATTAAAAAAATGAAATACAAATGATAAAATACTGTATGACAAATAATAAAACACAATAAAAGAGACAGAAAAAAAGATAACTTACATAAAAAACTTAAGACCCTACTACTAAAATATACTACATATTAAAATAAGAGCTCAACCTTTAAGTCGGAATGTTTGTTTCTGTTTGTGCCATGTGTTTCACAAACCCATAGAGATCGATAATGTAAACGGAGACATAGATAATGCATTTGTCACGTCCGAGACTATTTATAGCCGAGATTAGCTGACATTTGATTACTACAATCTTATGATGACAAATTAGGTTTCCAGGGGTCCAAGCATTTTGTCAATAACTCATATTTACAATAGTCTATTCCCACCTCGAGTTGGTTCATTCACTCTAATAGGACAGTTATCCTTTATTCTTGCGTGAGTTCGGAAATCTTAGTTTATTAACATTTGTTGATTCCATCTTCGCGTGAGCTACTAGTAATCACTTACAACTTTTTTAGTTTATTTTTATGATTGTTGTTTTTATCATATATTTTACAGCGTTAAGTGGTTCAAACTAAACAAACATTAAAATATAAAATGTAAACCAAATTAAATCTGTTCATAAAACTCCCTGAAGTATTGTTTCAGTTGAAGCATCAATGTTAACTTGGAATGGTCGGATTTAAAAACTACTCTGGCACAATGTTCTCCAAACTCTTCTGAAGCACTGACGTAAAAATCAAACCTTTATACAAACACATATCGACACTAGAGAAGTTTCAATTAGACTGGGAGTGAGCATGCCGGTATGCTTCTGTCACTCTAAAGACAAGCGGGGAGCACACCGGTATGCTCTCGGTGCCTCGTAAGGGAACTGAGAGCATGCCAGGTCGCTAGCAGTGCTGAACGTGTTAAGACACACTCTTAATCAAATGCTATATTCAAACTCATAATAAGCAATACATTACAGCAAAATACCACAGATTCACAATAACATAACAGACCTTAGCAAACAGTCTCGTCCAGTGACTCACAGCATTTAACAATGCACAGACCAGTGGCGGCTCCTGCCCAATTACATTGGTGGGGCTCATGACAAAGGGGTCTAGCCAGATTTACGAGGTGCGGAGACAATTTTGAAATTTGATACCCATTTAACTCGTTTTATATTCTAAGCACCTACAACTTTTATTAAGTTATACTTATTGATTAATATATTAACATTGCTATAACTAATAGACGTATTACGTGTGATTTACGAAATGTTGTAAGGTTGGGTAGTTAAGTGATCTCCTATTGGTTGCTAAAGCGTCGAGTACTCAACGAGTAGTGTGAATCATGTTTTACTTTTAAAAGTATATTAGGCCACTGTGTATGCGCATCAAAGGATCTATAAATGGAAACATTGTGAGAACATTACAAATAAGCCTACAATGTTGCTTCCTAAATCATATAGAATTGTAGTAGCAGCACTAATTAGTCATTTCTCAGCGCATGCGCATGACTACGTGACTCCATCCCAGGCCACCCGTAACACGCGCGTTGAGTGACGTCACCGCACGGTTTTGGCTGTTTGAGCTTATTCCACGCACACTCAATGCACTAGTCTCGGGCTCTCTGCTGTGAGCTCCGCGCAGAGCTTGCTGCTAATTTCGTGCGTTAACTGCTAAATATTTTATGGTTTTAACAATGCTTAAATAATTCTAAGCTCTTCATAACCTAATTTAAAACAAATGAATATTAACTAAAAATTAAATTTTGTAATTGGGAGGGCTGCGCCCCAGAGCCCTTTTGGACAAACCGCCACTGGCACAGACCAAGTGCGAAACACCTCTGTTAAGAAACATCAATATGAAGTGTTTTTGCCATGTGAATTAATAAATAAATGTTATTAAAATACTTAAAAATGTATAACCCTAAAACTGCAAGTGTTAAGCTGATAAAAAATCTTAGTACACATTGTCTAAATTGGGAAAATATCATCAATGCATCTGAACCAACACAATGATAGGTGTGCTTGAGTTTTGAAGAATTCATTTTTCATCTTTCCCATGTACAACTTTGTGTACGATGGAGCCATTCTAGTGTCCATTTCCTGTTTCCCTTTTTGTAGGAAATTTCTCCCCTACAAGTCAATATTATTCTATCAAAGGTTCGAGCAGGAGTAGGGGTATGGGTTTTTGAGACCGCCTGTGTGTGAAATGATTAGTCTCATGAGTATTTGATAGAAGGTTTTTTTATTAAATTTGAAGGTATGAATTAAAAAAGACTGAAATTCTTTATATCACTGCATTGGAGCCAGAGATTATTGGTCTACCAAGTGGAATACAGTGTATTTATGGATCTTTGTAAATACATAGAATTGAGGAGTGGAGGAGTTTTTATCATAGTTATTTTAAAAATACTTCTGAAATTTGTTGTTCAGGAGAGCCATTTAAAGAGCGAATTGTTGAAATCTGTGGCTTGGCTATGTGTGAGGAGTCTGTATATTGTACTGTTTGAGTGTAGCTTATTGGTCACTTTTAAATTGCCATAACTGAATAAAGAAGACTTTATAAAAGGTCTTCTCCTGAAACATGTCCTCATTTAGACAAAAAGTCAATGTTACTATAGAAAAATTATTTTATATTAATATATGATAAAGTATATACGGTAAGAATATTTTATAACACTCAAGTGCTCAATCAAGACACTATTCTCACTGACTATCACTCACATTGGAGCTTGAGCACTCGTTTGTACATCATATTTGTTTTCACTCACCAAATACCTACTCCTGTTTCACAAGTCCATATGTTATTTTAAAATGTACAATTTGATCCTATAAAAATTGATCATGGTAAACTGTTTTGTTCAAGTGGAAGAAATATTCTCAAAATGTATTTATGCATATAAACAAGTATGAATATAATTTCACAAAAATAATTAATAAGAAATTTTTTTTGCATCAATATAAAATAAAACTTCTGCCAGTACACAAACCCATTAACATGGTAGTATTTGATCTCACTCACATTACTTAATAACCTTAGTATATAACAAAAGCTTAATTTCACCTCAGAGTTCAAAACAGTTTATTTTTTAAATTTCCTTGACCTCATTATAACAAAATGCTGTATAAAAACACTCTTCCATTTCTGTGAAAAAATAACAATTATAGACACCTCACTTACTATGGTTAAAAACCACCCCTTCAATATAAACATGCTAATTTTAGATCCATGTTTAATAGACTTAAAAAAAGAACCAATGTCCATGGAAAACACCAATAAGGAAATCAACATAATTAAATAACTATCACACAATACAGTGAAACTTACCAAGAACAATCACGCAGATGTGCTTAGAGCGGTTACACTGGAGATGATCAACGATCTGTACTAAAACCATACAAAAATTTTCACCAACGGATCACTGGACAAGGAAAGGGGGATATAAGGTGCGGGATATTTCAACCAGAGTAAACACAAGCAGTACTACATACCGGCAAGTGCGCAATCTGGTATGGATCCCGAGCTGTTAGCCATCAACTCAGCTCTAGCCAGTTGTTATTCCCTGGCCAGTGACCACATCTGCATTATAATGGACTCCAGATCAGCTTTAGAAACACTATCCAGATCAGGTACTATGGCATACTACTTTCGGATCAAGGAAATAAGGAGACAGCTCCTACAGCTACACATCTTGGGCAAATCCATAACCTTTCAGAGGGTTCCATCTCACTGTGGAGTTCCCGGAAATGAAATAGCAGACAGAATCGCAAAAGAATCTTGCATAATGCAACCTTGCGACAAGGGTAGATTAACGTTGCTGCAACGCAAAAGCTTGGCCGACAAACATTTTAGGCTTCACTGGACAGATAGGTGGAATACAGGAGCCACAGGTTGCCACCTACACCAAATACAGCCAGAGCCTGCAAAAAAAGACATGTATAATAACATTCCCCGTTCAATAGCAACTTTTGCAGCCAGAGCACGAACAGGACACATTGTGACTCAGAAATATCTTTACCGTTTTAACCTCACGGATTCACCTGAATGTAGCCTATGTGGGGTTGAGGAGGAGGATCTGGAGCACATACTTATTCATTGTCATTACTCGATAGCAGCAAGGGACATCCTAAGAACACTAGTGTCGTCATGCAAAAACATATTGAGAGATGAAGGTTGCTGGACTCTTGCATCCATCATCTACCATAGACATCGGGCTATCAGCTACACATGAAGCTGGATGCCTATACATGTGATGAAGATCACACAATACAGTAACAATAATTAATAAACTACAGCACAGGATATAAAAACAACAGAACAGAGGGAAAGAAATTTATCACCCATACATAATTAAAATCTCAAATAAAATCACTTAAAAATTCCAAAAAGCAGGGTATAGTAAAGCACATGATATATCACCATTATATACAACAATGTAGCTTGCATAATACAAACACAATATACACAAGCTTTAACCTTACAAATACATCACTATAAACATATAACAACAGTATTTAAACTACAACACAATATATAATTCGGCATAAACAAAAAAGATAAACTCCAAGTACCAAATATACAGGTGCGACAGCATAACTTCCTTTTTTGAAAACTCAATAAAAACTATTGTATGCATCTGGAAAATATTTATTTATTTTTTATAATGTAGGTACATGTCTAAAGTTTTTATTTACATTGTTTTGAAGATCAAATCTGTTAGGTGGCGTCCCTTATTCTCCATACATTGCGTAAACCGATTTCTGGTGTTTGTCATGACTCTTGTTAGCGTAGCAGGTGTTATGTTGGCAATTTCTTCTTGGATGTTGGTCTTCAAATCTTGTAGGGTTCTTGGACGGTTCACATAAACACGGGATTTCAAAAAACCCCATAGAAAAAAATCACAAGGGGACAGATCGGGAGAGCGTGCCGGCCATTCCAAATCGCCTCTAATTGAGATAAGGCGCTCTGGAAAGTGTTCCCTTAAAACAGCCATCGATGCTCTTGAAGTGTGTGCTGTTGCACCGTCTTGTTGGAACCAAGTGTCCTCCAAATCCAACTCTTCTAGCCGTGAGGAAAAAAAATTCTGTAGCATGTTTACATACCGGTCCGAATTCACTGTCACTGTAACCTCATTTTCCTCAAAAAACCAGGGACCAATAATTCCAGCTGAGGAAATTGCACACCACACTGTGACTTTGGGTGAATGCAAAGGCCTTTGATGCAATTCTCGAGGGTTGTTGTCAGCCCAGTATCGCATGTTTTGTTTGTTAACCGACCCACACAAATGAAAATGGGCTTCATCGCTAAAAAAAACAATAGCACCCTCGGGAACGACATCAAGAAGAAGCTCACACGCGTTCATCCGAGAATTGAAGTCACGTTCTGAAAGTTCCTGCACTATCGCCATCTTATAGGGATGAAAATGAATATCATCACGAAGAATTCTTCTCACAGAACGATCGGATAGTCCAAGGGCAGATGCGTGTTTTCGCGCAGAACGCCTTGGTGATCGCAACATTGACGCTCTCACTGCTTCAATGTTCTCAGGTGATCTAACGGGCCGAGGGACTCCAGTTCTTCGTTTTGTCGCACTTGCAGTTTGTCTGAATGTAGTGACCCATGTAACAATTGATTTGCGGTCTGGGACGGGAGCCAACGGGGCTAAATTAAAGCGATTCCGAAATGCGCGCTGTGTTGCAATAACCGAACATCCGCTTGAAAAGTAGGCCTCAACGGCAAAGGCACGCTCCTCATTATTCCAACGCATGATGGCGACTGAAACGTATCGGGACAAAACTTTACTGTACCCCCACTTGAATGAGACCACTAGCGCTCCGCTATGACATCAACTAACTGAATGGCGAGCATTTAAAAAAAGGAAGTTATGCTGCCGCACCCTTTATACAAACTAAACTGTACGTACTGTAATAAATTCTACACGAGGTAAATAGGTTGTGGCTTCAACAAAGAGAACACATACACTCTATTATATGATACTGACTCATATTTTGCTAACCACATAAGAGATTCAGCCACATAGGCGGAGTTACAGGTTTTGTTCTGAAGGGGCACAAGATTGCCCTGGGATTATCAAATGGAGTCCAGAGTACTCCCCCATTAACTAGAAAACATATATAAGCTTGTCGTCACAGAGGCAAAAACTTACATTAAAAGGTACATGTTTTAAACTACTTTTTATTATTAAGTTAGGGTATGGTATTCAACGATATGTTTCCCATTGAACGCAAATTAAGGGCTTTTAGACTTATAAATTTGCAAAATTTAAAATTTTATAATTGTTTTCAAATTTTCCAGTCATAAGTCCAAAAATAAGCCTAATTATGTTTAAATGAGAAACATAATGTTCACTACCAAACTTTGTCTGAAACAATTCCTAAAATTTCATTTTGAACATCATGACTTTTAAGATTAAAATAAAGTTCATATTTTTCTTTGAACTTACAGCCATATTTGGAAAATAACTGACATATGATCAAAATAACAACTGATACTGCAGAGTATATATCTTGTTAGCACTATTATTATTTTTTTAGTATTTAAATAAGTTCATTGTCATAATAAATACACAAAAACCTCTTAACCACAAACTTTCTTTATTTTACCCTTATGTACATTTCAGTTACAAAGTAACCATCCTCAGAGGTTATCCCTCTGAGGATGGTTACTTTGTAACTGAAATGTACATAAGGGTAAAATAAAAAAAGTTTGTGGTTAAGAGGTATTTATTATTAAATTAAACCACAGTATATTCCTGATAAATAGTAAGTTCATTGTCGGCTTTTGGTAATAAAAAAAATAATATGCCTGTCCAGAAAGTTGGGGGACAATGTGCGTCCTTGCCCCTCCCCCCCCCCCCTAACTACAGCAACCACGACTTGGAAATTCTCCTTGTCAACAAAAAAGGGACCACATAGACCATAATGAAATTTACAGATATATTAAAAAATGAATTGGAAATATATTAAATGAGCATATCCAAGCAAATAACATTAAAGACAAAAAAATCTTAAGACCCTTGTCTTTAAACTGCTGCTATAAAGCTTAACAACACTTTCCAGCAGACTAAAAATTTATTAAATAGCTATGCGTGATGTAAAACGTTTCATCTCAACAAGTTTGTTATAAATTTACTAACATTATAATTACTCATTTTAAGATTCACTGATCGTAATGGACTACAAAATTCAAGAATAAAACTATGTGTTTTTAAATAAACACTTGTAAATATTTACTAAACTAGTGTTTAGTGAAAACTAGTAGATCACGTGAAGATGGAATCAACAAATATGTGTTTTTAAACTTCAAATATACTATTTATTGTTAAAATACATATGTAATAAATTATACATCTTCATTATTCCCTTCCTTGTAAATTCTTGTGGTATGGTACAAACAATAGCACCGGTAATGGCATTAAAACAGTAATCTCCAAACTACAGCCAGTGGGCTGAATTTTGTCCACTGCTGCTAATGGCTTATTGTTGATGTGGTAATTTATATAAAAAACAGAAAGATTTCTCAGTTTTATTTACTTGATAGGTAAAGCTTATTGACAAGTGTAATATCCAAGAAGATTAACTGAAGCTTAATACCAAACAAATATTTAAAATAAATCCCATTAAGAAATATATCTTCATTTTTAAAAATTACTAATGACGTTTGTGTAATTGTGATTTTCCACTGACAACTGTTTGTTGTTATGGATCAAATAGATATTTCTTCACTTCTAAAAATTACTTTCCAATACCAGGATCCATTGAATTTCATGCAATTTAATGTGTCCTTGGATCTGATAGAGCCAATGAAAAAGACTATTGACATGCCGGAAAAGATATCCCAAATTGCATTGGAAACATTAAACTCATGGTACTCACAAGACTCCTGGGTGAGAATCTATTCGGATGGGTCTAGAATACATGGTGAAACAGGAGCGGGAATATACAATGATTACTTCTTACACTATTTTGCGCTGAGCAACAACTCAACAGTTTTTGAGGCAGAACTTTTTGCCATCAACGAGGCTCTTCAAAAGCTGATTCTAATACCAATATTGTTTTATTGGCTGACTCTAAATCCTCATTACAAGCAATGAATAATAATGATAATATAGGTAGTGCAATTGTACAGAATATTAAAAAAAATTGTGAAAAAAAAAATGTAATCAATATTGTAATGCAGTGTATCCCATCTCATATGGGCATACAGGGGAATGAGGCTCCAGATGAACTTGAAAAGAGAGGGACTAAAATTGTTCAAAAACCATCAAATGGGGGAGGCAAGATCTCAAATGGCATAAACCAAGTGAGACCCATTGGAAGAAGAAGACTTTGAAAAATTACTAATTGTGATTTTCCAATGACAATAGGTTGTAGTTGTGGATCAAATAGATATATCTTCACTTCTAAAAATTACTAATGACGTTTGTTTAATTGTGATTTTCCGCTGACAATAGTTTGTAGTTGTGGATAAAATCTTGCTTATTTCAATTATAAAAAGAAATGAATAGGTAGTGTATTTCCCATAGCTAACATCTTGGCGGAAATATTCATACACTACATTGAACATAACCACATTTTACATAACAACAAATACTCAATCATTATTTACTGGTTTAAGTACGTTGACAATATTATCACATTTTACAAGGGAATATACGCCGAGCACACATAATTTAAATCATCTAAATTCCATACACTCAAAATTAACATACACTATCGAAACAGAACAAAGCAACTCCCTTGATTTCGTGGACCTTAGAAATACAAGTACAGACAAACAAATAAATTCAACATCTACCAAAAACCCACCAGCACCAAACTAACCATTCACAATTCTACAAACCACCCCCACCAACATAAACTAGCTGCATAAAACATCATGATATATCACATATTAAAAACACTGTTAGACAATGGAGAATACTATCGAGAATTTAACAGCAAAAAACTTATAGCACAAACCAATGGATCTAATCCATTAATTTATATGTTGTGTTCACATCAATATGTGTACATATTTACATATCACTACGGAAAGCTTTTACTTCAAGGAATAAATCATTAATAGAAAATTTGTTTATAAAACTTAATTAATCACTTTAACATCACAATAAACTCTCAACATCCTAGAAACCCAATTCATACAGAACATCATGCCTAAAACCTACGTTACCGAAATCCTAAACATTCTAGAAACCATCACCAAACAAAACTATTTCACCCACAACTCAAACTTCTATTCACAACCAGATAGCCAACCCATGGGAAGTCCTGTCAGTAGTATCCTAAGCGAAATTTTCCTACAACACATAGAAAACAACAAGATACTGACAAATAATACACACCCACACAAAATCATTTACTGGCACAGATACGTCGATGATATCATAACGCTATACAGAGGCAACTCCCGACCATGCAAAAAAACCACCTACACTAATAAAATACATCCAAGTCACTTTAGAAATTGAAACCAACCGATCCCTAAACTTCCTCGACCTAACCATAACAAAAAGCCATACACAAAACACAGCTTCAACATTTAGAGGAAACCCATAACGACAGACACACTTATCCACAACACCTCAAACCACCCTATCCAACACACACACGCTGCCTTCAGATCCATGCTCTATATACTTAAAGAAGTCCCAATGTCCACAGAAAACATAAACAAAGAACTAGAAACATATATACAAGACATAAATACAAAATACAACACGACACCAACAACAAAGATAAACTACAAGCACCAGGCGTATACAAACTGAACTGCGACGAATATAACAAATTCTACATTGGACAAACAAGTCCCAGCTTTAAACAAAGAGCCGAGGAAAACAAACAGAACACCAACTCAACATTTTACAATCACATAAAAGAAACAGGACACAAATACACAGACATTTACCATAACCTAGAAATCCTACACATCAATGAAAAAGGACCATATCTCAACACACTAGAACAATATGAAATTTATATACACACAAAAACACAAATTACAAACATATTAAACAAGCAAATACAATACAAATCACACATACTCTTTGATGCTATCGAAAACCTGCCTTTAAAACCGTCACCGCTTGACCCGACATCTCCAAGCAGAAGACACCGATGAAGATCGCCACATAGCGATCAAAAACATCCTGTCTCAGTAAATTTTAACAAATTAACAAAATTAATAAAAATATTGTTATGCAATATAGATCAGTCATGCTACACAGCAAATTGAAGATTTTTTATTATAAATAGTATTAGTTTGATATTTCTAGTTGTTTCTGATTTGAGTTGTTTGCTTCTCAACATTTTAAAAAGTATTAAAAAAAATCAATGTTTAATTTTTTTTTAATGTATAAACAAACAAGTAATATGATTTTTTCTAAAGTCAATTCCTACTTAAATCAACAGAGAAAAATGTTATTTTGGGTTCTTTTTATTTTAAAATTAAAATTATTATAAAGATGTGTGTGTATGTGTGTGTGTGTGTGTGTGTGTGTGTGTGTGGGCGCGTGTGTTGTATATATATGAAAAACAACTCAGGTTATTCAAATACAAGAATTATTTGTTTATTATTGAATATAATTAATAATTAATTTAACAAATAGTTCTTGTATTTGAATAACCTGTGTTATTTTTTATTATTATACTACAAAAACATATACATATATATATATATATATATATATATATATATATATATATATATATATATATATATATATATATATATACATATATATATATATATATATATATATATATATATATACATATATATATATATATATATATATATATATATATATATATATATATACATATATATATATATATATATATATATATATATATATATATATATATATATATATATTTTAGGTTAGTTTTGGTTGGTAAAGATTATTTAGATTTTTTGGACTAGGACACTGACAGACTTACCTTGGTAAGAGTCCACACTGTAGAAACACATAAAAGCACTTAAACAATGATATATTTCAACAACACAGTGGTCTTTGTCAATCGAAGAGAAAACACAAAAAGAAATATGAGAGAATGAAATAAAATAAATATAAGTTGTAATCACAGATTGTGTAGAGTAGAAATCAGATGTCACAGATGCACAGATTAAAGATATATATATATATATATATATATATATTGTTTCCATGAGCATATGAGTGATTATAGTTTATATAAGTCTGTCAGGGGAAAAGAGATAAGGCTATTAAGAGAAAAAAAAAAAAAAAAAAAAAAAAAAAAAAAAAAAAAAGATTTTATTTATCTGATGTTGAGGTTAGGGGATTCTCTGAACTTGGTATACCACTGGTATGATAGTTCCCACATTCTCAGTTCTGAGGGATTGCAATCAGGGGGGAGTGATTTAATTATTTTTGTGGTATAGCAGTCATCAAAAGTTGTGATGTTGTGACTCGCAGCATGTTGAGCTGTTGGTCTATCCAAATTCATAATTTTAACATCATGTCTGTGGCCATTCATTCTGATGTTCAGACCATCCGTGGTCAGGCCTATGTACTGTGCTGAGCAAAGTTTACATTGTAGCTGGTATATGACATTTTTCGATGTACAATTATGATGACCCTTTATTTTGAAGACCATTTTTATTGTTTGGTTGTTGAAACTATTTGCTGAGGGGTGTATTGGACACGTCTTGCATCTAGGTTTATTGCATGGGAAGGAGCCATGAGGAAGTTTGTGTGGTTTCTCTGCATCAGGGTCTGGTAGTTTAGGATGTACTAGGATGTTTTTCAAGTTGGGAGGTTGCTTGTACCAAATTTGCGGTGGATCGGTGAAAAGATTTTTGGTGTTAACGGAAGCTTGAAGAATTTTGAAGCCATCTCTAAATATCTTGTTGAGTTTATGTAGACCAGGATGGTAGTCTGTTATTAAAGACTGTTTATTTTGTTCTGTTTGTGGTTTATGGTGAACCGAGGATTGTGCTGAATGAATTTGGTTTTCAATGAGTTTTTTTGGGTATCCTCTTCTATGGAAGGCTGTTGATATCTTTCTATTAAAATCTTCCAATTGTACATCGAAAAATGTCATATACCAGCTACAATGTAAACTTTGCTCAGCACAGTACATAGGCCTGACCACGGATGGTCTGAATATCAGAATGAATGGCCACAGACATGATGTTAAAATTATGAATATGGATAGACCAACAGCTCAACATGCTGCGAGTCACAACATCACAACTTTTGATGACTGCTATACCACAAAAATAATTAAATCACTCCCCCCTGATTGCAATCCCTCAGAACTGAGAAGGTGGGAACTATCATACCAGTGGTATACCAAGTCCAGAGAATCCCCTAACCTCAACATCAGATAAATAAAATCTTTTTTTTCTCCTAATAGCCTTATCTCTTTTCCCCTGACAAACATATATAAACTATAATCACTCATATGCTCATGGAAACAATATATATATATATATATATATATATATATATATATATATATATATATATATATATCTTTAATCTGTGCATCTGTGACATCTGATTTCTACTCTACACAATCTGTGATTACAACTTATATTTATTTTATTTCATTCTCTCATATTTCTTTTTGTGTTTTCTCTTCGATTGACAAAGACCACTGTGTGGTTGACATATATCATTGTTTAAGTGCTTTTATGTGTTTCTATTTCAAGACTACAGTGTGGACTCTTACCAAGGTAAGTCTGTCAGTCTCCTAGTCCAAAAAATCTATATATATATATATATATATATATATATATATATATATATATATTTAAAATATTTCAAAAATAAGAATACTTTTATTTTGTTTTTGTTAGATAATTATTTTCCTGAAGATGCTGCTACTATTTTATCGGCAAAAAGCTTTGAATAATATATGCAATAAAAGTATTCTTGTTTTTGAAATATTTTTAATTTTTCAATATGTATATATATATATATATATATATATATATATATATATATATATATATATATAATGTGTTTTCTTCTTTAATAATTTTAAACAACATCTGATGTTGGTACTGTTTACCAACGAAAAGCTTTGAATATAAATTAATAAATATTCTTGTATTTGAAAAACCTATGTTGTTTTTAATATATATATATATATATATATATATATATATATATATATATATATATATATATATATATAATATATATATATATATATATTTATATATATTTATATATATATATATATATATATATATATATATATATATATATAACAATATATTAAGTGATGAAATACAAAGTGAATTTTCTTGCAATTTACAATTTTTCTTTGCTACATATGGTGTTGAACTATTATTTTTGTTTGTTACTAATTATATACTTCTTATTTTTGTCGCCTGGATTGTGTTGTAGTTTCTTTTTTGCATTCTCACATTGTCCGCTTGGGAAGAAAGGTTTAATACCGTTAATACAATTTATTTGTTTATTTTATTCTTTTCATTAATTTTAAATCCTAGAGCATTATTTATGATATTGTGGGTAGCCATAGCAACAATTTAAGGTTGTACAATAGTGGTTTTGACCACAACCAGCTGGGAAGAAAAAAAAATTATATACATCTTTGAGAAGTAAATTTCTAGCTATGGGAAAGTTGGCTCAGTGCCAAAGCGCTACACTTTGAAAACGAAGATACTCAGTTTGAATACGACCAAGACCCCCAAATTTTTATAATTTAATTATTGAATAAATATTTGAAAAAACTGTATTAACATCAATTGTTATCCACTGTAGGTTAAAAGAAATGAATTTGAACCTATACATGGGTAAAAATTTGAAAATGGATGAATAAAAATGTATTATAATAACAATTGAAAATTTGTACAAGAAATATATCAGGAGAGTAGGTAATACCAGGAATTTTTTAATAAAAATACAGCCACACTGGATATTTTTCAATCTAGTTTTTTAATCTAATTAGATAAAATTATCAAAAGGAGCTAAAAACATTAGGTATTGACCATGAGTTGATTTAACAATTGTTGTGACTTAATTATTTCTTATTAGATGAAACTTTTGTGTGGTTTTTCAACTGCTATTTATTTCAATTGCTATTTACGATAATACCAGGCGTAGATTTAAAATTGTCTTGAGGAAGCACAAGATAAAAAATTTTCAATAAAAATTATCTTACATCAATAATTATACTTAACCAATATTGACAGAGTTCCTGTAAAAATTCT
This sequence comes from Prosapia bicincta, assembly GCA_036971475.1. NCBI lineage: Eukaryota > Metazoa > Arthropoda > Insecta > Hemiptera > Cercopidae > Prosapia > Prosapia bicincta. The sequence continues at coordinate 50,732,655 of JBAIZL010000008.1, read as the reverse complement.
AGATATGAAACTATAGGGAAAATGTTATTTTGTATTGTATGATCTTATTGGTTCATCCATTATATATGTTACATTCAATCATAACTTCTACCAATTTACCTAAAATATTTATACTTTAAATATAACCCTGTGGCTGATAAGCCCCCCCCCCCCCGCTAGTGATCAAAGGGACTAATCTCCTCCCTCCCCCTCCATGTTATTAACAATAACAATGCACAATTTTAGTACATGGCTTTGGTACTTTCTTTAAAGACATTTAAAAAAGTCTAAAATAAACAAAATTGAAGTAATAAACAGATGGGAAAAGGATATTTTTTCCTTTTTATATTTCTTGGTTTATTTCAAATAATTAATATTTTTATTCCTTAACAACATTAAAGTATACTTTTCAATCACTTTATGTAAAATTTATGAGAACAAAGAAAATCATAATTAATAATTTTACCCATAACACACACACTCATATATATATATATATATATATATATATATATATATATATATATATATATATATATATATATACATACATATATATATATATATATATATATATATATATATATATATATATATATATATATATATATATATATATATATTTGAAGTTAATATATTACTATTGTAAGTAATTTTATCCACCATGTCACTCGGAGTGATTTGACAATGGTCAAGTGACCGAAAGGTGCCTCATCACTCAAGGTAAAATCATTGCACTTAATGGTGGATAAAATTACTTACAATAGTAATATATTAACTTCATAAAGTCAGTGCAACAGAAAAACAATTGTATAACGTAAAATATCAAGTATATATATATATATATATATATATATATATATATATATATATATATATATATATATATATTCTTGTATAATAATAAAAAACAACTAAGGTTATTCAAATACAAGAATAACTTAATTATTTATATTGATTCATTGATTCCTGATGATGTTGGTACTGTTTATCAACGAAATCTTTGAATATAAATTAATAAATAATTCTTCTATTTGAGTAACCTTAGTTGTTATATATATATATATATATATATATATATATATATATATATATATGAGTATATATAACGACTGGTTTAAGTCAAATATAAAAGACTAATACATACATCATGTTTAAAACTGTAATTTAAAAACTGTATAAAATGAATTTATTTTACTCTAATAACATCCTCTCACTGATAAGCACATTTGTTATTCCTCTGTTCATTTAAAAGTAACGCAATGTTTAATTTTGTTACATTTGCCAAACAACTTTATCACTTTCCTCTATGATATGACCCTCAGGAAAGTTCATATGATGCAATAGCATTGTCTGTTGCAGTCAGTCTAAAGTCCAAATAGTCGAAAAGCCTTATACATACATACACACACACCACACACACACACACACACACATATATATATATATATATATATATATATATATATATATATATATATATATATATAAACATAATTTACATATTTAAAGCAATAATTGTTTTTTTATAGTTTGTTCTAAAAATGTTTTGTTAAGCAAAGCTATTAATTAGTAAGTATTACAATGTTTGGAGCTAGCAGCCAACCTAGACACTGACATAGTACACCTAGTGTCCTTGAAAATATTTTATCTCAATAAATTTTTAAACTTATTTTAATTATAAGTTTGATAAGTTGTAAAATTAGTAAGTTTAATCATTAAAGTATTGCTGAACATCATTTACAACAACATTTTGGAGTAATAATTGTAATGTTTAAATCTGATTTAAAGACTGTGAAATTACAAATTCAAATATTTGATACTCATTGATTTTTGTCTACACAGCCCTTGTTACTTCTCGCTTTCGTTCAGCTTGCTTCTTTGTCTTGAAAACAATAAATATAGTTCATAAACCTTATTTTGAGCTTGCTTCAAATATTGTGGTCTGTGTTTGATCTTGTCAACTCTTATGCTTTAAACACTTATCGTTGATGATAGATGTATCTCTATACAACTCCCTTCCTATAAAAAGTAGGTCTACTTTGTATAAGTGATAATATTAATTCATTCTAGATACGTTTTCCTATTTGAAGTACTGGGGGAACCATTATGAGCGTTTTTCAGTGATATTTATAAGAAACACCTTTTTTCTCATCTCCATTTGCTGTTCTGTGAATTATAGGATAAAAACGTTGCTATGAGACCCTGTTCATGTCCATGTCTAGTTTAGGTGAGCAACCATGTAGTAAAATGATGATATATCTCAGGTCAAGGTTTTATGTTTACCCTTATTTTATCTATTTTTCCTAATATTTTTTTTATATTGTAATTAAGTAACTGTTAAATTTAGTGATCGCCTTAAAATTGCATTAAAAAAATTCGTTCTTCCAAAATTAGAGTGTAAAGTAGCAAAGTAAATGCAATCTTAGGTCTCCAAGGTCCCTTTAGAAAGGAAATATATTTCAGGGAAGCACCCTCCCCATGCTTAAACTAGTGCCTCATTTGCTAAACAAAACCTGATTTATGTTTATCTTACCTCTTTGTCAGTTCTATAACTTTACCACCTAACCAGGTTTGATTGTCTGTAATCAAATTTAGTGCTTCTAGTTATTAAATGCATAAATGTTTATCTGTGATTGGCTTTCCTTCTTTTATAGTTTTCTCAATCAGCATGAAAATAATGATGGCTTATGTAAATATACTGTAATTGTTAGATTACTATGTGTAATTTTTAAAATTGTTATAACAATTTTGTTTTCCCAACTATAATGTGTTTCTTGATTGAAAGAAGTAAAACTGACAGGAAAAAACCACTGCAAAAATATAGAAATTATAAAAATGTCATCCAGTATATAGTTTTGAAGTAATTGGAATTTACAAATAAGACATAAGTTGTGTGACATTCTAAAGAACTCTGAAAAATGTTTAACTTTTTTCAATTTAAATCAATTTCTGTATTTTCAAGGAAATGTACAGAAATTCAAGAAAATTCTTTCCATATAATATTTAATATATATTAACCATAAGTTCTAGTATACAATATCAAGAGCACAGGGGTGCAATATATTACAATGAAAATATTGGGAAAAAAATAAAAAAATAACAGATAACAGTGTATCAAGTTATTTCCTTACTCAATAAATTATAAGGTTCTATAAGAAAAGGTTCTTATTATTGGTTCTATAATTATAAAAAACTAGTAATATAAAAAAAATCAAATAAATTCCTACTGAGGTTAACAAAAACAAAACAAAAAAATTTTAGTTACCCTAGAGCACTATTTATGATATTGTGTGGTAACCACGACAACTAGATAGATGGAAAAAATTCATATACATCTTTGAGAAATATATTTCTAGGTATTGGAAAGTTGGTACATTGCCAAGGCACACTAGACTTCAAACATGAAGATTCTTAGTTGTAATTCAGCTGGACCCCACAAATTTTATAATTTAATTATTGAATGAACATTTGAAAAAACTGTATTAATATCAATGACATTGGGGGGGGGGATCTTGCTAATTATCCTGTTCCTTGTTGTGTCCTAGAACAGTTATTCTGGCTGCTGGGCTTGTATTGTGCCTTGGGGAATATCCTCTGTTCCATTCCTCCTTGGAGCTCCAAGGGTTGAATTTGAGGACTCCGATGCCAGCACAGAGTCCTTGAAGATCTCTTCTAATTACCTCTTGTGATTTTCCATCCTAATATATCAAATCCAAAACCTAATCTTCAGACAGCAAACTTCTTGCTCTCCAAAATGAAGAACATGATCCCATAGGAGCATCAGGCTTTCTTGCAAAGTTTGATATGTCGGTCTTTTCTCATACCAGTCTTTCGTTACCAAGTAGAACAGTGTAGGCAGTGTGCCAGGGCGACATGGTCCTGTGGTAGTGCAAATAGATCATTGTAGACTCCTGTAATGATCGGTGGTTCTCTCTTCCAGTTCAAGCCGTTGCATGACGCACCTCCTCTGCAGTATGATAGCTTCAAAGTCTGAACTCGCTGCTATTCCTGAAGATTATTGAACCCCTTGTAATTAGCGAGTTGGTTAAAATGGATAATCTTCAGTTTGCCTTTTGGTTAACTCCTTACTCTGTAGATGACATCATTTATTCTCTTTAGAAACTCATATGGGTTCTCCTAAGGCTTAGGAGAGAATACACAACCTTATTTTTTATATTACAAAAATCAAATCTGTTCAACTATTTGAATAGTAGGTTTAGATCGTTTGGTCGCTTTTATTTTTACTTGAATCTTTTATGTTAAGAGTGGATATATTTAAAAAGATGGTGAATAATAGGTAATCATAGCACCACAGCAGTTTTACCTTAGCAGCTTAGAAACACTTGGTAGTTCATATATCAGGAAAGTGATTAATAACTTTACATTTTGTTGTCTATATCAGAAAAGGGATTTAAAACTTTACAGTTTGTTAATCATTCATTGCATTTTTTCAGTGGTCATTGACGGTTATAATTTTGTGTAGTTTTTTAAAATTTGTATAATGTACCTGCTTTAAAACAGTGTATATTTATTGTCTGACATCAAGCAAAGCTTGATACACTGTTCCAGTAATTATTAACATATTATAATTACTAAATCTAAATAGATTTTAGTGAGAAAGAGAATAATTTGTACAAAACTCATATACTTAATCTTTTTTGGCTGATGGTTTATAAAACATATTTTCTGTGTTTGCCTAGGTGGGTGTACATACTATCACTGATACAGAGCCCTACTCAATTCTTCCATCATTAGGTGATCATAAAAAATAAGGCACTCAGCATTATTAATAGTGTCACCTTTACAGAATTACAGTAAGTACAGGGCTGTCAGCTATTCCACTTGGCAAAATGTATTAATTTAAATATTCCCTCAACAGTATCAACTCTATGATGTAGCATCTCAATTAATTGAACTAGCTACAGAATGGTTGTCTTTTAGATCTGCTAACTTTCTATTCTCTGTGATTGTATCGAGTGCTGTGGGAGGATCTGCAATTTCTACTCTTTATAGTATTTTGTTTTTTGCAACCAGCGAAAAATATGTAACTTTATTATATAACTATTTTGTGTTAAAAGTTCTCTTGTGTTTTCCTGCATGAGTTTTATAATTAATTGATTCAATATTCAAAAGAGTTTAATTAATTTTTAATGTAATTATTTTCTTTGCAAATACAACCCATTTATTTTTGTTCTATTCCTATGTGGGAACATATCAACTGAAAAATTTATTTTCTAATAGTTACTTTTTAATTTCTTTGTGGTCTATACATTTGGATCAATGTCCTGTCTATATATTTGCAAGTAATGCTGCAAGGATTGAATTAATCTGGCATAAAGCTGGTGTTTGAAATATTTAGTGGAGTTGAGATTATGGTCCAGAACCATCACATGACAATTCATATTGTCTTGGTGAGGAATGAGTTTCCCATGGCTGCTTACACCATTCTTTGAGTGAGACGATGGTTAGTTTCTTTGCTAGGCATTGACCAAATTCAAATCATATCCCAAGTCTCTTTACTAGGAACACTGAAGAATAACTTTAAAAAACGTTGAACTGCTTTACAGCGATGGCGGGCTTTTTTATATGGATGTGGAGGGAGATTCTTGTGAATTTTCTGAAAATTATCCTGAATAAAAAAACTGAAGTACTGTTTTCCCAACAGTCTTGACTTGACCTTCTGCATTCATAGTGCCCATTTTAGTAGTAATCTTGAAGTTTCTTGGAGTTAAACAATAAATAAAACTACATATTAAGCCACTGAGTAATTAATTATAAATTAAAAATAAATGTTGATTGTGTTGGTTATAATAGACATTTTGTAAAAAAAAACTAGACAATTGTTATTAATGAATTCCTTTTTATTTCTCAATAAAAATTCTGTCCCAACACTAAGATTCATTGTGTAACATGTATGTTATTAAGTAGTTTGAATCTTAATAACTTCAACAAACAATTTATATAGGTTATGCAGCCTTGATTTAATTGTGTAGTAAACACATTATAAGGCTGTTCTGTAATGATTCAAATCATTTAATTATAGATTAGAAAATAAACACAAGACAGGTTATTTGTGTAAAGAAATTTACTTAATATTTTCTACCATTAAAGGGATTTTTACTTGTCTTTTTTATCATAATTCAAGAGTTTTTGGTCTTCTTTATGTTTTTAACATATTAGTGTTGGCAACTCAAAACCTATTTGGCGTTGCATAAACCTACTTCAAAATTCATTATCTTTGCTTGATTACATAAATAATTTGTTAACTGATAGGGTTACTAAACTTTTAACTATTGTGTTATTTAATTGTTTCAATCATAATAATTTTATTACCTCAAATTTAAAGTAAATTTAAGATAACTTATATTGTTATTTATAGAAAAACCTATATAGCTTATCCTATAATTTCTACCAAATTATTTTAATTATGTAAAACGTTTTTAAAAGTTTGTAACATTAATTATCTTAATAAATTTGTAAAACTGTTCTTAAAAAAACCAAGTACACATTAACAAAAGTAATTATTTCCAGCCCTTGAAATCTAAATCATTATGTAATCATTATACTTAAGTAGTAATATTCAATTTAATAATAATATGGAAATTAATCATGTAAACTGGATTCAAGTCTGATTCTCAAATTATATAACAATCCTATTTATCAATTGCTATAGGTTTCGGTTCACTGAATTTTCATCATATCTGGTCTATTAAGCTTTCTTCATTTTTATTTCTGATGAAATTCATTAAAATGTGACAATATCTGAATATTGGAAAATTTTTAATTTTTATATTGTTTTTTATTGTGTTTTTGGTAAAAAGGACTAATCAAAATTAAATTATTATATTTTTAAAGTTCTTCCTATTGGTAAATTTTACCTCTTACATTTTCTGTTAAATGTATTTTAAAGTAATTCTTTTTAATTAGTGTTAATTAGTGATAGACACAGTTGTCATTAAATGCATGTTTCAGAGTTGTAACATAGGTTATCTTTAGATATGCCATTTAATTGTTATACATTCACTGAACAATTATAAACATCTTAATTGTTTCTATAATTAATTGTAATTTTGTACACTTTTAAAATGTTTTAAACTTGCCTATAGTAGCACTTACTTTGCTTTTTGAGGACGGCAGTTTCGGGAGATGTGTCCCTTTGTCAACTCAGACTGTAACTCTTACCGTATTATATATATATATAATACGTTTTCTTGTTTAATCATTTAAAACAACATTGGTTATTCAAATACAAGAATATTTATTAATTTATATTCAAAGCTTTTCGTTGGTAAAATAGTACAAACATCATCAGGAATGAAAATTACAATAATGTCATTTTTGTAATTTTCATTCCTGGTGATGTTGGTACTGTTTACCAACGAAAAGCTTTGAATATAAATTAATAAATATTCTTGTATTTGAATAACCTATGTTGTTAAAAAAAAAAAAAAAAAAAAATATATATATATATATATATATATATATATATATATAGCATTATAATTTGTTTATTTAAGAAGAACTAGTTTTCTGTAGCCAGGATTCAGAAAATAGGCTTCCATTTCAATGTTAAGTTTAATTAATATCTGAACTGAATTGCAGCATAGCTTCCAAAAACTGGCTTTAAACAAAATCAAATAAGATTATTGTTAGGTGTACAAACAATTCATCAATTATTTTATATATATAAAATTTTATAAAATAACTAAATGTTTACAAAATTATGTTTGAGGATAGGCTTCAGTCGCAGAGACCAAACTAATTCATTAATAGCTTATTTTAATAGCTTGTTTTTTCAAAACATTTAAAGTTTTTATGAACATTAATTTTAAATTTGAAAAAAAAACAATGTAATTAAAGTCATAATGTTAAAACCATGAAATTAAGATTTACATGAGTTCTGGAACCTCACCTCATGTGTTAATCACAAAATGATTGGTTGTTTTATTTATCTATGAGTCTCATGATACAGTGAACTAAAGCAATTTCTAAGCATCTGGCTTTTTATCATTTGTATTCTAGAACCAAAATTAATTGCAAGGCTATTTTATAAGTCATCTAATTTAAACACTTGTTAATTTTAGTGTTTATTTTGTTTTTATTACCTTTATGGCTATAATGTTGTAAAATCTTTACTAGTAATTATAGTTACATAAGCTGACGTTCTATTTCAACATGTGTTTATTATATTTGTATGTTTATTGAACTCAAATATTAGTCTTACTATCTTTAGAAAGAATCCACAAACAGCATCTGCAACACAAAGAGCTACAAAATTTTATGACAAATGTTATTAAAAATTTCATAATGCATGATGGGTTTTACTTCATATAAAAAGTGATTAATGTTCAACTCTTAAACAAATCTTTTAAAAGAGTACTAAGTACTTCTATTGGTTCCACCTGGCAAATAAAACCACTAATTAATGATATTTTTCATCAGATGTGTTTTATCAGAACGGTGCATTGTTCAATACTGTGAGTCACTGACAAGACTGTTGCTCAGGTGTGTTGTATTAGTGTGAGTCTGTAGTGTATTGGTGTTCTTTGGCATGTCGTTAATTATGGTTGTTAATTATGTGTTCAAATGTAGTATTTGGTTGGGAGTGTGTTTTGTCATTTAGAATGTATTGTGGGTGGTTTTTGTGGTGTTTGTAAATTTTGTAATTTTCTGTTGTGTCGAGTTTGTTGTTTTTTTTTCATAAAATGAAGGACTTTAAATTAGTGTCTATATATGTGTATGTGCATAGTATGTTGTATATGAATGGTGAAGTTTGATTTAGGTTGTGTGTTTTTTGTCTTTTATGTGTTCATTGTATCATGTGGTAAAGTTTCTTTCTGTTTGACTTATGTAGAAGCTGAGGCAGTCGTTACAATGTGATCTTGTATTCTGCATGTAAATAAGTATTTTGCACTACCTTCTTTTTTATTTTTACAAGTAGGTATTGGATTTGGAGTTTATGTTGATTTCTTGGACAAATACAATTTTCTTGTTTTAAAAAAAATTACCTTTTTTGATTCAGACAACAATTTTTAAGGCAAAATTTACTATGAGACTTTTATCACAGATTCAAAATTAGGTCAAGGCCAACAAATTATAAGAAATTATCATACATCTTATCAACTAAGTTATTACCATGTCTTAAGTAAAAACACTAGATTAAAAAAATCTGTGCTACACAATATTAAATAATATTTACAATTACCAAAATTGTAATTAACAAATGCATGTTGACATTTGTGACAAGTATTTGTTCTCTCTTGAATGATATAATAATCCATTCAAAATATATAAAATGTTTTAGCGTGTTTCTTTCTATACACTATATGCTATTACAAACCTAATTTATCCAAACAATCTCCTTTTCTTAATGTGTTATTTTCTTTTCTCTCTACATAAAAATTAGATATTTATAACTTCCAAGTCTAAATATTTACACTTCATTTTGGAACAATTCAGTATGAGAAGAGTGTTTAGTAAGTACCTGGAGGTACTGTTGCACAAATCATATTAAAAATATTTACGTTTAAATATAGTAAACCGTAACACTTAATACAATAAAAGTTATTAATCACTTAAATAATAATTTATGACTATCCGAGCTTGGATAGTCATAAACTGTTGTATAAGTGATTAATAAGATTCACCGAACGTAATGGACTACAAAATTCAAGAATACAATAAAAGTATTGATAAAAATCTCCGATACTACATAAGTAATCCAAAATAACTAATATTACAAACTACCTAAGATTAGCCTTATGTACATTTCGATGACCATGACATCATTATCAGGGTCCTATTACAAAATTACAATCTAGAATACCATAATTTACAAACTAGACTGACCGTTTTGTAGCCAGTCTAGTTTATAAATTATTGTATTCTAGATTATTATTTTTGTAATAGGAGCCTCTGATGATGATGTCATGGTCATCGAAATATACATAAAGGTTTAATCTTAGGTAGCTTGTAATATTAGTTATTTTTTACTATTTTTGTGGTATTGGGGTTTTTTGCCAATAATTTTATTGTAATAAATTGTGCCACTGTGCTCTTGAAAATGTATGATAAAAAAAACTTAAAATAGACCAAAAAAATATATACATAAATTCAAACTATTTTTGTATTTGAAATATTTGTATTCATTAATTATATATATATATATATATATATATGTGTGTGTGTGTGTGTGTGTGTGTATGTATGTATGTATATATATTGTAATATATTTATATGTTATAGTGAATATAAATAATTTCCTCAATACAACTGCTCCACCTTGTGGTAGTCAAATTGTAATAATAATTTTATTTTATATAAAACAAATTTGAATAATTATCCTTAGAGAACAATAAGTTGCTGGGCACCAGTTTGAATTACAAAATGATTGTAACCCTAACAGTAAAATTTAGATTCTTTTTCTTTTTTATTACTTACCATTTATAGTAATAAATAATTAACACTTTCTTTTAATTCAATTAATCTTTGTTTTAATTTAGTCTTTGATTACTCTAGTTACAAAATTTTTTAAATATACTTTTTCTATTAATTTAATTTAATTAAATAGCACAAGACTTTTTCTCCCAGGTTATTCGGTGGGTATTAATTATTATAAATCTATTGAGCATTTCTGGTTACAAAATAAAATTGGTTTATGCAATTAATTCTTTAATAAATTTTAGAAAAGAAATTCCTAGGCCTGGAGTTATTAGTTTTAAAAAGAATATAAAAATGTTTTTTAATGAATTTAATTAACTAATTTTGCTTATAAGAATGATTCTTCAATATTAACTTAAATACTAATTTACAAATTTTCCTTAATTTAGTACTTAGCTGAGACTTATTGTTCTTGTTCAAATTTACAGCCTTTAAATTTATTTTATAACCAAATTTCTTTCACCACTATATTTTTTTATACTTTTACTAACATTAGCTTCTATTAACTTTTATTTAAGCTAGCTTTCTTAATATTCAAATTCTTCCTCTAATAAAATTTTCTAGACCAACTAGGTTTTTGCTTCCAGTACCAAGGCTTTTTTTTAATAATGAATTTTTCTATTGAGACTCTAGAGAAAAAGAATAAAACTTTTTTTCCATTGTTGAAACATCTGTTAAATAACACACTGATTATTTGATTTTTCATCTCCTTTCATGAACAGTTAAGTTTTGATACTATATGCAATAATTTTATATCTGGTAGATTTCTTTCTTAATCTTGTGTTGTTTTATTTATAATTGAGTGCTGTTTCTTCTTTAAATGTAGTTTTAATATTGTATCATAACCTTTTTTAGGTAATGTCTCAAGTATTTATATTTTCTGTTTATCCATTTCTAATTCACTTATAATATATTCCGAATTCTTGTTTGTTATTTATTGTTTTAGTGGTTTATATAAAAAACGTTTCAATATATATATAATACGTTTTCTTGTTTAATAATTTAAAACAACATAGGTTATTCAAATACAAGAATATTTATTAATTTAAGCTTTGAATATAAATTAATAAATATTCTTTTATTTGAATAACCTATGTTGTTTTAAAATATATATATATATATATATATATACACACACACACACACACACACACACACACACACATATATATATATATATATATATATATATATATATATATATATATATATATAGATTTTTTGGACTAGGAGACTGACAGACTTACCTTGGTAAGAGTCCACACTGTAGTCTTGAAATAGAAACACATAAAAGCACATAAACAATGATATATTTCAACCACACAGTGGTCTTTGTCAAAGAGAGAAAAAAAAAAAATATATATATATATATATATATATATATATATATATATTTATATATATATATATATATATATATATATTTATATATATATATATATATTTATATATATATATATATATATATATATATATATATATATTTATATATATATATATAAGCCATCAGTAAGAAGACACTGATGAAGATCGCCAAGGAGCGACTGACATAGACACCAATCTAAAAGTCCTACATTACAACAATAAAAACAAAAAACTTAACACAGTAGAAAACTATGAGATAAATAAACACCACAAATACTATCCACAACACATTCTAAACGACAAAACACACTCCCAATCAAACACTATATTTGAGCACATAATTAACAACTACTCAATGAAGAATAACACACCACAGAGCAAAAATACACTACAGACTCACACCAACACAACACACCTGAGCAACAGTCTTGTCCGTGATTCACAGCACTGAAAAATTTGCTGACCTAGCGCGAAAAGCATCTCCAGAATAAATCAGTAAGTAGTGGTTTTTTTGCCAAGATAAACAAACAAGTATAATTTTTATAAAAACCTCAAGATGTACAACACAAAAACTGCAAGTAGTTTTATGTTACTGCAATGAAAAACTCTATACCCACACTACTGTAACTTGTTACATTCCTCACCTGAATTAAATTTCTTTTCCCGTCTTGTATCATACCCTAAATTGACTCATTTTCAATCTCTTGTGTTGAGAAAACATTGATCATCTACAGTCCAATCCCTGAAAAACTGTTATAATGATTGTTGATGAACTTGACCATACATTACACATGATCAATTTTGTACAGTGTAACTTAAATCATAACTGAACATTTCAGTTTAAAAAACTATACAAAAATCATCCACAAGATGCTAATGCCAAATCAAAAATTGAGAAAGGTTGAATGTATTGTCAACTGGAAGAAGTTTTCAGTTGAAAAGTATGTTGATTCCTATATAGCTTGATGAATCATGTTTTTAAGAGTATGACTTGGAATGTAGATAAAAAAGGAGGGGAAATTAAAAATTGGCCCCAAACAAAGCCATCAAGGTAAACAAGATGGAAAATCGAATTTTTGTTCCTAGTTTTCTTTGGAGGAAAACAAAAACTTACCTGCTGAGAACTTTCAGGAGTGCTTTGAGTAACAGTAAGAAGATGGAGAAGTCTATTGCAATAAATGGATAGTATTTTGAAGTGGACAAAGTTGGCAGTGGCAAAGTTTAGATGGTCTTAGTTTGCTTATTTATTGGTAAGACATGCATATAATTTATTACTTGTGGATAAATTATGATAGATCACATTCTGGAAATTGAGGCACATTCTACTTTAAAAATTATGAAAAATTCTTAAACAAAATTCTTTATTCCTCATTTAAATAATATTTAATAATCTTATTATTTACAATGAAAATTTCAAAAAAGTAAATGAACTTGATAGATTTTTACTTAATAACTTGATAAGTTAAAGATCATATTTAAATTGATTACTCCAAAAGTTTGATTTTTCTTAGCTACAATTTTAGTACAGCAGACATAATAATATTGACGATTTACCAAAATGTCCAGCTAATCAATAATATTTACAAATTTAAACTGCCAACCATATAAAATAATATTCCTGGTTCACCAAACTGGCCAATTGATCAAATTATATTAGCTGTTCAGAAAACTGGCCAGCTAACAAAAAAATATCATAGCTCATAAGACTGGCATTTGATTTTAAAAAATATGAATTTTTCGCTAACTTACTGATCATCTAAACATTCTCAATAAAAGTTAATGTTGTTCTAACAATATTTATGGTAATTTTCAACAATAAATATTAATACTATTTTGCCACAATTAGAAAATCTTTTAAACAATTTGCTAAATTGGCATTTTGTATGAGAAATGTATTCATATAGAATTTTTACAATTATGCAAACCTACTAAGTAATTAGTTTTAAAAATAAATAGCACTTGATTTTAGATTTCAGTCTTTTAGAAATACCTAAACCATACAACACAGCTTTTGTAATGGTAACTAACTATATAGGTTGTTGTGAAATGTTAGAGATCTTACGCAATACCTTTTAAAACTGAATCTATTCATATGAAAATGTATTTACACTTTGTTGGACAACAATAACTGAAAAGTACGTCATGAAACCAAAAATAATAATCTTTACAGTCAGTCCCCTCTGACCCTAATGATAAAGTGGTTCGCAAGATTACATCTTACACTGATACTTGTGTCGTCAGGTCAAATGTCAAATTGGAAGCTACCACCTATAAAGAAAGAGTAATTGTTTGCATCAGAAACATTCTAAATACAGTAGTCAGGTGTTGTGTGTGTGTGTGGTCCAGAGAGAATAATACATGTAAGTAAACTTAGAAATAGAATCTTGAGAATGACAAGGAAAACTGGTGCAGTTTAAATAAGTATTTAATTTTTGTTTAATAAATTAACTAAAATCAGTGAATAAATATTTTGATATGCATGGAATATATATATATGAGTGTGTGTGTGTGTGTGTGTGTGTGTGTGTGTGTGTGTGTGTGTGTGTGTGTGTGTGTAAAATAATAAATTAATGGTTTTCTAAATATTTTTAAAAAATCTGGAATAATACTAAGGAATTAAGTATAAAATCTGAAGTTCTGCTCGAAGTTCAAGTAAGAATGTATTTTTTCTTTACAAATAAAAAAGAAAAATAACTTTTCCTTATTCAGTTTTGAGGAAAACCTATTGGAAAAGTTTTTAATCTTTGATTCTGCTGGGTTTTAAGTTTGTATAAGTTTTACTTATTCAGTTTTGAGGAAAACCTATTGGAAATGTTCTTAAAAACCTATAAGCCTTAATCAATTACATATTTTGCTCCCATGTATAAAGAACTTCTTATAATGTTCTTAATTAAAGTTTTTAATCTTTGATTCTGCTGGGTTTAAGTTTGTATAGGTTTTACTTATTCAGTTTTGAGGAAAACTTATTGGAAATGTTCTTAGAAACCTATAAACCTTAATTAATTACATATTTTGCTGCCATCTATAAAGAACTTCTTATTATATTCTTAATTGAAGTTTTTAATCTTTGATTCTGCTGGGTTTTAAGTTTATATAAGTTTTACTTATTCAGTTTTGAGGAAAACTTATTGGAAATGTTCTTAGAAACCTATAAACCTTAATTAGTTACATATTTTACTTCCATGTATAAAGAACTTCTTATCATGTTCTTAATTAAAGTTTTTAATCTTTGATTCTACTGTTTTAAGCTGGTATAAGTTTTCCTTATTCGGTTTTGAGGAAAACCTATTGGAAATGTTCTTAGAAACCTATAAGCCTTAATTAATTACATATTTTGCTCCCATGTATAAAGAACTTCTTATCATGTTCTTAATTAAAGTTTTAAATCTCCGATTCTAATGTTTTTTAAGTTTGCAATTTGGTTTGTTTAATTTTCGTGTATTTATGTGCTCTCTGGTTGTAGGGTGTTAGATAAAATAAAATACTGAATTTTCAGTACAATTAAATCTAAGAAAAGTGGTTGAAGTTTACTTGGATATAAAAGTAATTTTTAAAAAATAAAATTGTTCAAATCTTACAATAAGTCTCTACAAGGATATTGGTATAAAATTACAGTAAATGAGTAAAAAAACATGTTTAAACTATGAAATTTAACAGTAGCTTAATATGAACTCCATCAATAAAGGAACATTGAAACTAAAAGTAGAAATAAGAAGAGTTTATAAGTATCTAACCCCACTATTAACTGAATTAAATCATCCTCATCTTAAACCAGTGAAAATGTGCTTCAGAGAAGAAAGCAATTATTTCAAGTCTTTTTATTTGTGAGTTTTTTACTTGAATGGCACAAAAAAATCTGTTGTATTTTTTGGAATAACTGACTTGAAGCTACTGAAAGTAATTGAAGATTTATATTTAGAATATTCAGATTGCAAGCAAGATAAAAATTGAGAATGAGGAAATCTTTTAAAATAATACAGAAATTATTTCACTTTCCAAACAATGTTAAAATGCTTGTGGTAGCTCAAATGAAAGGTATTTTTCTGAAAAATAAGTGTTAACCTAAGGACAAATCCAAGTAGGAATTAATCCAACCATGTTGGAAATTTTTTTTTTTTAATATTCTAACAAATTGGATTTAATCCAAATCAGAATCCAACTAAATTAAAATTATCTTTTATATGGAAGGGTAAATCCAAATGAAAAATAATTCCATCAATGACAAATTATGATTAATCCAATTTAAATGGAAGGGCAAATCAAAGTGGCAAATAAACCGACCAATAGGTAAGACAGATCCAAATAAGAATTAATCCAAGCTTTCGAATGAATAAACCTAAATGACAGGACAGCATCAAGACAGATGTTCCAGACATAGTATTTAATGGTTTAAGCTGAATCCACTTGGCATAACACATGATCCACCATATAGCTGGTTTCTTGTAATGTATGAGAAACAATGCAGATTTGATACTGAAATACAGAAGTTCTAACAAAAAAACCATGTTTTCCTATGTTCCTATTCTTCAGCCTGTTTCATTAAACATGATTATATAGAGGGGCTGGGTCAAGGTCTTTTCTAGTAACTTCTATATAAGACCTAGCATTACGTGACCGGCAGTGATTATGCCACTGCGTAACACGTAAATGGTAAATTAGTTCCTACATTTCCAGCTAGGTGTTATAATTTAAATCAAATAAAAAAATATTTGCAATTTGATGGTAAAATGCAAAGGTTAATTATTTAAAGATTAATAACATTCTCCGAACGTAATAGACTACAAAATTCAAGAGGTTAATTATTGTCAAAGAAATATTTTTCTTAATTTCATTTAGGGGCTGCAATTTAATAGGTGATGCAGTATGACTTGTATATGTAAATATTTATTACAAGTAGTGAAATGTTTGATTTTAATTATGTTAAAAGTATTGTTATGAATTTTATAAATTTTAAGCTATGGTTTAGTATCAGTGGCAGTTTGTCCAAAAGGGCTCTGGGGCGCAGCCCTCCCAATTACAAAAATTAATTTTTAATTAATATTCATTTGTCTTAAATTAGGTTAAGAAGAGCTTAGAATTATTAAATCAATGTTAAAACCATAAAATATTTAGCAGTTGACGCACGAAATTAGCCGCAAGCTCCACGCGCGGCTCACAGCAGAGAGCCCTAGACTAGTGCATTGAGTGTGCGTGGAATAAGCTGAAACAGCCAAAACCGTGCGGTGACGTCGCTCAACGTGCGTGTTACGGTTGGCCTGAGATGGAGTCCCGTAGTCATGCGCATGCGCTGAGAAATGACTAATCAGTGCTGCTACTACAATTCTATATGATTTAGGAAGCAGCATTGTAGGCTTATTTGTAATGTTCTCACAATGTTTCCATTTATAGATCCTTTGATGCGCATACACAGTGGCTTAATATACTTTTAAAAGTAAAACTTGATTCACACTACTCGTTGAGTACTCGACGTTTTAGCATAGGCAATCACTTAACTACCCAACCTAGCAACATTTTGTAAATCACACCGTAATACGTCTATTAGTTATAGCAATGTTAATATATTAATCAATAAGTATAACTTAATAAAAGTTGTAGGTGCTTAGAATGTAAAACGAGTTAAATGGGTATCAAATTGCAAAATTGTTCCTACGCCTCGTAAATCTGGCTAGACCCGTTGTCATGAGCCCCACCAATGTAATTGGGCAGGAGCCGCCACTGTTTAGTATTAGATTAATAAATTTTGGCTCTTGAATATGATTTTCGGATAGAAAACTGAAACATAGAGTATTTGTAAAACCATGAATTGGTCTGTGATCTGTCAATCCTTGTTGTAACCTAAACAACAAAGAATTAACTTTGTAAAATAGTTATAATGTTTTTATTTAATATCATATTTAATGTTAAAGAAATTGATATGTCCTAAGTTTAACACTAATCTGCATTAGAATTAATATTAAAAAGTTATTTAGAATTTATTAACGATGTAATTATTTCAAATATTATTAGAAAATTTGTAAAACTTATAAAGATTTACCTGATTAAAATAGTGTATTTAAAATTAAATCTTAAATTCCTTTCTGTTCCTGAATCTTTTAATGTACAATCCAAATCAGTAACACTCAATATAACCCATTAGCATCTTATTTCTTTAAATTTTGTTCTCAAAACCTTTGGTAACTCCATAAACAAATGGTTTGAACTTTTAAAAAATAAATTGCTCTACTTATAACTTAAGTATATTTACTTAAACTTATATCAAAAATATATTTTTGATTGCCACCAAAATCCATGATTGCATACTAAGCAGTCTTCATTTGTCTCTAACTTGGTCCCTGGGAAGTGTTGCTAAGCAAGGCAACAGCATGGTTTTTAGTGGCATGGTTTCTCTATAACATGGCAAAAAGGTGTGATTAGGTCTATATCTTTGTAAATTTCATATTGCTTTAATGTGTTGAGATGTGATTTTTACTTTGATGGGGAGAATGTCTAGGTAAGGGTAAGAGAAATAACCATCTTATATATATATATATATATATATATATATATATATATATATATATATATATAACCATCTTTATATACATACACATATATATATAATTTTATTTCACTTCTGTCTTATCTTACTTCAAAACCATTTTTAGATATGTCTTTGAGATTGGTTTACACACTCCTCTGGTGTCTTATAAAGAATGGTCAAGGACTCTGTAAGAAGCCACCAATTGTCACTTAAAACAAAATATATTTTAAGAAGTTTTAGGTGGTTCATATTTTTAAAAGTTGATGAATTTTTGATACCAGAAAGGAACAGAAATTTCCAAAATAACAACAATCTCAAAAGCTTAGTTCCATATATTTTAAACAATTAAATTTAAATTTCTTAGTGGATATTAACATGTTTATAATGAGAGACATCTCTCAATCATCCTCATTTTAGATAAAAAAGTAAGTTCTATTAGAGGCAGATTGTTACATACTATATGTTAAAGTATTTAAGTAAAAACTTCTGTTCTTTAAAATTATATTTCAAATCTATAATGAGTCTATATACAGAGCCTAAAATATATGCTGCAATATCTCAGTTATTTAATAAAACATTTTGTATTATTTTGGATTGAAAATTATTTTCTGTACAAGATAAAACTAGGCCAATTTTTTACTATTAATCAGGTTTTGTATAAACTGTGTAGTATGTTTTTCTTTTATCATAGTTTGAATCAAACCTGTGGTGAATATCTTCTAACCACAAAATGTTTTGTTACAATTAAAGTACATTTCAATTAAACCAAGTATATTTTCAGAAGTACCAACTACATTATAAGAATTAAAAAAAGGAACAACACAACAGGGAGGAAAGAAATATATCACACTCTATAATATAATATAAGTATATAAACATTGAAACTAAAATATACTAAAAGTAAAATAAAACCTAGTCTGATTTATTTATTGTGTTTTAGACACAGAATTTTTTATTAATTTTAGACACAGAATTCTAATTACGTTTGTTTCTTGACCACATTGCCCTTATTTAATTTTCAGACTTCCTTGAATGTTTTCATTACACAAACACAATACATAAACACACACACACACACACACACACACACACACACACACACACACACACACACACACACACACACACACACACACACACACACACACACACACACACACACACACACATGCGCACACACACACACACACACACACACACACACACAAATATATATATATATATATATATATATATATATATATATATATATATATACTGAATTGTATATGCTTAGATGATAATCATATATATATAATTTTAATTTTATATGTTTAGATGATAATCAAATTCATTTTATTAGTGTGTAATGCTAAGGATAATTCTTAATTTATTTTATAAGTATTACGCATATTTCTTTTTTAATTTAGTTACACTTTAGATTTTATTCTGAACAAATATTTATTCACTTGATGTATTAATATTACTCGTGTTTATAATATTTATTTACAAATTACTAATCATGATTGTCTGTCATAGTCCAGTTTTTGTGTGCTTAAATTTCATTAGCCAAATAATGCATCAGCATATTTATTTATCCTAAAAAATCAATTGTAGACTATCATAAATATGAAAATGGAAAAGAAAAGAAGGAACATTTTTAGAAAAGAAGGGAATTGGGGTTAGAATCCTCCTAAAATTTTGACCACCTAAAAATTTTCAAGTGATTTTGATTAACTTTGAGCAAAGATATAATGTCAGTGTTGTTTTATACCTGAAAGCTTATTGTGTTTTGAGTTGATTTGTGTTTAGAAACTAGAAAGAGTAAACAAACGTTTATTGTTTATTTTATGAGTTAAAAACCATTTGACTGGTCGTAAATTATAGAACAAAGATTAGCTGTTTGTCAGCAGGTGACTAGTGGCTGACTCTGAGCAGTTTTACTTTCTCAATACATTCCAGGGCGCAAATTTATACCTCCAAGGCAAAATTTTGAAAACTAAATTTTATTTATGGCCCACTATAACGCATAGATTAGCATGCATGTTGATAACATAAGTGAAGTACATTTTTTTATTCTTAATTTAAATTAATTTTACATTGAAAAAAGTAAGCCTACTCAATAAACATTAAGTTACAGAATATCTGATTACAGTCTTGTAAAAAATAAAATTTTAAAAGCAAACTTTAAATTTCCATTTTTAGAAACTACAATTCCACGATTCCAGAAATATTAATTCTACAAAACGTCTTTAAAATTATCATAGTTAGTTTTATTTCTCAAATATGTCCTCACCTCTAAACTAAATTATGTAGCCTACATTGAAGATTTGCGAGGATTTGTACTCCCGTGTTTATTGTACTTTCAGTTTACTGTCAACTCGATCTTGTATCTATAATTAATGACATTTCCCATAACCGTTTGAAACAAATATGAAATTTTGTTAAAAAATTTCTAATATGAAGTAATTTATTTCAACTTATAAAAGATTTTTAACAAACTGTAATTCTTGGGAGAATTTTTTTTTTACTATAGGCCTAACCTTCAGATCTTCCTTTTTTTCGACCCTTCCAAGTGGCCGATCTAAACTCTCAATTAGAAAGTGTCATAAGGGAAAGATGTTTCATATCTTTATATGAAATAAGATAATTATAATATATTACGTACATTGAGAGCAGAAGTGAACAAAAAAAAAAAAAAAAAAAAAAAAAAAAAAAAAAAAAAAAAAAAAAAAAAAAAAAAAACAGATACCATGTAATTTCTTACCCGAGGCGAAGGCTAGGTGATTGTTATTTTGTTTAATGTTCTTTTGGTTTAAAATGGCACTTTTAGTTGGAGGCAAGTGCTGTACTATTGTGAGAGAGTCGTATTATTCCACAGCTCAGGCCCTGGCAGTTTTGAACAGTCTCCTTTCAAAAATATACAAAACTATTAGAATAAATGACAGTAAAATTAAACATGTCTGACGGAAGTGACGGACGACTAAATCATTTGTGGTTTGATAACTTTCTTGCGGATAGAGATAGATCTGTTTATATAAACATTTTATCACCTGTCAGATATAGTTTAGGCTGTGGAAACAACTCATTAATAAAAATAAACGACCGTATCTCTAGACTAGAACTATTTCTGCCGACGTTACTTGACTAGAATTTAAAGACTTTAAATCTTAAGAGGGTGTTTTGTGTTATTCCACTATCTTCACCACAGTTTGTTCCATAATTGACCCATCTTTGTTTTTTTACCATATGAAAATACTGAAAACCTTTAATGAAAATTTCAAAATGCTGTATTCTGTAAATTTTATTAAAAGTGAATTATTTATAATTAAAAATTATGTTAATAAAATATTTATATTTACCTAATTAAAAAAAAATACAATTTGATTTAAAGTAAAAAATAATTCAGATCTACTATTCGTCATTATATTACATGGAATGGAGAAGAAATGAATAGTAAAATTGTTTTTGTGAATTTTATCTGAAATGGTGGGATTACTAGAGAAAACGTCTATTTCTAATAAACTTAAATAGTAGGTCCTATATACAATATCAAGAGCACAGTAGTACAATATATATTACAGTGAAAATATTGGAAAGAATCCCAATACCAGTAAAATAATAACAAATAACAAATAATACGAGTTACTTAAAATTAACGCCTTAACTATGTACATTTCGATGACCATGTCATCATCATCATCAGAAGGTTATATTACAAAATTACAGTACATTCAAAAGAAATTTGAAAATACAGTTAGGCTACATTTGTTTCCTTCTTCCACTTCAACTACTAGTATTTTTTTTTTTATTTAGGCTAATGACAGATCACAGACAATTTTGTTTTTTTAAACACTCAACGTGTTAAGTTATGTTGTATAGTTGTTTAATTAAAACTGAGCTCTTGAAAAAGAATTTCGGAAAAAAATTCGAAACGTTGAGTGTTTAAAAAAGCAAAATTGTCTGTGATCTGTCATTAGCCTATATAAAAAAAAATTAATAGTTATTAACAGACATTAAATCAAAATATTATATTTGTTGATTCTATCTTCACGTGAGCTACTAGTTATCACTAAACACTTGTAAATGTTTATAAACTTGCCTATAGTAGCCCAACACCCAACACAGGTTATTAATACAACACACGTTTTTCACCCCCAAAACTATAAACCTCAACAACACAACATTTTCAGTTAATGAATTAAACCTATTAGACAAAGGCTTAGAACATAACATCACACCCAAATACAGTCAACAAAATTTCACCAAAACTAATATTAGATCTTGAAAACACAATCCAACATAATACACCAGTAGAACAACAAGATGCAATCAGATACCAAATAAAACACAAAATAACCCAAATCAAACCCCCCAAAACAAACACCCAAGAATTAAAAGTAGCCAATTCTATCTAAAACAAAATTTTAAAAAAACAAAATTTGACCATAACCAAAGCTGACAAAAGCAACATAACTGTAATTATTAACAATAACGATCTCAACAAAAAAGTACACAACATCATTCAAAATAACAACATCATTACACTAAAAGAAGACCCAACAACAAATTACAACGCTCAAATCAAAGAAGCAATCAACAAAACAAAACTTATAATCCCACACTACACCAAAAAGCACCTAAAACAAATAAAACCAATAGTCCCTAAACTAAACGCCCTGCCCAAACTTCTCAAAACAGACATCCCAATACGTCCACTAATCAACCACACAAGGGCCCCGTCTCATCTTCTAGCCAAATTCCTCGACAAAACTATCCGAAACCATATAAAATTTAATAATCATTGTAGCATAAAAAATAGCCTAAATCTAATAGACAAAATAAAAAACGTAAATATCCCACACAATTCCACTTTAGTCTCTT
This sequence comes from Prosapia bicincta, assembly GCA_036971475.1. Lineage (NCBI taxonomy): Eukaryota > Metazoa > Arthropoda > Insecta > Hemiptera > Cercopidae > Prosapia > Prosapia bicincta. Next base: position 50,709,485 of record JBAIZL010000008.1, on the reverse strand, counting down.
TTGATACTATATCAAATCTATATACAAACATAACCATTCCAGAAACCATCGACATCCTCAAAAACATGCTTATAGACACAAATACACCACATCCTACAGACATTAACGAAATCATCCACCTCACAAAATTAATCACATCTCAAAATTACTTCACCTACAATAACATATTCTACAACCAAAAAGATGGCCTACCTATGGGGTCCCCCATAGCTAGCATCTTAGCAGAAATATTCATACACCATATTGAACAAAACCACATTTTACTCAACAACAAATACTCAGATAACATAATTTACTGGTACAGATACGACGATGATATCATAACATTATATAAAAGTAACACACGCCGAGCACACATATTTCTAAAACATCTTAATTCCATACACCCAAAACTAACATACACCATCGAAACAGAACAACAAAACTCTCTCAACTTCCTAGACCTTACAATTAAACGAACAGACAAACAAACACATAAATTCAATATATACCGAAAACCCCTAGTACCAATACGACCATTCACAGCTCCTCAAACCACCCACACCAACATAAACTAGCTGCTTACAACACCAAGATATATCGCCTGCTTAAAACACCGTTAGCAGGTGTTTTTAGAAGAACGCTGCCAGGAATTAAACACCATAAAACATATAGCACAAACTAACGGATACAACCCAATAATGATTGACAAATTATACAACCGCCTAAAAAATAAACCTAATAACCCAAATACAAACACACAACAGGACAATCCCATAAAATACTTATCAATACCATACAGATCATCCAAAACCTACAATCTAACCAACACACTACGAAAATACAACTACAAAAATAGCTTACTCCACACACAACACACTCAATAAACAATTTAAACCCAACAACAAAAACGCCACTGGAGTTTACAAACTAACTTGCAGTTCGTGCCCCAGTTTTTACATAGGTCAGACAGGGAGGCCATTCTACACACGTTACCAAGAATATAAAAGCACTAACAAGCAATAACTAACAATCAAACTTCACCGATCTTCTCAACTCCACAAAACATGACTACAGAGACATAACATATAACCCACAAATTCTTCATAAACAACACAGAAATAACCAACGCTACACAACTGAACAATACGAAATATACAGACACTTCAAACTACTCCCTAACACATACTCAATACACAATTACATTACAACTCACACACACTTTTTGACATCATAACTCTTAATACTCACAAAATACACCCACACCACCATAATATCCCACCCCCACCCTAACACCCTAACCTACGTAAACCTTGAAATCAGTTACGGTCTGAGTTGACAATGGGACACACCTCCCGAAACGGCCGTCCTCAACAAATATAAGTAACTACTTTAGGCAAGTTTATAAACATTTACAAGTGTTTAAAAATATTAGTACTCGTATGTAGTTAGTATACATTAACATATATAAGATAGTGGTATATAAAATCATCGTTATAGTAGCCTTTGGTTTCATTTTAAATAAGGACGGCAGTTTCCGATATGCCTACATCTCTCGAATCGCCCGTTCTCGATTAAAATCAAATTAAGCCCCACTATAGGCAAGTTTTACGTATAGTTATAGGTCTATAGGTAGGGCCTACAGAGGTATGTTAACGTGTTAGGTTTGAAGTAATGCAAATATAGATATCATTTATAATAAAAATTGAAAGGATTGTTTTAAAATTCTGAGTCTTCAAAGTTGGAACCCGATTTCATAATTATGTGTTTCGTAGCTTTGTAAACGAATACCTGACATGCATAGACAACGTTGACTTGCCTATTTCTGTACATACGCATCGACCTAGGCCTACTCTATTTTCGAAAAACGAATTCCAACCACCACTACAGCCCTATGTCTACTTTACAAACCTGCAAGCAGTTTCAGTGCAACTATGAAATAGGATAAATGTTAATTATTAAGAGTTGTTTTTTTAAAACCCGTTAAACTTGGACCTATTGATTTGCCATCGTAGAGTTTGGAGGAATGGAAAGCTACTGGTGCCAATTATTGTGATTTATTAACTCTTTTATCAATTGAACTTGTGAGTAGTTCACTTGTTAAATCGTAAGAATTCTTATCGTCATGTTTAACTATAATTATTAGAACATATTGCTGATTTATTAACTAATCATTTCGCAAGTCGCAGTATTCTGTAAATAGGTTTGATTTAATATTAAACGGTAAAATCACAGCTATTCTCGAGTGTTTGTTGTTTTTTGCTAACCTAAATTAATAGATTTCGATGTATCGAATGGAACACCTACGTAGATTGATTTGATTAAATATGATAAACAAATTATAAAAAACAAAAATTTATTGCAATAAATTTTATTGAATCAATATACAAAAAGAGGGAGGTATGACAATAGTTTTATGGATAGAAGTCGATCGACCAACACAATAATTAAGAAGTTAGGCCTAAGATTAATTATGTCTATGGAACGTGCAACTTCCACATTGTTAAAGACTTTGACAAAAACTAGGTTAGTTTAAAATATAGCATTAGGCGTGAGCGAATTCTTACTTATATAACGGAGGCAATTTATGCATATATCCTTGGTGTAAACTTTATTATTAAAGTATCAACATTTGTATTATAAATTATACATTTTATTGTAACTTCAAAATTCATTTCACAGGTAGTCTAATAGAATTAAGTCAAATAACAATATCAGTGTAAGATAATGTTTATCAAGTTACTAAGTAAGTAATACATAAGTCAACATAACTTATATTCATTGCAGTATTGCTAATATTTTATGGAAGTTAAGGTCATTCACCGAATAAAATCCTCCGTTATCAGGGAACATTGTATAGGCCTTATTTGTGTACTGATAGCGCATTGGAATTGGCTAAAATGTGTAATCGAATTTGTATCTGTACTCGAATTAATTCTGTACTTGGAAAATTTGGTAGATTTAGTGATGAAACGTCAAATTCCTCAAGAGCTCTTAAATTGTAGTACTGTACCTTGTTTATATAACAATTAAGCCTAAAGGTGGAAAATTCACGGAAAACTCGTCTAGGGTATTTAAATTCGTTTACAATTATAGTATCAAAATGAACGGCATCGAATTGTAATTCTAGAAATACTAATGAATTGCCCAAGATAATATTTTTAATAATTCATTTTGTCAACGTGTCTTGATAATAACCATACGAAAATGTCATATTCTGATATGTTCAAAACGTGGGCAAAATAAATTATTAAAAGTAATAATTGCCTTGTGCTATTCATTAGTACGTCTACCATTTTATTTTATTACAAGCCTTTAGTATCATTTCATTATTGTATCAAACTGTATTTCAGGTGTTACCTCAAAATCAGGTTAATGATTTGCAAAAATAAAGTAAAACCCGTCTAAATTCTCAAAATGTTTTGACATTTTTTTATTAAAAAAAAAACAAAGTTCATAACTCTCAAAAGAGATTACTCTCAAATGTTTATCAGAAACATTTATTTGTTAAAGAGATATTTTATTATTATTTTATAAATATACGGTGCTTTTCATCCAGTTCCACAAAACTTTTAGGGGAAAGTTAGGTTTTATTTATCTAACATTTTTCCTAAAACGTATTTATTTACTTACAATCACCAGATATTTGAAACAAGGCCATTCGTCTTTCCACATCCCAATAAAGGTCAAAGAAGTTTATTCATTGGGAAGACCCATGAACTCTCTGTATGGCATTTAGCGTACCCAGAGCTTTTAGCGAGGAGTGCACCTAAGAGTTTTCTCTATAAAGTTTAATGTTAAAAAAATATTTGATACCAAGCCCAACAGATAGATAGAATACTGTGTCTATGGCCTACAGTAGGCTTAGATACCGTATCAACAAGTGCGGGGGGTCACGAACACGTTGGGCTAAATTTGTTATAACTTTTAATATAATTCGTGACATTGAGCTCGCAAAAAACTGAAATGAAACAAAAAGCCTTACAGATAAGGAGGTTTCTTGTTTTCAAACGTAAAAAGAAATATGATTAAAATATTACGAATAACGGAGTTACGTCATAGAAGAAGTTTCTTCCAAATCAATTAAAGATGCCATTTTTTTAAATTTTCAGATAAACATCTGAAACTTTCAGAGTTTACTCTCGAAATAACATTTAACAGATAAAAAAACTCTTTAGATCTTAGTTTGAAAAAAAGCTCACATTTTTACGAGAATAGTAATTTTAATTTTTAGGTCGGGTTTCATGGCCAATTACTTTAGTTTTAAACGCGATGTTAAAGCTTTACAGATGTGTTAAATACTTTAACTAATCAAAAAATTTTACAAAAAAAAAAAAAATACTCCGAGTAAGTAAAATTTGTTGTCAGTAAAGCTTACTTATCAGCTTCAAAATTTTCCCACCTTAACCTGACCGGCAAATAGTTACACTGTGACAACGTATATCAAACGTAAAATAATTTGTTGGCATAAGGTTAAATTAAGAAACATACTAAAACATTGTTTTTCAGTAAATTGACGCAATAAGTATTTTTGGCTTTAAAACTCTTTAAAAAAATTTAAATATAGATGGTTAATATATAAAATGTAAATGTATATCTATTAAAGTAGTTATTTTAAGTCTTATATTTGAATTTTAGAAGATAGAGAACACCTGACGGTAAAAATCGTGCTTAGTGACTATCTTTGTAATATCCTACAATAAGTCATAGCTTATTTCTTAAAATGAAATATTTCTCTATTAAAGAAAATTTTATAAAATGTTAATTTTATAGAAATTCTGTATTCTCATTTTGTCTATGAATATGTTACTGTAAAAGACCGACAGATATATTTACAATAAAACCTAAGATTTACCAGTTCTTAATGGCAAAAGGCATCGTTACTCTGTGTTCATCGTTCATTTCGAATATTGACCATCACAGTCTGAGTAAATCTTGAACTTTTCACCAGAGACACGAAAATGTTACCCGACTTGACCTTAATGAACAAACTCGTTGCTAGAAAAAAAAATTATTAAGAAATACTCATTGTTGTACGGTATTCCGAAAACCGATATTTACCGCCCTCCCAGGTAAAGTCTAATGACGAACCCCTTATCGTAAAAGCCCGTTAAACCACCAGAGACATGACAATACTTTGTAACCGAAATGTACATAAGACTAGAATAAAACAGTAAATTCCTAGTACAGTAATTAAAAATCATCTCTTACTTATATCATACAACCCTTATATTTAACAGCTCATGATTTTGATTAACGAAATCCTAATATTTACTTAGTAAACCTAAGATTTACTAATACACCGGCTTGTGCACTCGTTATTTCAACTCTTATAAGTTTTAGTTTAATTTTATAGTGTAGTTTTAACTTCAATTCCAATCCAACTGTTTGTTTTTTTTCTTTTTAAAACATAAGTAGGGCCTATTAGGGTAAATATAGCAGGCTAACTAGGGACTATACATTATAAGCTATTTTAATTATTTCCTATTTGTTCTTGATTCGATTCAAATAAAATTATTACCAAATTTAAATATAAACCAATTATCATCAATTAAAATAAGATTTAAACACATGATTTAACACACATTAATCATTTAATTACTCAAACGCGATTCAATGACAAAGTCGTCATCATCACCATCATCAGTGAGTGTTGCAACTACAACTCTAACTTACAACTAACTTACTGATGATGATGATGATGACTTTGTCATTAAAACGCGTTTGAGTAAATAAATGATTAATTTGTGAGTCTTGTGTATGTCTTTTATTTGTTTTAATGTAATTTAATGCTAAAAAAATTATGTTACTTGCATTTTATACATTATTGTTACATTATAATACAAAATTATTTCAGTGTTTTTATAATATTAGAATATTGTAGTTGAAATCCAATACATTACAATTAAATATAAGAAGTAAGAAATTGTTTGTTTTAAAATGTTAAAAAACTAGTTTACTATAACCATTGATAAGACGTAATCAAATTGTTATCATGAGATCATTAATGAATATTCTTTTACTTTTCAATTTTGCCGCTTGAACTAACTCACTCCATTTTGTGTGCACAGCGGACCAGTTTCTGCGCAAGCGGCTTCAATTCCAAGTAGTGGGAAATCACGTGACATTACCGAGCTTATAAATAGAACAGGACAAAGCAAGTGCAGTCTCTTTTCTTCAACGGTAGCATTTGATTGGAATTCGTGTAACTCGGTTAGTGAAATAGTTAAAATGCCGGAAACAACCCCGTATCTTCTAAATGGTTTTGGAAAAAACGGACATGTAGAAAATGAATCGGGAAACGAAGAATCATTCCTCTTCACTTCAGAGTCTGTGGGAGAAGGCCATCCAGGTAATGTACGCAATTTGCACAAAAAATGTAAAGCTAAAAACCATGTGTACATGACAAATTATTTTCATGTATTGCATTGTAATTAATTAAATTATTCTGTGGTTTTCATGTTGGATTGAGTCAATGTGAATGTTTCATAATGTATTTTGTCAATATTACGAGCATGCTCAGAACATAGTTTTATCTGAAATGTTTAAAGCAATACAACGCTGCCAAACAACAACCAACACTGCTTAGCATTTATTGATGAATGTAGCCTTGACTTATGTAATGCCGTTAAATTTCAACTTTTATGTGATTGATGACAATCTATATGTATACTATAAACATAAAATATCATAATTTGTTTCAGCTCCCCCCTTCCAAAAAAAATCAATAATTTAAACTACTGTGTTCATTTTATGATTAGCCAGATTTCAAGTCAAATATACTTTTCACTTAGTTTGCGGTACACATAATGTTATATTTTACTGTAATATTTCTAAATATATACCACAGTCTCCGCAATCAAGGTTTTTAGTGGTAATTTAATAACATAAAGTAGAATCTATTTCAAAATATATGGCTTTTTATTTTATAAATAATGCAGAAAAGCAAATTTATAATGAAAAAAAATCAATATAGTGTTTGGACATGGCAGTGAATGTTTACCTATGTTTAATTAGTTCCTTCTGTTACATTTTTACCAAAACAATTTTTATTGTGTAATTCTTGACCTGTTTATATTTTATACATTGAATATTTAGATTCGGGTACTATTTAGACATCTGCTTCTGCGGATTGATACCTTTCGCCAGGTGATGTCATGTGATCTCTATTCTTATCTCACGTGTACATTTGTTTAGTTACATGTTGTGTAAAATTAAAAAGAAATCTATCCTGACTGGATACTTCATATGTGTGTGGTAATATAGTATTGTATTTAATTACAACCAAATCTATCCTAACTATTCTTTATAGGTATATAGTAATGTTGTGTACAGAGTACGGTCCGCAGAAACTGACAGAATTGGTACTTTTTACTACTGTGCACTCTAACCAGTCCCTAACTAAAATTTGATAAAAAATAAGGTAGATGTTTATAAGAGCGGCTATGATATTTTGGAAAATTCAAAGGTCAAAGCTACCAAATAGGACGATATCCAACAAAGTTTTTTTTTTTTACTGAGGAAAGTTACTTTTTTTCAATTTAAAGTAAAAACTTCCGAGCTGAGGCATAAGCTGTGAATGGACGCAGAGTGATACAAATGACTCGTGACGTCACAGAGCTTCAAGTTGTTCATCGGCCGTGGAGTGGTACAGTGACGTCACACATACCTTACGCGTGTAGATATTTGAGAAACAACATTTTGGTTCAATTTTTATGGTTTTTGCATACATATATTTAAATATACTTATAGTCTCCAGTTAGTATCCTAGATTTGGTTTTAAATTTATAGATAGCTATATACCAATATTAAAATATAGCTAAAGTGTCCAGTCAGGTTAGATTTGGTTTTAATTTTATACATTAACTAAATGGTTAAATGTATAAAATTAGGACCAAATCTATCCTGACTGGATACTTTATAAGTATATTTCAATATAGATATATAAAATTCACCTTCCCTGGCAATAACAAAAATAATAGTTATCAATATAATAGCTTAAAGACATGTTTTTGTTTCATAAAGTTTAGATTGCTAAAACACCAACTACAGTTGTGACGTCACGAAACATTTGTATCACTCCATGCCCATACCCAACTTATGCCTCCGTTCGGAATTTTTTACCCTCCGGTAAAAAATTAAAAAGTAACTTTCCTCATTTAAAAAAAAGTTCTTGTGGATATCGTCCTATTTGGTGGTTTTGACCAATTTTCCAAAATATCGTAAGTTGCTGCTTTTAAAAACAACTACCAGAAATAACTTTCTGACACAAAAGAAAAGAAAAACTCTTCAAAATAGTTTTAGGACATGTTAAGAATATTTTCATTCATATCTAAATTGTTTGCTAATCTACATTTTAACTGAATATTTATAAATCAAAAGATTAAATCAAAATATTGAATACAACTCGTGATTAATTTGTTTTCTCATACACATTTCAATGACAAAGTCATTTGCCATAATTGAAAATAAATTTATTGATGATTTAGTGTTTACAAAAGATCTTCATTATTTCCAAATTAAAATACAATAGATTGAGACAGTCTGTAGCAGTGAAAGATCAAGGTTCGTAAATGAATCAATTTGTTAAGATGTTACATCATGCAGTGAAAGATTGGTGAAGAAATAATTAATGACATCACTACAATTTCTTATCAAAAGGCTATCTTGATCATGTTTTAAACGATGATAGCCTTCAGAAGGATCTACGTAGAATTGAAATTGTTGCTTTATTTTCAATCTGGTTAAACCTCCACCTTTTGTCAATAAAGTGTTTTGCTACCTTATATTAGAACAGCCTTATGTTCACTTGATTATTAATTTAGTAACTCTACAAGTTTAATTATTATACAAATTATAAAATTAAAATAGTTGTAGAGTTTGTGATATTGCTTGAAATCAGAAAATTTAAGCCTCATTGAATATTTCAGATAAACTTTGTTTTTGTACAAACATATATAATTGCTTATTATCTCATCTTGATAAACCAAACTTGTCAATACATATGTAGGCACCAATTAATAGTGATACCAATTAAGAAAAGTAGCCACCATTTTACAAGACAATATTAAGGGACAGTGGTTATATTTTTATAGTTTGTTTTGGATCTTGGAAATTTCTATTTGATAACCAAAATATCATGATAAATTAAGAATATGAAAAATTAAAGAAACCGTGGTCTTTAAATTTCTAGATTTTGATTCAATTAATTCTTCTAATTATCATAGTAAACAATCTAACTTTATTACCACTTCCTAGTTTCAAAAATGATAACAGGATTGTTAATTTTATAAACTAAATGTTTAATTTATAAAAAACAATACAAAATATTTGGTAAAAATATAGTCTTAATGACGTTGGTTTAAACAAATTTTTGTTTTTTTTAAATTACTCGTTTTAATGTGTAGAACACGAATATCAACTTTTTTCCTGTGGAAAATACGGAGTTACTGTTTTTCACAATTTTAATATTAGGCTGTAATGGCTTGTAGGCCTATAGCGTGAACCAGCCGCAGTAGCTACAGCACACTGAACTATGTCTAGATTTGGTTGTAATTTTATACAACAGTGCTATATACAGTGCATGAGGTTTAACCATGTTTCTGACCTTAAGATAGCTATGTGGACTGGGCTGCACTGCGGGTTCAAAACCCAACCAACACTTCAGAAAACATCAATGTCGTGTTCAAAGTGTAAGCGGGTCTAATTAACTAAATGATAATACTGTAATAGTTTGATACAGACATGCTCTTTAAATGTGTTGCTCTGATTTTGCAAAGAAAGAGACTCGATTATGAAAGAGATGATATATGTATTGTATAATGTTTTCAGATAGGCTAGTAGTCAAATTCTAGAGCAGAAAAAGGGACACCGTTAAACCTCGCGGACTGTACCTATATTAAAATATACCTACAAAGTATCCTGACAGGATAGATTTTGTTATAATTTTATTCAACATTACTATCTACCTATCTTAAAGTGTACCTACAAAGTATCCAGTCAGGATAGATTTAGTTGTAATTTTGGTAAATATTTAGACTTATTGCCGATGCAGAAAATTATAACCAAATCTATCCTGACTGGATACTTCATTGGTATATTTTAATATAAGTAGATAGTAATGTTGTATAAAATTATAACCAAAAGTTAAATATTTAGTTTTTAAGTTTATATTTAAATAAATTTACTTTGACGAAGTGCAATGTGCTGTAGCTACAGCATGGCCGGTTTACGCTATACATGCTATTACATACTAATAATAAAAATGTGCACAAAAATTAACTTTTTTTGTATTTTCTACGGAAAAAAGGTTATTATTCGTGTTCAACACATTAAAATGAGTAAGTGAAAAATTTTTTTTAAATATCAATAAAACTCATTTACCCTATGTATACTATACCATTACAGACAATTAAAATGTAAAAAAAGTAACTTCGTATTTTCCACAGAAAAAAGTTGGTATTTATGTTCTACACATTATAACGAGTAATTTAAAAACAAAAAAAATTTTAAAACCCATCGTCATTAAGTCTATTAACCCAATATTCATTATAAGCACGTGTGCCCCAGAGTCTCTATAAAACCTACACTTTAGTAGTCTCACACAGTAGCTCCAAACATGAAAACAAATAACTGAATGTTTATTAAATTGAATGATTTTATAAACAATATATTCTTTTTTTATAACAATCTACCACCATAATGATACTTAGGTTTTGTTGTTTGCTTAGTCTAATTGTAGTAGTGTAGTGTTTGTTGGTGAACTTTGTGTCACAATAGGTGTAGTTAGGTGCCTTTTGTTTGTTGCCTATGCTAAAGTAATAATGCACTGTTGGTAAAGACTGTGTGAATGTTCCATATCTCTTTCTTGTACATTATATGACAAGAAGGGGAAATTAGAAAAACATTTGAGATTGACTGAGGTTGGCAAAATTAGGTAACAAGATAAAGAGGAAAAATTGCACATTTAGCTTCATGTATAAAGTTGATGTTTAGAACATTAAATTCTAATTAAATGATTTGAACAGCATATTTTTAATTGAAGTAACTGCTTTAACTTCAATAAGTTACTCTAAACTTTAGGATCCAGCAGAATTTATAACAGCTTCATTAATAAATTAAATAATTTTCAATTATTTCAGATAAAATGTGTGATCAAATAAGTGATGCTATTCTGGATGCTCATTTAGCTCAAGATCCCAATGCCAAAGTCGCTTGTGGTAAGTATACTCATAAATTGAAATATAATTAATTAAATTATTTTGAATCATTTAATTCAACAGAATTCAAAATTACACTCCTCCCCTTCCTAAGCATATTTATTGATCAAGAAAATTTAGGAATTTTCCACAAGATAATATTTTAAAAACAATAACCCTTATATATATTTTAACATTTGTAGCAAGAGTTATTGTTGTTTAATTTATTTTAACATTTGTAGCAAGAGTTATTGTTGTTTAATTATTATAATGACGCTCCTGAGCTATGAATAGATTTGAAAAATAATATAAGTGTTTTTAAAGTCAGTTTTATTTCATATATCAAAAGTAAAACCTTGTTTTATGCCTATATTATGGTTTTGAGATCTTACATAAGTAAGGACAACTCAAGTGTTGTAAAAAAAGTAAATTTTTAAACATCCAAATATTTGCTGCTATCTGCAAGTGGTCTTTGGAAATACCTTTTTTACAAATCCAAAAACGCTAGGATGTTTTCCTATCATATATTATTGGTTAATGGTCACATTTTGTTTGTTTTCCTGCCATCTCTTGATCAGTTTGTCTTGTTAGAAACCCAAGTTTTGTGTTTCCAATTTTTTTTGAAACGGTCGAAATGTCACTTTTGAGCATGACATGTGGTAAAAGAAATTCTCTGCCTGTAAAATTATATTTAAAGAACATTCTTAAGATTGCATCGTTTCCATACAAGTTTTAAAGTTTCATAGGAAACTTTTGAGTTATACAAATTTTGTTACATTCACTTCGTTTAGCGTTCTCCAATTTGTTTAGCATTGGTGATTTTGTAAAATTATCAAATGCTATTTGTAACCAATCAAAAGAGTGATTGATTTTCTAATCATTTCAAGTATTTTTTTCTATCTATACTGTTTTTTCTTTAAAGTAATTGAAATTAACACTAAAATTTACCCTTAACACTAAATGGCATTTATAAAAATAACACCCCAGAGTCTGCAGTAATATTAATTACACTACTCGCAGAGTAATATTGATAGCCTATAGTCGCTATATATATATGCATCAAAGGTTAGTAGCTGGTGGGTCTATTTGAAGATACTTTAAAGGGGAAGACCTATTGTTATTAATTTTCCTTTACTGATAAAAGTCTTTTAGAGAAAATTTACTCTGCACAAGGCTATTTACTTGCAGGTTATGCATCTTTGTTTAAAGGAATGTATAAATAACATCTCTATAAAAAGAACACAGTCATGCCTAATTTAGAGTTCAGAAATATGGGATCCATCAAAAATTAAAACAGGAATGTTATAAATAAAAATCATTGTTTTTTGTTTTATATATATATATATATATATATATATATATATATATATATATATATATATATATATATATATATTGTAACATTTATAGAATGGGCTATATAATATTATTTAAGAATTGGAAAATATATTAGAAATAACTCACACAAAATTTAGAAAGAAATTCATAAAGATATTGGTTAGGTTAAATTGAAATTAAATTTAGGTAAAAGCATAGAATTGCAAACAAGGTTTTTGAACTGGACATGTATTAGGAAATTTGTTATATCAAATAACCTAACACATAAATTAAAACAAGATAATCTAATAATAATTATGTGTAAACAAATTTGTAAACTGTAGTAACATAGGGCATAAGTAATTACTTGAAGGAGAAAGTGAACACGTTTGTAAACAAAAGAAAATTGAAAGGTTATGTTTATGAAAGACCAAGCAAAACATACACAATTCAGAACTATTTCAAAAGTAAAACACAAAGACACTTCACACACTAATAATATTAATAAAATAAACACTGGAAGGTTTGTTGAGGATAGGAAATTAAAACAGTAAGTTTCAACCAGGTTTAACCAAGTTTTAAACAAGCTCGTTGTGGACGCATCAGCTGTAAAACGGTGAAAATAGTTCGTTGACATTAACATGTGTGAAAGCAAGAAAACGAGTCTGTGACAACAGACCTGTTCAAGGCAACAGGTGTTTTTTTAGAAGAAGAAGCCGCCATATTCTTTTCTTTAACAACTTTAAAAGTAAAACGAAAGCGTTAGTTGAGTTGAGATAGCGTGGGTGACGCTACTAGAGGAACCAGCCAGGACCAGTCAAAATTCTATTTATTTGGAAAGAGTTCGTCTAAATTATACCGTTTTGTTAAGAAGATTGGCCAACTTAAATTAAGGAGAAGTGAATTACAAAATGTAATACTGTGTTAATATAAAGTAAAGTAAATAAAACGAATTTAAGTGTGTGAAATGTTTAATTGGAGAGAACGGGAATTTACGTAAGCGACCAGCAAAATTTTGATATTTATTAAGTTGAGTAATAGCGCTATAAAATAACTTTAGTGGACTTTTAAGATAATAGAGAAGTTTAATTTTATACATTAGAATATCTTGTAGTTAATTAATAGTAAGTAATAAGAAATAATCCAGTTCAAATCGTTTAGTTTTTTTTTTATATTCAAAATTTAATATTTTCCATCAGGAAAATATTTATTAAAACTATGTTCTAAATTTAATATTGTGTTTTTCAAAATTTATTTAATTAACAAAGAGTTAATATAGCCCATACTATAACCCCGAGATATCAAGAGATCTTAAACTAGCCAAGGGTATTAAAATTGTGTAACTCTAAAATTAAAAGAAAAAAGAGTTAGTATATTTTGTTAAAAATTGTTAAGTTGTAAATTTTTGTTTTGTGTTAGATGTTGAAATAAAATTGTTCTAATAAAGTTTTGAATTGTTCCTGAGTAGTTTTATTTGTTTTAAATAGAGAAATTAAATAATCAATAAATATAAACCCCATTGTATTGCGTTTAAAGAAAAATAACTTTACAATATATATATATATATATATATATATATATATATATATATATATATATATATATATATATCGGTTCACTGTGTTAGAATTTTGGACATTACTCATGATTTGTCTTTATAGTCGGTTCCCATCTATTGCGATTAATATGTTTTACGAACATGATTACTTTATTAGTTCTTTTACTGCCATGTACAACTGCCGCACACTAGCTCTGTTGTGTGTTATTGTTGCTTCAATTCATTTATTTACTAAAATTGAATTTTATGATGCTAAACATTATTCTGGAATGTATACCTCTTTAGTATGTACAAAACACTAATATATAATAATTAAGTTATTTTTATTACCTTTATAGGGTCTGTTGTAGTCTTTAGTTTAGTAAGTCATTAATAAAGGCATAATTATTTCATTAATACTATTACTTCATTCGTTATATGTCATCATTTTTGTTGCAAATATTTTAACATTTTTTGGAAGTGTATGTTGAATTTTATTTTTTGTAGCACTAAAAGTTTTTTAAGTTTTTTAATTGTGCAGTTTCATTAAAACACATCACATATCACCTTTAAATTAGTGATCCATAGAAGGAATTATAATATGTGTATCATTAAAATTAACACTACTCACCTCTGTGCATTTGATTGTAATACAGAGTATCAGAAAACTCTTATTTACAATTATATACTTCTTACTGAATAAGAAAAATAATACAGTACAGTAGAGTCTCAATAACTCAAGCTGGACCGAGACCCCCATGGATTACCGAAAACTCTGACTATACGGAAATATGTTCTTGTCCATTAGAAAAAATAGTAGTTTTAATGAACCGTAATAATAAAGGTAATTAAAAATGCACTAAATAAGTCATATGGAACTTTATATGAATATTTCTTGGAGACCAGACTTATTTCCTTAACATACCATATGGCTGTAAACATTCCTTGGAAGCCCCATTCATTTCCTTTTCATATGGCATTAATATAAACATTTCCCAGAAGCCGGCCTCATTTCCTTTGCATACAGTATGACTAAAAACATTTCTTGGAAGTCTGACTCCTCTTTTTCTTTCAAAATGATAAAATAGTTTTAAATAGAAATAAGCTCGAATTAAACAGAAGCTCGGAATATTGAGGCTATACTGTATGTCTAACGTTTTTTTTCCTAATTAAAGATTAAGCAAAAATTTGTATTTTCATGTGTAAATTGTATATTATAATATTTACAATATAGGCAATATATATTTTTTTAGAAACGGTAACAAAAACAGGAATGGTTTTGCTCTGTGGAGAAATATCTTCTAAGGCTGTGGTAGATTATCAGAAAGTGGTCCGAGAAACTGTAAAACATATTGGATATGACGATTCTTCAAAAGGTAAAATAAACTTGAGTCTATAAAAATATATTCTGTATGATTTGTGTTTTTTATTTTTCAGTTCAAATATATAATTACTTTCATAAATTGCAATAGTGTTTTTATTGTAATTTTAAAACTGCCGTGGTCTTATACACAACAGGTAATATGTAGAAAAATGCTCATGAAAAAATGAGATTGAGGTTTTATAATTTGTTTGTTATAAAAAAAAATGTTCCAGGCGTATTTATGTTTTAAAAGTCTTTATTTATGTCATCAGTTTAGGTTCAGCCATCTTAATATCATCCATTATATATAGGAGCAAAATTGTTTTAAACAAGGTGTATGAGTGTGTTTGTAGTTAGCTTTAAAAAATTGTCATCTTTTATGGCTTTTAAGTATTTTTAACAATAATAAAGGTTTCTTCATAATATATAAATAACTTATTAATTTAAAAAAAAATAGAGAAATAAAAAAAAATAGTAATGTAGTAATGTGGCCTTCTCAATTTATTTCAGACCACAGAAAAAGTACTAGAATATAAAATTTTTTCAAAATACCTTTCATTTGTATAAGAAAAATACACTTCAACTCAAAATACACTTTTGAATGTTACAAAAAAAATTACGGTTATTTTATTAAATAACTTTGAAGTTATCATTAAAAGAATAAACTTTATATCAATGTTGTGTAGAAATCTTCATTTAAAATAATATGAAGTTTATTGTAGTATTTGGCAATAACTAAACTTCACTAAATATTTTTTTGAAGTTCAAATAAGCTATTACAAGTTTTCAAATTTTTTAATTTATTTAACTTCAAGTAATTATTGTAGGTAAAATTTATATTATACTCTCTGTTTTTCTCAATAATTCTTCTTCTTTGTTTGTACAAATTGAAAATATTTTTTTCTTGATATTTAAATACCTCGTTAAACATATTTGGTGGTTTGTTGATTTGTAAATGTTGCATTTCAGTGTGTAAAAGATTAATATGCGTTTATAATTTTGCTTTAGTAGTTATTACCAATTAAAAAATAAAAAATAAAAATGGTTTGCATTTAATCTAAATTAAACATTTTTAAAGTTTGCAAATACTTTGTATTCATAATTTTATATAACAAATAACTATTTTATTAACATCAAAATAGCAATTGCAACTGTATAGTCTTTTAGCTGGTTAATGAATATTTTTTATTAGTTTCTTCAAAACTTTTATCTGCAAAATTAAAACACTTCCTGTTACTATTAAAAATGGTGTACCTTAGATGGTGGGGATGTAGTAACAAACTGAACAAAAGAACATTTTCATAATAAAATTCATGATATTAGGGTTCGACTACAGAACTTGCAACCTCCTGATAGCAATGGAAGAACAGTCCCCTGACATTGCCAATGGTGTACATGAAAATAGAGCTGAAGATGCAATTGGCGCTGGTGATCAGGTATAAACTTGGGGAATCGGTTGTCTTGTTTCAGAACTGGCATGTAATGGTTGTCTGAGTATGTCGCTACGTTGGTGAACCGCTCAGTGTCTTGTCCGCATTTATATAGGAGAGTAGAGTTTCTAGAGACATTGATCTCATGGGAAATTGTTTCATTGGTATATATTGCTTGTTATTTAATCATGTCTCAGATTAAAATTTTATATTATAATAATTGCTTAAAAATTTATAAAAATAAGTAGATTAATATAAATGAATTAAAATATACAATATCAAGACCACAGTGGTACAATTGATATTACAATGAAAATATTGGAAAGAACCCCAATACTACAAAAATAATAAAAAATAACAAATAAAACAATCTTATGTAACTTGTTTTATTTGTTATTTGTTATTATTTATGTGGTATTGGTGTTCTTTCCAATATTTTCATTGAAATTAGTTTAATTTAATAATAAATTGCCATTATTTTATCTCTGTGACATTAATTTTTTATTTTTTTATTAAATAAATGGGTGCATGAAAATCTAACAAGTTAAACTATTTGAAATAGTTTCAAATCATTTTAAAAATTATTTATGTAAGTTAACAGTGATAATTATTGATAAAACAGGGTATAAACCATTGAAGAATTTTCTTGATTTTTGTTGATAACAGCCTGTAAGATTTTGTTTGTTTGTTAAAACCTTATTTTCAAGTGTATGGATGTACTCCGTCCAAGATCTTTTCCATGGTTTTAATATAATTGGTTTTATTAACTTGTAAAACGAAATTATTTCATTTTTAAAAAAATTTCTTTTTAATGTCCTGGATAAGTGGTCCAATTGTGTGATACAAAAAAATAACGGTTTTAGGTTGGCACCGACCCGAAATGTGTTGTATTTATTAACATGAGCTATTGTTTTCTTTACATATTTTTTTTATAATACACTATAAAAATAGTGTTACCTCAATAATTTTAATAAATATGTATGTTTACAAAAGTAAACCTGATGGTAGTCCCATAATCTTAATATATAAAAGTGTTATGTCGGTTTGTGTAAACCTTCAAAAAGTAAAAAGAATCGAAACATTCTGCAACGATTGAGTTCAAATTTTGACTCAGCCTACAACCCGAATTATCGTTTTTATCTATTTTTCGCTTCAATAACAACTCGGCAAAAAAGCTTTTAAAATGGTCAGCTGTTTACCACAGGTAAGGAGAACACTCGCCATACAATCAGAAATGGAACATTACCTGTTCCCAATTTGTTTACTAACAAAACAAACTTATCCATTTCCATCCCATAATGGTTATCATACAATCTGAATTGAATATTCATCTTAATCGAGGTACTTTTGTGTAATCACGCAGTGATTGAGTTGCGTCGTTTGCCAAATAATAAGTAAAGGTTATTTGGGAATGCCTGCACCCACCCGAGCTGCAACTGCTTCATTAGATGTGGATATGCGCTTTGAACAGAGTTACATCACTCTCCAGTCATATGTCCAATCAAGCATTCCCAAATTTAGTTGTGAACATAAGGGCATTATTGATCGCGTGATACAAATTATAAATGATGGGGTTGGGGGTCTTCTTCTTGCATTTGCTCAAACAAAAAAATATTAGGAAACCTTAGCATATAAGATATTGCGAAATTAAACTTCTATGAAACATATGCTTTGTTTTGTTCTCATTTCTTAACCATACACACAAAATGTGCCACAGCAAAGAGTGGTGGAGGGTGCAGTCTGAAAAATAGGATTTTTAAAGTACGTTACAGGAAGAGGTTTATTTTATTGGTTTACAATGTCGGCTTTTAAAAATAATTAAACCCTCCTCTTTATGGCTAATGTTTCTTATTTAGGTTTTTGTGTGTGATTTATCAGAATGATAAATTACTTGATATTTTTAGTCTTTACAGACCACTTTAACAATTGGTTTATAATAGAATTTCATCTTACAGTAGGAATTTTTTTCAACATATAAATTGTTAGACTTTTGTAGTAATTTTTTTTTCAATAAGGAAAAGTGAATAAGGAAAATTATTAGTTTTTAAATTGTCTATCATTTTCTCTAAGTCAAATTAGTTTTTCTTTAAAAACAAGTTATCACAACATTAAAAAAAGTATGTAATTTTGAAATTTTTTATATAAGTTTTATATTAATAAAATCTGTACTAACAGCTTTTAAATATTTATGGCTTAACTTATCACAAATATTGCTCTGCGTTTTATAATTCTTACTTTTAAGATTAATTTTGTGTGATTAACTATCTTATTTTATTCTAATTGTCTCATTTAACATTATGATATTATAATAACATTGATGTTAACAATTCATTGGCTTATATTTTCTATGTTCAGAAATTTTTTGAAATGCATATTAACATTTCCTTACCATTAAAGTACACTTCGAAAAAACCCTATTTTAATTCACTGTCTGAACTTTCAATAATTGATGGAACTAATTTAAATTGAGACAGGGCATAATATAACCATGCTAATGTAATTAACTTTAATTAATTATTCTTTGACATTTGTGACATTTATAAACTTATTCTTTTTTTATTATTTCTGCAATATATAGATGTTGAAAGATATGGAAATTTTAAAAACAAACTCTAGAGTCCAAGATTAGTTGTTTGTTGCTGGTTTAAGCATAAACATTGAATCAATTAGGATAAATCTAGTAAAATGAATTTCCAGAAGTGTACATAAAAAATTGTTTCAAGTGTTAAACCATTCAATGTGTCTTATCATATATATTATTACAGGATACTCAAGTTAAATTTAGACACATTGTTCTATTATGTGTAATTTTATTTTAATTGCATCTGTATAAAGGAAAATTTACTACAATTCAATAAATATCAATAGTTGATAATGTTTAGAATAAAGGTTCTACCATACAGTAGGTTCTATTTTAATAGCAAAATCTCTTTAGTTTGATATTTTTTTTCTTGTATTGAATTTTTTTATTCATTTTAAATTTATTAGGTGTATATTGCTTTACGATTCTTGAGGCTAATTTTTGTATCATCACCCTTTGTAATAACAAAATCAATAGATATCAAAGTCATTATTTGCTTGAGTGTATTTTATTTTCCAAACTGACAAAATTAGACTTCAGAAGATAATGTTAATCCAATGAATTTGAAAGCAAACTTTAATCGTAAGACACTAATAATCAATAATATAAATAACATGAATCTGCCACTATTTAAATATCGAAATAACATTAGAGAGATAAACTCTTAAGAATATATTATACAAAAATTTTACTTAGCAACTTGTTTCTATAATATGTCGAACAATAAACATTAAAACATATTAAAGTGCAATGGTTGATAGTTCTCTTGAGAAATTCAGAAATCATTTACTAAAGATGATTGTTTTTAAAAAATGTTGATCTATGTTGAACTTTCATTTCTTTAAAGTCAAAGCATCAAACTCTGAGTGGAAATATTCTAGTTTCCCATCAACCTGCATTAAGGTGTGATTCCTCACATTACAGTACCTGCCTAGTCGCGATGCTGTTGAGATTTGAAAAAACAAATATAAAAATGTTGGTTGAGATTGTGTCTGATTCCCGTTATTATAAGTCGTGTTATTTAACAAAATAGCTATATGATTTGCAGTGGCTTTTTAATAAAACATTAACCACTTGAGATTTTCATTAAAAACATGCATTTTTAAAACTAAACAGAAACAGCAAGATCAAGCAAATCTATGTTTGGTTAAAAAGAAGTGATTTTAAATATCTAAGGCATAATATTTTGTCTTAGAACCAAACTAGCTTAACCCATTGCACACAAAAAAATTTTAATTGTCGCTGCTCTCCACAAAATGTTTAATTATGAGGTGAGTCAATAATCATCTGCAATGAAGTTGTAAATTTGATGCAAGTAGAAAACATGTACCCCGTTTACCAATATAGGTCTCTTTGCATTTCTATTTACTTGGTTCATCATTGCACAAGCTTTCTGATGCTGTCAGAAAATTTTTTTGGTTGAGCTGGTACCCACGAATTTACCTTTTTCTTTACTTCTTAATGCCTCTTTGAGTGGACCAAACAATTGGTAGTCAGAAGGGGCTAGATCAGCACTAATTAAGGAGAGTCATTACTTCAAAGTTTAGTTTCTGGAGTGATTCAACAGTGTATGTAGCAATATGTGGACAGGCATTGTTGTGCAACATCATATTACATTTCAACATCAGTCAGGGTGGCCACTGATCGGGGGAAACGGGAATTTGTTGATTTATATGGAAATTGTTCACTTCAGGGATTATACGGGTACCCGGATTTAAATAATTCCCTTAGTTTCGGAAATTTTATTGCAGATTGTAAAATTATGATTTTGAATTCCCAAAGTTTTAGATCCTGAACGCTCATTTATTTAATGTATATTGGCAACATCTGATAGTGAATAGCGATAACCAATAAATTATAACTAAATTTAACTGAGTAATATGACTCCAAACCCTGTCTTTATGTTTATTCGTAAATTAGTTTCTGTCTTATACATTATGGTTTTTTAAACATCTTCTACAATTTGTTGGTTTTTAACATTCGTTGCTGCAGTCAAAAATGCAACTGATGCTAGAGTGTAAAAGGTATTAAACAATAATTTTGTTCTGTTCCAAATATCCATTTCTGACACTCAAAAAATTTTAATTGGAAAATTGTGTCTGATATACTGGGAGGGGAGGGGTGAGCACTGCGTGCAATTCTCTTAACGCTTGCCTATCTCAGGTAAAACACTCAGAAAGGTTTTGAAAAAACTATTCAATATAAAATTAAATATTGTATACAGCCCTACAATAATATATACAACCTAAAAATGAGAGGCAAACAAATCGCAGTTCATACATTGTATATTAAAAAACATCCAGAAAAGGAAGATTGCATTTTTTCATTAAAAATTGGTTACAATAGTCTTGGTTAGCGAATAAATACAACTCATTTCAAACCAGCAGGATTATAGGACCACAACTGGTCTTAGTCTCTTTGTAATTATTTTCTTTTATACTCTTGTTAGAATAAGTGTCTGATATAAGTTATCATTTGACACATCAAAATCAGTATTACAAACATGTGTGGTAGCCATAAATTGCACAAATATAAATATAAACCAGCAAAACATTAAACCTAACACGCAAATAACAAGCTAGGTCCAATTCAGTTATGTAATACACAATAGAAACTTGACCAGTAGAATAGCTTCATCAATAAGGATAACTCATAAACACCTTTGTCAGGAGTTGAACTAAGTTTAAAACTAAGAAATACATACCAACATTTATGTACCCCTTTACTGACAGTCATAATTTATTTATGATTTATTTGCTTAGTAAATGCAATTTATACAAATTATTTCCTTGGTTAACACAAATCAATTTTCCACATCTGGATATGCAATGAAGTCTTCATTACGTCCTGATTACACATAAACAAACACAAGCTTAGGCTCGTATCTTGTACACTCACATAGCTTTTATCGATGGATGTGAATGCATTGTAAATACTCCTTCCTTAACTTTTTACACACTGTTTGACTGTTTTTTAAGACACATTAGAGATTCTAAGAACTCGATGTATCCAAAGGGTACATTAATAGAAATACCATGTTTGTTTAGCCTTAATTCATAGTAAAGTATTCTGAAGATTTTCTATATTTTTCAAAATTAAAAAAAAAAAATTGGACGATATTTAATGCAGATTTTTTTGTAGGGATGTTAACACAATCTATTAACAATTTTTTAACAAATTAATTTTATTTTAAATAAATATTTTTTGCTTTTATAACTTGTTATGATTCTATGCAGAATGTCACTAACACTGTCTAAGTTTTAGGATATTCTTTAGTTTTAACAGAATTCTTATGTATTATTAAGTTGTGTAGATTTGCTTAAAGATTTTAATTAAAATGTAGGTTTCTTTATTTGGTAATTATAATTATTAAATTTATATTGAGCAATACATTCTATTCAGTAGGATCAAATTTGATTCATTATCTGTATTGTTTATATAGGCAAACAGTTTATTATTGGAGTGTATTGTTTATTTTTATTTTTTTTTAATAGTTTGTTGTGGTATTGAAAAATAATTGCTCTCTTTATTTCTGAAAAGATAATGTAATCCAATTTTAAACAGTTATTTCAGTTAATTGCTACTAATTTTTTTTAATAATCTTATTTACTCAGTGTGTGTGTAAAAAGAGAGATATTTTGGACTAAACAGAAAACAAGACAAGATTTACCTTGCTAATAGAGAGATCTGTAACTTTAAAACGAGCATGAACAGTAAAGTAATGTTTCAGACAAACTCTGTCCTTTTCATTTTACTTTCTCATTTTACTCATTTTAGTTTTTCTGATTGACAAAGAACTCAGCGTGCCCTAAACCTATTTAGTGTTTATGCAAGTATTTTAAGATTAGAAACCTTAATACAGTAGATTATTGAAGTTTAGAGTCCCAATATTTCAAGCTTCTGTTAAATTTGAGCCTATTTCTATTTGAAGCTATTTTATCATTTTGAAAGAAAATGATAAGTCTAGCTTCCATGAAATCTTTATAATAATACGGTATGCAAAAGAAATGAGCTATACTTCCAAGAAATGTTTATATAATGATCTATAAACTTAATTAGTGCATTTTAATTACCTAGGGTTTGTTAAAACTCCTTCTAATGCACAGGAAAGTACTTCTGTGTAATCTGAGTCTTTGGTAATTCAAGGGGGCTTGGTCCCATTTACCTCGAATTATCAAAACTCTATTATCAAGGTAAATCTCTGTCTCTTAACTAGTCCAGTTTTTAAGCTCTACCAGACCTTTATATATGTTGGTATTAGCAAGAATTTATATATGCTGATACGTATTCCTTCACGGATGGAAAAATATGATGAATAGTTGATATCTGGAGTACATCCGTCCATTTTGTGCTGAATATAATCGCAGTTCCAATGTTTCGCTAGAATTAGAATCTCATCTAGCATTGAGGAGGTGAACCCAACAACAGTTAAGTTCCAAGGGCATTTCAAATTTTTTGGGTT
This sequence comes from Prosapia bicincta, assembly GCA_036971475.1. NCBI lineage: Eukaryota > Metazoa > Arthropoda > Insecta > Hemiptera > Cercopidae > Prosapia > Prosapia bicincta. The sequence goes on along the minus strand of JBAIZL010000008.1, from coordinate 50,685,618 downwards.
CACCTCGTCAATGCTAGATGAGATTTTAGCAAAAAGTCGAAACTGTGATTATATTCACTGCAAAATAAACTGATGTGCTCTGGATATAAACTATATATATATATTTTCAGTTGTTTATCTTGATCATTACAATATTTGAGGTAGTCTATTATTGTTTTAAAGGTACTTAGATAAATCAATTTCTTTACGTGACAATTTCAATTTCGTGACACTTATAAACCTTTACTTTAAAATTCAATCAACACATTTACTACAATTTTATTAAACTTACTTCCAGACTTTATAGAAGTTTTTAATATTTTTTAGCACTATATATAGGTTAGTTCTAATAGAGCTTAAAGCTTATTTTGAGTTTTTCGACTAGTTAGGAGACTGACAGACTTATCTAATGGCAATAGTTCAAAACTGCAATCTCTTGGAAATAAATAAATAGACACATATAAAAACTTATCACACTATTGAAATATTTTGATCAATAATGATCTTTGTCAATCAAAAAAGAGAAAAAGAAAAAAGCTTCAAATTATTATTATTACTTGTAAATAATTTTTTCCACCACTAAGTGCAATAATTTTATCTTATGTGATGAGGCACCTTTCGGTCATTTGGCCATGGAATCACTGAATTAATTTTCTCGTGGAGAGGGAGGAGAAATAATTTTCTTCTAGGAGAAAATTAATTCAGTTATTCGACAATGGTCAAGTGACCAAAAGGTGTCTCATCACATAAGGTAAAACTGTTGTACTTAGTGGTGGAAAAAACATTTACAAGTAATAATAATAACTTCATAAAGTGTAACGGAAAAATAATGGACAACGTGAAATATCACTATATATATATATATATATATTTATTATGATTAAATTATATTTTACTAAATTAATTAAACATTGTTTTATTAACTTTTGGAAAGTTTTTACATTAATAATTAATCCTATTGATTTATATTATTATTATTACATGTAAATAATTTTTTCCACCACTAAGTGCAATAATTTTATCTTATGTGATGAGGCACCTTTCGGTCATTTGGCCATGGAATCACTGAATTAATTTTCTCGTGGAGAGGGAGGAGAAATAATTTTCTTCTAGGAGAAAATTAATTCAGTTATTCGACAATGGTCAAGTGACCAAAAGGTGTCTCATCACATAAGGTAAAACTGTTGTACTTAGTGGTGGAAAAAACATTTACAAGTAATAATAATAACTTCATAAAGTGCAACGGAAAAATAATGGACAACGTGAAATATCACTATATATATATATATATTTATTATGATTAAATTATATTTTACTAAATTAATTAAACATTGTTTTATTAACTTTTGGAAAGTTTTTACATTAATAATTAATCCTATTGATTTATCTTTGAACCATACAAACGAATAATTAACTCATTTTCAGCATTTTCTTGAATAAAACTTTCATTAGAAAGATTAGATTTTGATTTTTTGGACTAGGAGATTGACTGACTTACCTTGGTAAGAGTCCACTCTGTAGTCTTGAAATATCAGATAAATCAATTTTTTTTTTTTTTTTTTTAAATTTTTTTTACCTAATAGCCTTATCAGACGTCTCCAATCTCTTTTCCCCTGACAGACTTATATAAACTATAATTCATATGGTCATGGAAACAATATATATCTTTAATCTGTGCATCTGTGACATCTGATTTCTACTCTACACAATCTGTGATTACAGCTTATATTTATTTTATTTCATTCTCTCATATTTCTTTTTGTGTTTTCTCTTTAATTGACAAAGACCACTGTGTGGTTGAAATATATCATTGGTTAAGTGCTTTTATGTGTTTCTATTTCAAGACTACAGAGTGGACTCTTACCAAGGTAAGTCTCTCAGTCTCCTAGTCCAAAAAACCTAAATAATCTTTACCAACCAAAACTTTCATTAGAAAGTTGCACAATATTTTTATATTATTGTCACATGAAGCAAACATAATCTGCTAAACATGCAAACTTTGTAAATTTTAGAATGAATATATTAGTTTTATTTTTTAAAGATATTTTCTTATAGATGAGACGTTGGAACAGCACAAGACTCCACTGCATGCGATACTTTAGCTGTAATTAAATTGTTTTAACTTTTGGGATATGAGTTTAGCCTTTGTTAAAGGCTTTTCACCTGGTTGTTATCCAAGATCAGTCCTTAGTCAGGACTATATCAGGATTAGATTAACATTTGTTACTAATGTACAATTCAACAAACCAAACCAACTTTACGATCAATGCAATTGATCTCATTTAATTTCATTCTGAAACAGAATGGTTAAAATAAATATATATATAATTTGTGCTCTAAACAGCACTTGTAATATATTTCCTCCCTTGGGCTATAGCTTTTGTGGAATGGTTTGGCTTCTTTAGGTTTTGATTACAAGACTTGCGCTGTCATGGTAGTGTTGGACCAACAGTCACCTAACATTGCCGCTGGTGTTCATGAGAATAAAAGTGATGAAGACTTGGGGGCTGGAGACCAGGTGAAACTTACAAACAGAATTTATTTATATTAATTTTTTTCCATCAGTTGCATTACAATTATTTCTATCTGAGTTGAACCAGTTTTTTAAATTTCCTTAATTAATTTCGGTTTATTCTGTCATTTTTCCAGATATGCTTCAACGTCAAAGAAATTTTTTTTTTTTTTGCAGAAAGTCTAAGAATACAAATATTATTTTGTGTACTTTATTTATATTTCGAACAAATAAAGTAAATTAGAAGATGAGGTGTAATTTTTCCCGCTACTTAAATTGCATTATTAATTTATACCACAAAAGTGTAATACCCTTCTTGACAACATTTGACAAGTCCTCTACTAGGATATTGTTTTTGTTTTGTTTCTTTATTAAAATATTCATATAATATTTTATCATACTCTATACTTTTAATACATTAAACTTTTGATAGTTTGACACTGATGTTATAGGTACCTCGCATTGTACAGGATAATAGAGAATTTTAGGATGTGAAAAAGATTTAATTGGTGCTGTTTAGTTGAAGAATGGATGTTTAAAGATAAAACAGTGAACCGACTACTAATTTAATTAATATTTCTGATGTGAATCCTAATCATAACTAAAGTATGTTTCCATTAATAATGGCTGACATAATGATGTCATAAATGTTATATCCAAGGCATCAATCAACATTTGGTGCTTGGCGCCCTCGTATAATATATCGGAAACTAGATATTTCTCTATTGGGAGCTCAAGTTACAGTTGCCTGGGTAATTATTAAAACTTCAAATATTGTGGTTTTGGAGATTAAATGTGTTTACTCTTTAGTTCTGTGTACAAAATATTTACAAAACCGTCTATGAGTTTTACTCACTTGTGACGGTGTTAACATGTCATTGTAGTGAGTTTCAAAACAATATTTACAATAGCTATTTATGGTACCTGCAAACTGAATATGAAATTGTGTTGACCTTTGTACATGGAAGAAATAAAAATGAGAACAAGAGAAATAATTAAAAAAAAAAACAGGAAAAAGATATTTGTTTCAGTAAAACATAAATTATGTAACATCAGTAATAATGAGAATTATTATTTTTAATTTTGTTTGAAAAGTTTTCAATAAATATATGCATTTTTCTGATAAAAGTTGGGTTTAGTGCTTTCAAATAAATATACTTCCTATTTATTGTTCAACAATTCATCGCCTTCTCAGTCTACAATGTGTCAAACTATCAAAAGGTAAACATTTTGTTGTTTTTAATATAAGGTATTGAAAGGAAATATAACGATGTTACTTATTTTCTTTCAATTACATTATTTATTATCTTTTTTAGATCTCAAAACAAAATTTTTTAGGACAAATTTAAAACCGAAAAAATTGAACTGATATCCAAATTTAAAATAAAAGTTGATAAAAATGTAAAGAGTGTTTCTACATTAAGTAGAATTGGTTAAACCGTATGATTAAAATAAAAGTAATGCAATTAAATTGTATAGTATGGTGAAAATACTGATACAGTATATGCTCTACCATCCTATATAAATAATGTTAGATGTGTTGTGACGCATGAATAATGGGGTTAATAACAAGCTCTAGGCTTGAGACAGCTGAATCATTAATAAGTTTTAATATTTTATATGAATTATGAAGAAGAAAAAGACAAGCAAACTCTATAATTCTTATTTTACTTTTAGGGGTTGGTTAATCCTCCATCATGCTGTACGACTTTTATTCCTTGTGATATATGTAGACGAGTTTCTTTTAGTATTTAGTGCCATGGCCTAAATGTACTTAATGAGGTTCTTCACAGCGACACATTGCGTACTTCGTTTTAGTTCATTAGTGATTCTTTTGACAGTTATGAGGTTATATATTTATGTGCCAGAGGCTGATCCTTGTAACATTTTTAGAAGTTTTTTTATGTCTTTTATATTTTGGTTATTTATATGTTGTTGTTTCTCAAGAAAATGGAACTGAATACCAAGTGGTGTGTTTGTGTTTTTAATAATGCTCTGGAATGTGCAAAGAATAGAACTTGATGTTGGCATTCAGGAGGTAATAAAAAAAAGACTTCAAATGTACTTGATGAAAAAGATTATTAGAAAAGTTTATGATCGGCTAATGGGATAAAAACAGTCTATGTTTGTTCTTCTTAATTTGTGCAAGCTGTAATATTACAGTTTCTACAGTAATATTTAACTACAAGTTAACCCAAATGTAGATTAGGTAAGTTGAAAGAATACATGCTATAGTGTGTACATTTCAAAGTTGATGTTATATTAAAGTAAACACTTCCAATAGATATATATGAAGATTCATATCTTTACTTACCACCACTGACAAATTTATCTTGGCAAATTGTATATACAGTAATACCTCGATTTGCGTGATTCCCAAGTTATGCGGTTTTTAAATCATGCTGCCAGAGTTACGCAGAAACTGGCATGTTTTGGAAGAAAATTCTTATGAGAACGTTTGTAGATCATGAACAGAAAATATTTTAAGGTTTTAAGGCCATTAAAGACCAATTGTCAGTGTTATTTGGCGCAAATACAGCTGTCGACTGTAAGTGGCAATCTCATAGTTTATCACTCAGAATTTCCAAGGGCATTAAAACATATTTCTAAAGCTAGCTTGCTCGTAATTTGGAAGTCCATTTGGAAGGCTTTGGTGACCGCTGTTTTTTTAGGACTAGTTTGGTCATCAATTCATACCTCAAAACGAACGTTATTGCAAATTCCTTTTTAAAGTAATTTCTATTAATTGAGAGTGCACTTGGCCATCCTCCCACTACTTTAATAACTAATTTTGACACACGCGTGATAGTGATATTTTTGCAGAAAAACACAAATAATTTGCTTCAACCGATGAATCAAGGAGTCATCAAAACATTTAAAATATTTAAAGCTTACCCAAGAAGATATTTGCGCATCTGCATGAAGCTACGAGACAGACCAACGGGCTCTCTGTAGAAGATTTTTGGAAGCTAATCAATGTTTTAAATGCTTTGAGAATCATTGGACAATCTTGGAATGAAATTTCACAAAAAACTTTGAATGGCGTTTGGAAAAAGGCGTGTCTACTTTTTTGCCACTGAAACTCAAGCAGAATCAGTGCCAGAGTCTGATAAAATTGCTGATGTGATAGAAGAAGTTGTTGGTTTGCCAGACACTAAATTCAGAAGTAGATAATGATTACGTTCAAGAGCTGCTGGCTGTATACAACCAAGAGCTGATAATTAATTGATGAGCTCATAGAAATGCGTGAGCAAGAGCAGGACCTTAAAAAAGCAGATTCTTTAAACCCAGTTGATGTAGAAGATGAAATGATTGTTAGAAACTTGACAAAAGGCCTTAGTTTAATTCAGCAAGGGTTACACATTTTGGAAAACATAGACTACAACAATAAGCATATTTGTGCCACAAAACAAAAAATTAGGTAGTTGCGAGGAAATTCTGCGTGAGAAGATAAAATCTTCAATCAAATTTACTAGATTTTATGAAGCCTTCTATGTCAAAAATAACTTCTTTTACTTACTTACTTTGCAATATCTATGTACATATCATTTTTGGTTGTATTATTTAGGATTTTAATACATACATATTTTTCTTTTAAATTATTATTTTATTTCGTCTTTGGTCCCAATTAAACATGATTTCTGTGTGATTGTATATAAAATTATACTCCAACTTGCACTGTTATTGCTCAGTCCCACCTATCGCATAAGTACAGGGTATTACTGTAGTTTTAAATACTTGGTGTTTATTTTTCTAAATACGTTCAGTGAATAAGATACAAATTTCTTAATGCCATTAGAAATTGTTCATATTCCCATACATTAAACAATTTCATGGCTTTAAGTTTCTCAAATTCTAGTTTAATAAAAAAATCTAGACCAATTGACGTCATTAAGAGATTTGTGTTGAGATTTCAAATCATATTTTTAAATGAATTGTGAGCAAATTTGTCATACGAAATAAGTAATTCTATTTTCATGAATTTCTTTGAGAATTTTTATGCTCAAGTCAACTTAGGCTGTAAAATGTGTAGTACCTATTATCAAACCTAGGGTAATAATGTGCTTTTGGATCATAGTATTGGTTACATTACCTTATAGACCCAGGTAAACCAGCTACACCAGTTTCTCCTACACTATGTCACATGGTATAGAAAGTCGTAATGAGTCCTTTCAAGAACGATATTGTTTGAAACAGAAATAAACCTGCAAACTACTAAATTTGGTCAGTACAGAAAATTTATGGTCGTCTTAATATTGAATGCTAACCAACTTAAGGAACAGTGTAAGGACACATATAGTAAATAACAAGAACAAGATTTGTGTTCAAGCTTTATATCAACACTTGACAGATGTGTTATTTCATTAAAAGTAATGCTAAATTGCCAGGACCTAAAATCTTTCCCTTATACATGTGTTTGTAAGATGCATGAACTTCGAGCAATTCTTTCGAACCTCCTGATGTAACTTTTGTTGAGAAATACTTCTTTAAGGGGCAAAAATTTTCAAATGTCATTTGTTAAAATATAATACTAATGGATGTATGTGTGAACTTCCGAGTTCAATGTAATCTTCAGGTGAACGATGAGCCATATTGAATTTTAAAAATATCGGTAAACAAAATGTTGCAATTTATTTGGTAACCCAAGATTTGTTAGATTTGCATAATATTTTTCTAAGTATTTTTAACACGTTTTATATAATTGTACTTTTAATATGTAAATTTACAAAATAAATTTTATGTTGGAATAATTTATTATTTGCTTTATTTTTTATTTTCTGTAGTAAAATTATACATTTTTAAGGAAATATTCAGTTTTTGATTAAAACGATATTTTATACATTTTGGTGTTATTTCAAAATCCTTAGCTTTCTTTTTGAGCGTTCAACTGTGTTCCAAAATCGAAGTGTCTGATGGATGGAGGCTTAAAAAACCCCAATAGTTCTGAGTATTCATTTGTGAAGTTTATATTTTAAGAAAATGTTATAATTACTATTTGGTTTTTATTGATTTTAGTATTCTCTATATTTCTTTATAAAACATTCTTTAAAAAACAAATAATTTAGTTTGAATTAATTTTTATTTGGTTTAACCCAGTATCAATCTTTACCTTTATTAAAACAAAGATATGAAAATTGTGATTCTGTCTTTTTCTTTCCTTTTTGCGTCTATTTTTCTTTTGTTGTGTTTATAATAAAGTATAACAATGAAATAAATCTAATAGGTTAAAACTTATGTAAATTATTTTCAAAAATTAAATTGTGGTTCAGTTACTTCAGATAGAATTTACTGCCAAAGTAACCAATGTAAAAATTAAATGCTTATAATATTATTATGGTAAATGTGTTCCAAAGGTAATTATATTTTTAGCATTCATAATTTTACATCTTATATTCTTTTTAATTTTTTGAGCACAACCATAAAATATTTTTTTAAATAATTCTCAGGTAAGGCTATGTGACATTTTGTTTATGATTTATTTTCTTATCAGGGACTTATGTTTGGTTACGCCACCGATGAAACTGAGGAATGTATGCCACTTACAGTGGTTATTGCACACAAGTTAAATCAAAAGATAGCCGACCTCAGAAGAAATGGAGAGTTCTGGTGGGCACGACCTGACACCAAGACACAAGTGAGTTTTTTAATTCTTTGTTGGAAGAGAATACTTTTATTCAAATAAGTAATAAGCATTAAAACAATTGACAAAATCAAATGGTAAATCCTACGTCATAAACCCAGATTAATTTGCTATAAAAAAAATAATAAATAAATTTGCCAGGAACTTTGATAATTTTAATTTCATTTTTACAAATACTGTGCTTTGTAGCAAATGTGAACAAAGTTATATGGAGTTTTTTTTATACAACCTTTTTTCAAATTTCCTGTGGAATCCATGTTTCAAATAATAAATATTTTTTATTTAATCACTTTAACATTAGTTTATGACTATCAGAACCAAATATTTATGTTAAAATTAGACATTTATTATACACATTCTTTGATCAATATTGTATTAATATTAAGGCATGGTAAAGCTCCTATTTTTAATTAACTATCATATTAAGATCATTAACGTCTTTGAGTAAAAAACATTGACCGAATGTTGTCGGTATATATTAAACGCAATACATTGTCATCTAAAGTAGACTTTAACTTTTGGACCCCAATTATTTGGTTGGCGGCCTCTAATATATACCACTGTTCAGAATAAAATGAACAGTAATATGAGGTTTGTATGTTGAAAACTTGAATTTTGAAATTAGTAGGACTGATAAACACAGTTTTTGGTTTTTTTTATTATAGAAGAAAACTATATTTAGCCTTTCTGATAAAATAGAACTTTCCTTTTGATGAATTATAGAGTCATTTTAAACCCAAAGTAATACTGAATAAACATATATGCATAAGTAGTATTAGAGAAATCTATTTGTAATATTTATTATAAGAAATGCAAAACTATTCACATGCATAAAAATGCCAAGAATGGTGGTGCCTACTATAATATTCAGATTCAACTAGGTTTGAATGAGACATCGTAGTTCACTTCATTGTAATTATTTTAAAATAAAAGCAAATTGCACTAAACACCACATTTACAAGGACAAAATATATTTACAAAAGTAACTACCGCACAAAATATATGTGTCTAAATATAAATTATTGAAAAATGTCATTCAAGCCTATTCAAAATTGTTTAATTTGTTTAGGCTAGGTTTATGCACATATACTCCTTTATTTGGCCACTTGGAAAACACTTAATTTTATGTTTACAGTGTGAATTTTTTCAAAGTAAGTGTTTGGAGGTAAACCCAGGTTATTTGGGCAAATCTCAGACCTACAGCTCACACTTAGTAAGCCTATTAGAAAGTACTATATCTGTATAACAATATAGGCTGGGATCAGTTGTTTATCTATGGAAATAATGTTGATAAGGGCAATCACCATTATAAAAATAAACATTGATTTCTCATAACACAGCAAATAAATAGTACACAATACCATTAAGTAACACATTCTAGAGGTTTTTAGTGGGAATTTTTAGTGATGTCGGACTCAGTTCGCCTATGGAGGGCAAAAGGTTAAGTTCATGGAAAAGTAAACAAAACTGAATGTCAATTATAAATAAGATTTGATTTGTTGTAGTATTTATCAATTTCAGGATGTATATTTTTACAATTATTTTAATTGCCGTAAGAAACAGATTACCCTTTATTATTTTAATTATTTCTAAGAGGAGTTTCAAGAAAAATAATAGCTCCTTTTCAAAAAACCCCTAATAGCTGTTAGATAAACGTCATTTAATAGAAACTGTTTAAAAAAATTTTTGCTGCAAAATCTTTTGTTAGGATCTAGTTTCTATAAAATCTTCATAATTCGATCATCTGTAAAATTTATGTAATGGTCAAAATATATTTAAGCCTTTAATTCATTAAACTATCACTAACTCGAAAATCTAAATCATCATGAATCAATGTGAAGTAAAGATTGCTATAATTCTAAGTGATAGATAGTATTTATGAATTTTAATTTAAATCACACAGCTTTTTTAAAAATATAACTTAGTTTTTATCTGATTGGCACTCAATATTTTTAATGTTTATAGGTTACCTGCGAGTATTGTTTTGTCCAAGGAGCCTGTATTCCAATCCGTGTTCATACAGTGGTTGTATCTGTTCAGCATTCTGATAAAATTTCATTGGAAGAACTTAGAACGGAAGTAAATGAAAAAGTTGTAAAAACTGTCATTCCACACAAATATCTCGATTCCAAAACTATAATTCACATTAACCCTTGTGGAGCCTTTATTGTGGGTGGACCTCAGGTTAGAAATACACTATTATGCTTATTATAATATTTATTTTTGCTAAACATTTTCAAATATTAGTGTAAAATGAACTATTTTTTTCAAAACTATTTTATTTGTTGAACTTTTCTAAAATATATTCAGTATTAACAATCAATGCATTAGAAAATGCATTTAATGATCTTGCTTGATTATATACAAGCAAATGTAAATAAGCCTCTATAAATTTAGACGGCTATATTGCCATAGATGTTTGTGTTTGGCATCAGGAATATTTGGGAGCTCATGATTCTCTTGTAACATATTACTTTTCTTCATTATGGTTCAATCGCTCTACCAATCAATTGTTGAGTGGTATATGTATGTATAGGTTAACCATACATATGTGGCACTTATACACACAAGACCTTAGTATTCTTTAGAATACATACACACACAATACCATATATATATATATATATATATATATATATATATATATATATTACTTTTCTTCATTATCGTTCAATCGCTCTACCAATCAATTGTTGAGTGGTATATGTATGTATAGGTTAACCATACATATGTGGCACTTATACACACAAGACCTTAGTATTCTTTAGAATACATACACACACAATACCATATATATATATATATATATATATATATATATATATATATATATATATATATATATGTATGTATATCATCTGTCATGTCAGAAATATATTTACAACACTTTGAACAAATAATAATTAAACCTATAATAAACACACAATATTTCACTATGGACAAGGTATGTAGACGATATACTTGTAATATACCAACCTACCATTCACAACGAACACATCATAATATTAAACAAACTAAATACATACAACAAAAACATACAATTCACCGTTGAAACAGAAACAAATAGAACAATCAACTTTCTCGACATCACTTTAAATATAAATGATAATAAAATAGAAACTACAGTATACAGGAAACCTACTTCCAACAACACCACAATACACTACAAATCTAACCACCCCTGGACACACAAAATTAACACGTACAGTAACATGATAAATAAAGCAATAAAATACACACAGGATAACAAACAAAAATTAAATGAAATAAAAAATATATACAATAAATTCACAAAAAACCTAACCTCAACACAACACTACAACCGGAACACAAAAATAATGAAAATAAAAAAATCTACCTAAAATATAAATACACCAATAACAAAATAGAAAAAATAACAAATATATACAACAAAGAATACTACATACACTCCAACATACAAACCAAACGACAAAATAATAAAATATCTTAATAACACAAACCACAAAACAAATTCAGAAAAACATAACCTATCAGGAATTTACAAAATTACATGCAACAACTGTAACGCTTTTTATATAGGAAAAACAACCAGAACATTTAAAATTAAATTTGAAGAACATTATAGAGCATTCAAAAACAAAAATTCAAAAGTATCAAATGTTGCAGCACACCTAATATCACATAAACATGAAATAACAAATTACGAAAATAACCTAACCATAATTGGAAATAAATAATAACCCAATAGAACTAAACTCACTAGAAAAATACCACATTTATAAAAACATACACAACAATTTAATGAATCTACAAACAACATATACAGAAGACATACTATATAAAAACATCATACACACAGATCAAGAGAAAGTGAGTGTAACGTCAACAAATACCAATATCACTGACCGAACATCTACACCAGAAAAATATCAGTGATTCGACAATGGTCAAGTGACCGAAAGGTGCCTCATCACTCAAGGTAAAATTATTGCACTTGATGCTGGACAAAATTACTTACAATAGTAATATATTAACTTCATATATATTTATATATATATATGTATATATGGATATATATATATATATATATATATATATATATATATATATATATATATCCATATTTTTAGGTTAGTTTTGGTTGGTAAAGATTATTTAGATTTTTTGGACTAGGAGACTGACAGACTTACCTTGGTAAGAGTCCACACTGTAGTCTTGAAATAGAAACACATAAAAGCACTTAAACAATGATATATTTCAACCACACGGTGGTCTTTGTCAATCGAAGAGAAAACACAAAAAGAAATATGAGAGAATGAAATAAATAAATACAAGTTGTAATCAACTTGTATTTATTTATTTCATTCTCTCATATTTCTTTTTGTGTTTTCTCTTCGATTGACAAAGACCGTGTGGTTGAAATATATCATTGTTTAAGTGCTTTTATGTGTTTCTATTTCAAGACTACAGTGTGGACTCTTACCAAGGTAAGTCTGTCAGTCTCCTAGTCCAAAAAATCTATATATATCCATATATACATATATATATATATATATATATATATATATATATATATATATATATATATATATATATATATATATATATAATATAGGAAAAAAAAATTTTTTTTTTTTTTTTTTCTCTTTCTTGACTGAAGAAGATCATGTTGATCGAAATATTTCAAATAAAAGTGTATTAAGTGTTTTATATGTGCTTATTTCCAAGAGATTGCAGTTTTGGACTATTGCCTTTAGGTAAGTCTGTCAGTCTCCTATCAAGTCCAAAAAATTCCTAAATAAGCTTTAAGCTCTACTAGAACTAACCTAATATATATATATATATATATATATATATATATATATATATATATATGTTTAGGTTAGTTTTGGTTGGTAAAGATTATTTAGATTTTTTGGACTAGGAGACTGACAGACTTACCTTGGTAAGAGTCCACGCTGTAGTCTTGAAATAGAAACACATAAAAGCACTTAAACAATGATATATTTCAACCACACAGTGGTCTTTGTCAATCGAAGAGAAAACACAAAAAGAAATATGAGAGAATGAAATAAAAATTGTTTTATTTCATTCTCTCATATTTCTTTTTGTGTTTTCTCTTCGATTGACAAAGACCACTGTGTGGTTGAAATATATCATTAAGTGCTTTTATGTGTTTCTGTTTCAAGACTACAGAGTGGACTCTTACCAAGGTAAGTCTGTCAGTCTCCTAGTCCAAAAAATCTATATATATATATATATACTCAATATACATATATAATAATATCCATATATACATACATATATATATATATATATATATATATATATATATATATATATATATATATATATGTATACATATATGCAATAAATATATATATATATATATATATATATATATATATATATAGATTTTTTGGACTAGGAGACTGACAGACTTACCTTGGTAAGAGTCCACACTGTAGTCTTGAAATAGAAACACATAAAAGCACTTAAACAATGATATATTTCAACCACACAGTGGTCTTTGTCAATCGAAGAGAAAACACAAAAAGAAATATGAGAGAATGAAATAAAACAATTTTTAAAATATTTTTAAAAAAAAAATAAAAAAAATATATATATATATATATATATATATATATATATATATATATATATATATATATATAACACATATAACACCATATATATATTTATAAAAATATTATATATATTGATATTAGGTTAGTTCTAGTAGCGCTTAAAGCTTATTTAGGAAGTTTTGGACTAGATAGGAAACTGACAGACTTACCTAGTGGCAATAGTCTAAAACTGCAATCTCTTGAAAGTAAATAGACACATATAAATGTTTTTATATGTTTCTATTTATTTTCTTACAAGAGATTGCAGTTTTGGACTATTGGCACTACTTGATTATGAGCAAAGAAAAATCATGATGTCTATCACAATTTGTACTACTGTATTTTTCAGTAAAAGCTGATCAGTGGCGGATTCAGAAAAATATTTTGGAGGGGCTAGTGGGTGGAAGTATAGGAGAACAGTTCCCGTGCGGGTGGAAGGACCCCTCCTCCTCCCCCACCCCACACGAAAAATATTTAGGAAATATGGTAGCTAAAGTGTCAACTCTGGTTAAAAATCACATACAAAGGAAAAATACTAGACTGAGAAATTGTATTCAACCGGTGGAAATGTTAGTAATAACGTTTATGGTGTGCTCGCAATATCTAAACATAACCGTCTTCGCGATATGCGTCAAACTATTACATAACGTCGCGTTGTGTGCTGTCCATAACATACCACTAATTTTGTTATCTTACGAAATAAAATTATAAAAAAATCTTTAATTTAAATGTATAGTAATAATAATAATCATTATTATTATATATTACTATTAAATAAATTTATTGTTGGCCAAATCTTAATTACTTGATAATTAAATTAATAATGAATAAAGATTGGATGAGTTTCCAACTACTTTCATTGGTAAAATTAACAGAAAGAACTCTACAAATTAAGAGTTGGTCGTCTTAAATCTAATATTATCTTACAACTTATATTAAATGTATTTTTTTCTAGGGGTGAGGTTACTGTGTTATTGCTTTTAATTTAATAAATTGTCATGCCCATTTCTGAATTTACTGGTTGGCGTTAATAGTAATAACAGTTTAGCCATGATAAAATCACATCACTACACCACACACAAAAAGCAGTACGGCAGACTGGACGACGAGTATGTAATCACAAATTTAGTCACATATGGCTCCATTTTGGGAGCGACGGTAAAAAATCCGTCGAATGTAGTGGCATTGAGCAGCTGCATTGTAACCGTTGGCAATAAATAATCTGATCGTCCATGTTTCCGCTTAATGTACAAGTAGCAATACCAACCTACGCACCACTACTGATATGGTGGCAACAGTAAAAAAACTATCGGACGAAAACGCCAAGTGTGTCTCCAGCCTTAGGGTGTTCTATCTCAGGGAAATAGTTAAATGCCTACTTTGTGACATTACTTAATCATTTATTTAGCCTCTTCTACAATACTATATACTAAAATATTTTACATTTTTAGGTTTTTAAGTACATTACCTGTATTTTACATCATGAATTACTAGAAGATCAGTATATCAACTGCATTCGCCTTGGGTATAATTGTGCAAACTTGTCCATAAAGTCAGATGGTTCAAGTTTGATGGTTTTCTTGTGTATGTTTATTAAAGCTAGCCCATTTAGCCTATCTTCCATCATGGTAGACCTTAAATATGATTTAATGAGTTTCATTGTAGAAAAGCTTTTCTCCCCGATGCAGGATGTCACTGACAAAATACAGAGTAAATGTAACAGTTTCTGTATATTTGGATAAAACCGTGTAACAGCCCTTCAAAACGAATTGATGGCTGTTGTTGGAAGATTCTTTTCTTCTTTCCACTGCTCCCGCCAGATCGCTACTTCGTTCCTTAGCTTCAATTCACTGACATCTTCACAGTACTTCTTTGCAGCTCTTATCAAATCCATTTCACTACACTGCCCTGCAAAGGCTGGTATAAGACTGAATAGGTTCATAATATCAGCATGAGCAGGAGAAAACCTTGTCTTTATTTCAGTAACTAGGACGTTCAGAAAAGGGATGAAGACATTTCTTTTATAATATTCTTTAGGGTTAGATGCTTCAATGTTCGCTTTGTGAACCTGTTTTTTTTAATACTCTTGGACAATTAACTTCTACATCATGGTTTCCTGCTAGTTTCATGGCAGACTGAAAAATATTTTCATAAAATTCTGGTTCATTTATCAGAGTTTTCAGTCTGTGCTGAATGCTTTACAAAATTTATTATCTCAGTCACAGTACTTACTGCGTTTCGTATCCTAGGTTCTGAGCAGGCTTGAGTTAAAGACAAGTTAAGGTGATGCGAGGAACAATGGACATATGTAGCCAAGGGATTGATGTTTTGAATTCTGGCCTGAACCCCTTTAAACTTCCCAGCCATGTTGGAGCCTCCATCATATGCTTGTTCTCTTAAATTATTTATATCCAAGCCCAGAGAATTAAGCTTATCAAGGGGAAGTTTTGTCAATTCCTCTCCTGTGGTTGATGAAGCTTCAACAAAGCCTAAGAACATTTCTTTTATTTTATTCAAGTCAATATCTAAATATCTTACACAAATGGTGAGCTGCTCGATTGAGCCAGCATCTCGTCTGCAATTATTGAGAAGTATTTAGATTTTTTCTCTTGATGTACAATTTTTTCGGCAATCAACAGCCCACAGCAGTTTATTAAATCATTTTGTGGCATTTTGCTAATAAAAGTAGCATTCTTGGGTGCTGTTTTAAGGTGTTCTTCTAGTACCTTATCACCTGTGTTGACTCAAAAATGCAGTAGTGCGCTAAATTTTCCTTCACTTTCTTGACTCTCAGCAACGTTAAGTAATCCATCATCGCGATGTCCTCTCAGTGCAATGTTCTCATTGCCACAAATTGACTCTCAGCAACGTCAAGTAATCCATCATCACGATGTCCTCTCAGTGCAATGTTCTCATTGCCACAAAATAAAATTGTTTTTACAATCGGCTCCAAACGACTCTGGTGTAACAACACTCGTCTCTTAATGTCCGAATCTATTTGAATGTAAATTTTTTTTTCCAGAGCTTCATAATTTTTTATAAACTTTGTGCTTTTATAAAGTGACATTTTGAGATATTCAGTAAAGCTATCGTCATGAAAGATTTCTAGTGCTTTTTTGTATTTTGTTACCAGTGTTACGACCAATTTCCCAAGAGGTGTTTTTTTTCTTCAAATTGGCTTTTTGTGGCCCAAACAACACACACTTTACAATACGCGCCTTCATCTTTTTTACTGTATGCTAACCAACAATTATCTTTCAGTCATTTATTATTAAATTTACGTTGCTGACTACCTTCTGAGTTCCAGGGAAACACATATGTCTCAGGCGGAGTCCAAGTGTTTGTAATGGCATTGTACCTTTCATCTTCTAAGACAGCATTATGGTTTGGCCTTACAACAAAATTACTGATATATTTATGTAGTCCTATCTCGTGTAATTGAGTTATTTCTACTAATAATGGCTGAGGATCAGTAACGTTTTCGTTTACAGTAAAGGTCATTTGAGGCTGAATTGCCGTTGATGTTCCTTAAATGGCTTCTGCTTCATCCTACTTTAATACAGTCACACTTTCATTCAAGCTAGTCTTCTTTTTCCAGAAAGATAAAATGTCTGTTTGCTTACGTTTAGACATCTTGACTAAATACACCTCGTAAAATTGAAACACAGGTTGCCTTAATACTACAGATAGAAGCCACTGTACAGTCAGTTTATGACTGCCCTACTATAGCCTAGACATTAACAATAAACCAATTCATATACTACATTTACTAGTATGGCACTACATATACACAGCTACTACATAATATCGCACTACTCATACTTACACAAGGGAAGAACAAATTGACATTCCTATAAATCACTCACTCATGAACTCCACAACATTAACTGTGGTGCTGGGGCGGACAGGAGGGAGCAGGAAACAGTCGATTCTTCTTACTGCGGCTGCTAGCAACCGAACACACACGATCAAGGGGGTTGTTTAGTTAGCGCAGGAAGATACGGTGACCTTCGGCCGACGTTAGTCTAGCCCAGCTACTATGTCGAGTCGACGCTGTTGTAATGTCACGGGAAAAAAATATTCTACTAATTAATAAGTAGATTTAAATCTACTTTCTGCAGAGTGAAACATCAGAAAATGCATTTTATTTTACATTTACAGTGTTATTTTATATGTTAAAAATTTTCACTTTTCTATATTTTTGGGGGGGGTTTGAGTCCCAAAGTCTCCATTAAATCCGCCACTGAAGCTGATAAACAACTTAACTGAACAATAGGAGTATATACAATTATATTTTGGCTACTGTTATGTAAAATATGTTATATGGTTGATGTGTCATTGCTTGTAGGGTGATGCTGGACTTACAGGACGAAAGATCATAGTAGATACCTATGGCGGTTGGGGAGCTCATGGTGGAGGAGCATTTTCAGGCAAAGATTTTACAAAAGTTGACAGAAGTGCTGCGTATGCTGCTCGTTGGGTTGCAAAATCTTTAGTGAAGGCTGGACTCTGCAAACGTTGCTTAGTTCAGGTAATTTTTTTTCCATCGTAAAACAAAGACAATGGGAAAAGTGGTGTCTTCTACAATTTTTTTAATTAAGTAACCTTAGTATTGTAATTGTTTTTGTTGTATTTATTAAATTATTTGGGATTTAGACATGAATTGAATTATGATATAATATAGCTTACAATGAATGTAATTATATCGTGAGATTTAAGTAGAAGAAATATTCTTGAAACTTCAAATAAAATTTTTACCTCAAGTTGAAAATTATCTCTATGATGCTTATTACAATTGGTACTACTGATATGTTTCAAGAGTGATGAACAATTTGAAACTGAGAGATAAAATTACTCGCTCATTTATGGAGAGATTGTAATAGAACGGTTTTAACTATAAATTACATTTTTTATCAGATTTTTAGATGCAGTCTGGCCCATGTACGCCATCTTGTGAACCAGTAACAAATATTTCTTTTCAGATATTTTAAAAACTAAATAAAATAAGGTTTAACAGAAGGATAGGAACTTCTGAAATTACAATGGAAGTTATTTGAGTAATTGTTCTAAAATATACTGAATTAAGTCTTATTACTATTCAGGCTATTACTACAACAAGATCTAAACTCGTTATTTTTCCAAATCAACTCGTCAAATCATCCAACAGGGAACCCACACTTTACTAAATTTATAAGCTCATTCTAACATGGCTATAAAACTTGAAACTAATTATATTTTTAATGATTATGAATTGCAAGTTAACTTCTAAATTAGTTTTGATAAAAACGAGTTTTTTAGTTGTTTTACTGCTGTTATTTTTTAGATTTTGTTGGTATTTAATATGGGGAATGTAATTATATCACAAGATTTAAGTATAAGAACTAATCATTAAACTACTAAAATAAAATGTTTACCTTGAGGTGAAAATTATCTCTATGATGTTTATTACAATTGGTACTACTGATATTTTTCAACAGTGACGAAGAATTTAAACTGAGAGATAAAATTACTCACACATTTTTTGGAGGGAATGTAATAGATCAACAGTGTTAACAACTGTAAATTACAATTCTAAACAAATTTTTATACTTTAGCTTTTTTCCATATATATACATTTTGATTATACATTTCCATTATCATTGTGAAGCGGATGAAATGTTATAATTATCCATATAATAACTAGAGACCTGTTAAGGTTGATTAAAATAATTGTGAATAACTTGGAGCAACTAGGGCATAGTTTTATATTATAAATAAATAAAACTTCTTAACTGCCTTAACATTTTATTTAAATTCTGATGTACATTTTGATTGCTGTTTTGAAATGAAATAGCCCTAAATTAAAAATATGTTTCCGATTCTCGATCCCAGGCATAATCTATTCTAATAGTTACGAGCAATTGCCAATACTCGCATTTATTAAAGGGTTGATTCTGATTCTTGTTTTAACTGTTTAAATACATGTGCGATGTAATTTATTGAAAAAATCATTATCAACTATGTCTTATTTAATAAAAGTTTTACCTAAAGTTGAAAATTATCTCTATGATGCTTATTACAATTGGTACTACTGATATGTTTCAACAGTGATGAACAATTTAAACTGAGAGATAAAATTGCACATTTTTGGAGGGAATCTATTAAAACAGTTTAATTATAAATTACATGTTTTAACAAAGTTTTATATATCAGCTTTTTCAAATATGTACATTTTGTTTATACATTTCCATTATCAATGTGAACTGGATAAAATGTTATAATTATCCATATAATAACTAAAAAACTGTTAAGGTTGATTAAAAATAATTGTGAATGTTTGATATCAAGCTTAATGATTTGTTAATAACGCGGAGCAACTACGGTAAAGTTTTGTATTATAAATAAATAAAACTTCTTAACTACATTAACTTTATATTTAAATTCTGATGTACATTTTGATTGCTGTTTTGAAATAAAATAGCCCTAAATTAAAAATATGTTTACATTCATAGTATAGGGGGTAATTATTTATTGAAGGATTCAATTTATCTGAAATTGATATTACAAAATATAATGGGGATGGACTGATTCCGATTCTAATAGTATTGAGCAATTGCCAATACTAGCAAATTGATTAAAGGGTTGATTCTGATTCTTAATTTTTTTAACTTTTAAAATACGTGTGCGATGCAATTTATTAGAAAAATAATTATCAATTGTCTTATTTATGTACAGTTGTTTTTAACAATAAAATCAAAATGCCTATTTGAAATGACAAAAATATTTTTATTTATGGTGCAGCAACAAAGATGATTGGAAGCATTTCTGGCCTGTTCGTTTATCACCTTTATCCGATATATTTGTGCTTTCAAAATTTCCTATTCATAAATCGAGGATGAACGATTTTATGCTCCCTATTTCATTAAAACGGTACTTTTAAAAAGGTTTCTCCATATGACTGAGATGTTAACTAAATTCATTACTACAGAATATCATTTAGGCCTACATAACTTGAAAGAATCTAAAATCAGAAGGAAAATTTTAGAATCAGAATAAAAAATTTTAGAAATCTGCCCATCCCTAAAATATATTTCAGAAAGGAAGGGGTTTAGCAAGAAAATAATTGCGTCATGATTCAAGGAAAGTTTTTGAAATTAGAGTAAAATGGATAAGTGATGTATAATGATAGAAAACATCAATTTTGGTAATTTTAATTTGTGGATTACATTTATTGCAACTTCATCACTTAATAGTAAAAAAAAAACTCCTGGATATATAAATTGTAGGATGCATGTTAGTAGTGTAGGTAAGGGTAGATATTGGAGTATGTATGTGTTCTGTAATAGAACGAATAGATATCATTAAATAATATACCGCTATGTAGAGTTATTTTTATTAATCTTGTATTTTTTAATCATCGTGTAATATGGTTGATGGTGGGAAACGTTGTCATAGTATATTAAAATAACTCTTCTTCTTTCAGAGTTGTATAATCTGGTCTTTGATTTGTCCAGTAAAATTTTCACGTTTAGTCAATTTAAATTTTTTAAAACAACTTGTATGACTTTTCATATGTTAAAAATGTCTGTACTGTCTTTTTTTATTAAGATTTTTACAAACCTTGTTTTAATTTATCAACAGGTGTCATATGCCATTGGAGTTGCAGAGCCTATAGCCATCACATTATTTGACTATGGGACTGCTACCAAATCTCACAAAGAATTGCTAGCTATTGTCAGGAAGAATTTTGACTTGAGACCGGGTAAAATTGTCAGGTAAGAAATAACTTCGAGTTTACTTTTGAATTGTTTAATTAAAATTTTTCTTTGTTTTGTTTCCGCCCACATTGTTCTCAGCTATCATATGTCTGATATCAATAGTTAACCTTCCATAGGGGGTAAACTGCAGATTACTTCCATATCTGTTAATTTTTCCTTACAAAATAATAAAGGGTACCGTCATCAGCCGGGAAACTTTGTTTCCTCCACGAGTTTTTAACAGCAGGTTTCGGATCAGACTGGAGTAGTATTGGACACGATCAATGGAGTTACTGTTTATGTGTAAGGAGATTCCACTTGTGTCCGATTGTGATAGTGAATTATAGTATTTGTGCCATAATTTGGTTTATATTTATGTATTAACGACTCTGTAATTTGTGTTTTCTTTCAGATAGTACTAGGAGCTTTTTAACAAATATACATTTTTATGTTCTTTATTATGTCACATTTTGGTTTAAAATGAAGCATTGTACTTTATGGCTAGCGTTCCGGCACGCTCTGGGTTCCCTTACACATATATTTCCAAGAGATTGCAGTTTTGGACTATTGCCATTAGGTAAGTCTGTCAGTCTCCTATCTAGTCCAAAAATTCCTATGTATGTGTATATGTATATATAGATTTTTTGGACTAGAAAACTGACAGACTTACCTTGGTAAGAGTCCACTCTGTAGTCTTGAAATAGAAACACATAAAAGCACTTAACCAATGATATATTTCAACCACACAGTGGTCTTTGTCAATCAAAGAGAAATATGAGAGAATGAAATAAAATATATATATATATATATATATATATATATATATATATATATATATATATATATATATATATATATAGCGTGCCGGAACGCTAACCGTGCTGAACGTGTTAATAGAATACAATTCAGTTGATACTGGATAATTCTATGGTATAAACAGGTTTGTTACTGTATTAATAATATACATTCAGAACTTATTAAACATTGAAACTATTATCTCTATTCTCATTTGACGCACACCGCCATCAGAGGATTTAAAATAAACAAGATTATTAATATTGAAGAACTAGAATTTAGAATATTCCCCTCCCTTTGAATGAATTATGACAAATAATCCCCCATGGGCAGTGGACGGTGCTCGTATATACAATTTTATGTAACTAATTATAATAGCAGATTTAATAAGTTTACCTGTTGGGATTGTCCTTATTTCTATCTGTTTACTTGGGTTTGCTAACTGGTTCCCTTGGGGAAGACAGTATGCCGCGCAATATGCTCCCTCAGTCACCAGGAAGACGTCAAGGACCTGTTGTCTTCGACTCTCACTATCAGAATGCTACTTTTCCTAACTTTGTTATATTAATTTAGAAAGGAACCAGAAAATACAACTTTAGCACAATCAGCTGTTTAATATTGGCCTGCTGAAGAGTGCCTGTCTCCCATGGTGACAATTGGAACTATTTACTATTTTTCATTTACAGAGATCGAGGTTTGGTGGAAATATAAAAACCGTTACTTATTTAATATTTCTTAATTTCTGTGGCTTGTGATTTTACTAATTCCATTTTTTCTGATTAATATACTGGATATTGGTTTATAGTGTGCTTGAGGGTTGATTAATTTTGGTCCTTTTTAATGTATGGTATTTCAGTTTACAATATTTACTATAGTTTGTGTTTCATAATTCTATGATATTCATTTGTTGCAGGGATTTAAACCTCCGTGACCCTATATATCAAAAAACCAGCACTTATGGACACTTTGGACGAGATATTTTCCCATGGGAACAACCCAAGAAATTGATCCATTGATAGCTGTCTTTACTGTTCTGCACATCATCACCCTGAAATCTGTTTCATATAAAAATTTGCAATTTTTTATTGATTTTGTCAAACAAGCTCCATCATTGCACAAGGTTCAGATTGTATATATATCATTTTCATTTTGGTATTGGTTTTATTTTGTAAATATCTCTGTCTTTATTAGTTTTATTTTACATTTTAGTAACACACTGAAAAGAACTTTTTTAATTTTTAGTTAGTAAACTGTTTGATGGCATTAAGAAGATTGATCTGATAGTTAATGCATAGATGATGAACACAACCTGTTCAGATGTGTTTAATCCCAAATGCTTATTAGTAATATCAGTACAGAATTATATTGTAATCTTTAAAAAAAAAGAATAATATTCAAAATAGCTATTATAAAATATGTATATGAAAATTGTGGTCTAATATGTTTAACCTAACTGGGTCACAATGAATTTCATTCAAATTTTAAGAGTTAGTCCTCATATGAAAAGGATCACAATTGAAAATTTTTTAATTGTCAACATTGTATAGAAACTCTGTACAATTTGTGTTGTGTTCAATTAGAAGAATTGGAAAAGAGCTTTTTTTTAAACACTCCGTTCTGATTCGTATGAAGGCTAGTTGTACAGCTACTTTATTTGAATCTGCCTGTCTTTGTCTGGTATTTTTTTGTTTGTTTTAATTTACTGCAATATTTTTTATTTTTTTTGTAATGGCAGTTTCTCTAAGTATCTCTGTATCTGTATTTATATTAAAAATAAAGACATGTGTTTGACAGTATTGGTGTTTCTTTATCATCAAATGTTCTTCCTTACATTATGTGTCCATTTGTGAACCCTTTGCACTCTGACAATGTGAACACTTGTATGGCACAACATTCAGCCTACACCAAGATTTGCAACACAACTGAGCTACCGCTTTAATAATTTGTGTAACTCATTTATTCTATCAGTTATCCTGTTATTATCAAGGCTTTATATTAATTTTTTGCAATTACATTATCTTTTACTAGTGAAAAAAATATTAAGTTGAATGTTTGTTTTCATTTAAACAAATCGCAAAATTAATCAAAAATTCACTTTTTTATTAATGTTTCTATTTGGGTGTGGACATACATTTCTGGGGATAAATAAAAATAGTGACTTAGTAATAAAACATTAATAAGCTTTTGAAAAAATCAAACTATACAATTAAATAATATATCTAGCAAACAAGCACTCAAAATATATTATTTGTTTATGAAACAAAGGCAGAGGACGAGATGCTCTTTTAATAGCTTTTACCAGAACCACAAACCTAGGAGAAAAATAAAGTTTCGCACAAAGTTACTTCAAACCCCACAGAATGTCATGCAATAATTATAAAATGTCAAAACTATACCTGGTTTCGGAGTAGAACACAAGAAAGGGTTATACTCTTTTCAGCGGATATGACAAGACATTGCTGGGTACTGCCCGGCTTCAGAGTATGGTTTTAAATCTACTTCAAACTGTTCCATGTGCTTATCCTTTAAATATATGGTGTTGAAGGAGCGTTTCAATTGTTCAGTAATTATAGAATTGTTATTGAAGCAGGTAATCATTATACTCTGTTTAGAATCATCGAACCGATTCAGCAGCCAACATGCCTTAAGATTTTGTCTAATGGATGAGATCAATTTGGTTACTACCAACAAATTTTATTAAATTTTCTGTAAATGTCACCCCAAAAATGACAATTGTGTAATTTTTTATCAACGCATTTGGAATTATTTCATTAGGGGAACACATTACATTATGTTTTGTGGAAGAAATTTAGATCTATTTCGTTTATGAACAAAAATACACTAATTATAAAAAACTACTAACAAATATCAGCTACTGACCACCGAGTAAAACCTATAGTTGACATAACGACACTAGCAGTCGACATAAAAACAGAAGCAATCTATTACGTTTAACTGTCTGACAGAAGGTCAATGGGCCATAAATATCTTTCTTTATTTATGCTGAAGGTTTTGAGAGTCGATAAATATTCCTTAAAAAGCTCTAGATGTCTAGTGTTGAGCGTGACATCAGAAAATAAACTCTCTTGAAGCAAACAAAGACGGCATTCATGACTAGCTGGCCTAGTCTGTAAACCATGATGGGTTAATGGATCAAGAACAGGAAAAGTGAATATACAGTATACTTTTACTTTACAACTGTTTGTTGATACATAGTCTGTTCAGTTTAGATTGTAGAGCTACATTATAACAGAGCCTAATAAACTAGATATCGATTATAGGAGACTGTTTTGAAGATAGATCATGTCATTTTCTCCCATATAAGCAGGAACCACATACCCAGCTCTGGTGAAATTCTTAAACGTTCACTTAACGTCAAATGGCAATCCGCCAACAATATGGTGGTTTTCAAGAGCACCATCTTTGATGTCATGGACTAAATTGTAGACACTTCTACAGAAGTGTATTCCAATTCAGGGACACTTGTCTGAGAAATAAGGTTGGAATTTTCATTTGTGCTGAGGATGAATTGGCTGCGAGAGGCAGTTCCATTATTTAAGGTAGATGATGGGACCCAGGCAAGGGCAGTCCTCTCTGAGGAATTAGTCATGAGAGAAAGTAACAGTGCTGGTACCACCACCAAGAAAAAAGGCTACCCAGCAGGTCAAGCTTCTGAGGCCATAAAACCTGAAGCCTGACAATTCTAAGTGGAAGATCCTCTAGAGCATTGAGCAAGGCCCTGGAAGTTTCCCCTTCTTAGGGCAGATGAGGCATCACATGAGTTGCTGGAGGCAACAAATAAGTTACTCTTAAGGGCAAGTGATAACCAATTCTAAAGTTTAAGACATTGTGAGACTATATCAGCAAAATAAAGTGATTTTAAATTTTCAATGTACTTTAGTATTGCATTTGTTTTCTTTTAAATTGAAAATTGTTGGTCCATTTTTATTAATTAAACTTTTCTTTTTTTCCTTAGGGCTGTCTGCATCATTAGGTAAAACCTTTTTTCAGTAAAATTGACATTTCGATTCAACATATATACCAAAAATGTGTTTTCCAGCTGTGATATAAATACAACATTTAAGTAAAAATAAAAGATGGAAATTATACTGATCAATAGCTCAAATTTAAAATACAGTAAAATAATTTATTTATAGATAATTCAAGAATAATATTCTTAATATATTGCTTCTATAATATATGAACCACAAATTTAAGAAAACCATGTGGTAAATGATCCCTCTAATAATCTTATGACAAGAAATAACTTGCAATGCAGTGAATAATCCCACTAACATTACTAAAGAAATACTACATTTATTCAATGTAGTTTTGCTGTGTCAGAAGTTATATTAGCATGATGTTCAACTAACAGATCTCAAGACTTGAATATTAGGTAAGTAGGCCTATTTGTAAAATTAATGAATATAAGTGATTTTTAAATAATAAAAATTTTACCAAGTGAAATGAAAAGTTCTCAAGAATACAGAAAAAAACAATGAAACCTGTAACTGACATTTTAAAACATTAAAATATTACAAAAATCAAAACATCACTTGAGAAAAATACACAATTAATTGTCTAGGCAAAAGACTTCACAGTAATGGTGTGTTAAGATACACAATGTGTACTTGGTCCTGTGTATCATGGTCCTGTAACATACAGTATTACTTGATCACCACACAAATATTAGACAATAACAATGTTTACAAAGACATATTTGGATTACCCAAATCTATTGCCTTTACAGATCATTTGAATCATTACTATATTACAATTTAAAAATTAAACCTTGAATATTGTAAATTATTAATGGTTGAAATGCGTAGCTCGGCACCATACGATATTTTGGGAAATTGTTCAAAACCACCAAATTGGACGATATCCACGAGAATTTTTTTTAAAATTGAAGTAGGAAAGTTACTTTTTTTCAATTTAAAGTAGGGTAATAAATTCAGCGCGGATGTAGAAGTTGTGAATACGCGCGGAGTGATACTTACGTCACAGTGCTGCGCATAAGGTTGTACGCATTGTCCGCGGTACGTCACGCAACCTTACGTGTGTAGATATTTAAGAAACAACTTCTGAAGTTAGAATAGATTTGGTTTTAAATTTATAAAATACTGTATACCTATATTAAAATATACCGAAAAAGTGACAAGTCAGGTTAGGTTTGGTTTTAATTTTATACATTGAAATTCAGTTGTAAAATCACGAAACATTTGTATAACTCTGCGCCTATTCACAACTTCGCTTAATTTTTATACATATATTTAAATATACTTATAAAGTCTCCAATTAGGATAGATTTGGTTTTAAATTTATACAATACTGTATACCTATATTAAAATATACCTAAAAAGTGTCAAGTCAGGTTAGATTTGTTTTTAATTTTATACATTGAAATACAGTTGTATCACGAAGCATTTGTATCACTCCGCGCCTACATCCGCGCTGAATTTTTTACGTTACTTTAAATTTTAAAAAAAAGTAACTTTCCGAGATCAATTTAAAAAAAATTCTTGTAGATATCGTCCTATTTAATGGTGTTAAACGATTTCCCAAAATATCGTATGGCGCTGAGCTTCTGCATTTTTACCATTTGGTTATCAAAAAATTATACCTTTATAAAAATGGAATTAAGAAATGGTTAACAAGCATTAAACAGTAAGCATTTATGTTCAATAATTGCTTGTAAGACGGTTATTCTAATAATATCCCATTTCGTAATGTTTATTGAGGCTAAGGCATGGTTAATTTACACAATAATAATGTGAAAAAATTGTAATTGCTGATAATAAACAAATGCTATGGAAGTTGTTTTTACAAACTGTTTATTTTTATGTTACAATTTATGTGCAAGGAATTTATTCTTTACTTTATTTATACTCAAATCTGTCATACTAGAATATTTTTACTATATTTTAATGTTATATATATATATATATATATATATATATATATATATATATATATATATATATATATAAGGTTATGTATACAACAACATAATGTGTTAAGTTTCAAGCAGTACTTACGTTTTATCGCAACTAAAATCAACTTTCCCTTGTTTTTACTATCCAGGCCTTATCAAGAAGAATCATCTGATTTTTAAAAAATCATAACTAAGTTATTTGAGCTAGATGCGCCAACAATATATTATTAGAAAGAGTATTTTTTGAGTAACTCGAGTTTCACATAGTTCCCGCAGGTGACAGCAGTGTGCTGAGCAAACGTCCAGTTCAGCGCGACACTTACCGTACTGTTTCATTTCACACTCTCCTGATTCTCCATGGAAAGAGCTTATTAGCTTGGTAAATGGGCAATCAATCCCGTTTCCTTCACTCACGGTAGGGATATTAACCGCATGCGCATGTGAGACGGAGGTAGCTCGCTAGAGGTTGGCTGCCACGAGAGCTGGGCGGGTTTTGGGGCCCCAAACCCGGGTAAATAAAAAAAAATATATATATATACATTTTAAAAAACAGTTCAGTTCTAGTAAAAATGGCGTCTGAAAAGCATTGTACTCTACGTTTTTCCCAATGTGAATCAGTAATAATTGATCAACGTGACTTTCATAAAAAGTATGGTGTTGATCCTCCTACATCACAGAGCATAAAATGATGGCATGAACAATTCCAAGAAACAGGTTGTCTGTGTACAGGCAAATAACTGGCCCGCCCCAGGTGGCCTTATAGTGTATCCGCCATTGTTTCACACGCAGCCCTCAGAAATTTGTTCGCCGTACTATTCGACAACTCAACATGCTCTCGATGTGCGAGTGTCATCGACGATTACACACGAAACCATGCAATCTTCAGCTACTGCAAGATTTTCACGATGGTGATGAAGAACAACGTATGAAATGATGTAACTTGGTTCTTGGCAAGATAATGAACGTTGACAGTTTTGTTTTACATCTAGTGTTTAGCGACGGGGCAACATTGCATTTAAATGGAAATATCATGTCATAATGTGACAATATGGGGGTACAAAAAAACCACGTGAAATTGTTTTGTGCGGTTTCACGGGAAAAGACGTACGGTCCTTTGTTTTACTGGGAACTTTGTTACAGGTAAAAGATATCCCTGTTACAGGGATAACATATCCCCGATATGCCTGAGAACTATCTTTCTCCCCAATCATATGTCATTATTCTTATAGGGATTTATCAAAAACTTTGTTTATGTGCTTCTGCTACCAACAACAATGAATGATCTGAGGAATTTCATAACAGCAGTGGGAGCTGTAACTCGAGACATTCTCGCTGCGGTGTGGGAAGAATTTAAATACCCCATAGACATGTTTCGTGCATCTAAGGGGGACATATGAAACCCCTTCGAATATATATATATATATATATATATATATATATATATATATATATATATATATATGATGATGATGATGAATAGTTATTATCTGCAGTACATTCGTTCATTCTGTAGTCCATAAAATCGCAGTTCCTACGTTTCGCTAGAATCTCATCTAGCATTGACGAGGTGAACCCAACAACAGTTGAAGAGCGGGGTCACTCTTCAATGAACGGATGTATTTTAGATAAAAACTATTCATCATATTTTTCTATCCGTGAAGGAATGCCTATCAGCACACACACACACACCACCACACACCACACAACACACACACACACACACGCACGCACGTACGCACTCACTCACGCACGCACGCACACACACACACACACACACACACTCCACACACCCCACGCAACACGCACGCACGCACGCATGCACACACACACACACACACACGCGTTAACACCCACTTGGTTAAAAAATTTCAATTTATCAATAAAAAAATGTATTACGTTAATGACTTTTATATAAAACAGAGCATTATGTTATACTACAACAGAATATAGCTATTTTTTTTTAACAGAACTGCAAAATGTCTGGTCAAGATTAAAGAGATGAAAAAAAATTAGAAATGGTAATGTTGTTTTTTTTTTAAGGAGAACCGTGTTTTCCCACTTTGTCACTTGAAGGAAGGATAAATGTTTTTTTTATCGTCAGCACATAATTTTATTATTTTTCTGTGTTACTAAGAACCTACATCAATTAAAACCATCAATCATGTCTGAATAACCAATAATACCAGCTTTTTTTATATATAAAATTTGATTAAGATGTTTTCAAGTACTGTATTGGTAGAATATGTTTCATAATTATTTATTTTCTAAATTTCTGTACAATGTTGTAAACCTGACCTATTCCTAACGTGTCATAATACTAATAAATTACTTATTGCACTTTTGCTATTAATTACGACCAGACTTTTTGTTAACTAAAAATTATTAATTAAAATATTCTTGAAATTTGTAGTCCATTACGTTCGATGAATCTTATTAGACACACTTAAACAATAGTTTATGACTATCCGAACTTTAAAGTTCGGATAGTCATAAACTATTGTTTAAGTGTGTAATTAAAATATTGTCTGATCAACTGTTTTAATTCAAAATTAAAATTAGAATTAATAGTTTAATTAGAAGATTGATGTAAAAGAGATAGTACGTTATTAACGTTTAAAATGATGGCAATCCTGATCTAGATACAATAACAACCAGGTAAATTTTGGAATTAAAGTGGTAGAATGTTGAAAATAAACAGTTGTCTATTTAATCACAGTTGCAAATTAGCCGACGTTGAAGGGAGTGAATTATTAGTATTAGAATTTATTTAAATTGTTTATGCTTATAACATTAAAAAAGATTCAAGAATATGTCTTACAGAGATCTTAAAAGTAAGTTTATTTACTGTTAAAAACAACTTTTTTGACGTTTTACGTTGATAGGCTAAATTGGTTATGCATGACAAAATGCTAACAAACTCCGATTTTTTCCTTTTAAGATATGTTGCTAAAATTAAACACAAAACAAGTGAGTTTGTGGGCCTCAAACCATAAATAGCCTTATAGGATTAAAGTAACCAAGTGGGAAGCACATCTACTGAGAAATCAGTAAGTGGTTATTTGCCAAGTTTAATTGAGAAAAAGTGTTTACTTACTGGTTAAAATTAAACAATAGTATACTAACAAGCACAAAACCGTATAAAGTAAAATATTTATGAAACATAGCACTAAGTAAACCTACTACAAAATATAGCTAATTTACAGCTTAACAATAAATTATGTAATTAAGATAACTTGTGTAGTTTTTTCTTGTATGCCTTGAGACTTTAAAAAAAAATTAATTAAGATAGTTTCAGTTATAAAAAAAATCATGTCAACTAATAGCAACATTGAACTTGGCAAACACAATACATGGACACAAATTATAAGTTTTAATTTGTACTGTTTCTTCGTACTTTTATTGCATTAGTTTAGTTTTACAAAATAAAAAACCCGAGTGTAAAAGTATATTCAACAATACATTTGAATTTTCCTACAGTACATAATATTTCCACAATATTATAAGATTTTTCTGAAAAAAATTTCATTAAGTAATTATCATTACATATTTGTTGATTCCATCTTCACGTGAGCTACTAGTTTTCACTAAACAATTATAAATATTTATAATTGTTTAGTATCATTACATATTATAACAATATACTAATTATTGAACTAGTTGTGTATTTTAGATTTTACAGAGATGATGAGGGCTCTTGGTTATAACAGACTTATATCGATGGAGAATTTCCGTCTCCCAAACTTTCCACTAGTTGCTGAGATTTTAATATGGTTAGTAAGAAGATTTGAACCAGATGCAAATATTCATACAAAATTTGAGGACGAGGAGGATAGAGTGATGTTAGTGAGATCTGTCGCTCAGTTTATGGTGAGTGTAGTCTTTTATGGAAAAATATTTTAATGGTAGACATTTTTATGGTAATATTTGATAAAATGCAGGTATTTTCCCTTTTTTAAAATTTACACCTATGTTACTAAAAATACAATATTATAAGTAATTTTAAATATCACTAAACATGAATAAAGTTGAAAAAAATTAAAACATAACTTAAGTACCAACACTAGCCATGCATTTTCAAAAATGTTGTAAATGCCTAAACCCAAATTTTATAAGACATGGAAAAAAAATTTTGTCTGAAACATTGAAATGTTTCGACCAGAAAAAAATTATTGAATTTGATTATTAAAATGTAAGATTATATAAGAAGTACAAAGCAAAATACAACACAGTACAACCTCACAAGTCTGGCCTTTAGTAGTCCAGATCTCCGGTAATGTCTTTAAATAAATAAGTCTGCAAATTGTTTTGTACATTACATATTTTAGTGAAACAAAACAGTGATCTGATGTTATAGCTGGTTTATACCCTACAAAAAAAGTAGAAACAGTTTTTCAGCAACTAGAACATAAAGTTTTGAAACTTGCAGTTTTTGTGTTGTATATCTTGAGGTTTTTACATAGGACAAACAGGGAGAACATTTACCACAAGATAGGAAGAACACGTAAAACAGATAGAAGACACAACCTACATCAAATTTTTCTATACACATACAAAACA
The DNA here is from genome assembly GCA_036971475.1 of Prosapia bicincta. Lineage (NCBI taxonomy): Eukaryota > Metazoa > Arthropoda > Insecta > Hemiptera > Cercopidae > Prosapia > Prosapia bicincta. The sequence continues at coordinate 50,652,854 of JBAIZL010000008.1, read as the reverse complement.
CACTACACTCACAGACTAACATAGACACCAATCTAAAAATCCTACATTACATCAATAAAAGCAAAAAACTTAACCCATTAGAAAACTATGAGATATATAAACACCATAAGTACTATCCACAACACATTCTAAATGACAAAACACGCTCCCAATCAAACACTATATTTGAGCACATAATTAACAACTACTCTATGAACAATAACACACCACAGAACAAAAATACATTACAGACTCATACACAAACACAACACACCTGAGCAACAGTCTTGTCAGTAATTCACAGCATTGAAAAATCGCTGACCTAACGCAAAACGCGTCTGCTGAATCAATCAGTAAGTAGTGGTTTTTTTGGCAAGATATTACAAACAAGTGTAATAAAGTTTTGTTTCCTTAAAGCCAAGCTTGATGGAATACAACAAATGGAAGGAATTTTTTAGAACTTAACAATAAAACTCGAAGATAGATCTACAAAAATATTGTACGCCTTGAGAATACAGTAGTTTTTCTTTGAAAGTGATTTAAACTTAATGAAAAAAAGAACTTAGTGACTATAGAACAAAAGGTTCTTGCTTTAAAAAAATTGGATGGAGAAGAGTCCACAAAGAAATTACCTGATATTATAATATCGGTAAAAGCTCAATATGAAATTGAAATAAACTCATACGAAAATTGAAGAATGGTGTACAGCTCAAGCTTTGCAAGTGAGATGAAGAAAATAAAAAATATGAAAATGAGAAATTTTGAAGAGCGAGTGGTAAAGTTTTTTTTTTGTGGTTTGTATCAAACAGAAAAGCTATACTGATTTCGGGACCTTTGTTAGAAGAAAAAGCTTTTCAGTTTTACATTGATGTAGGAAATAATAACAAAGAATTTGCTGCAAGTGAAGGATGGCTTGAAAAATTGGAGCTACATTAGGGTGTTTTTATTCTGGCCACGCCAATTATCTGACTGGAAAATAAGTTTTTTCTTACATGTAAATTAGCTATAATCAGATATTTATATAAGCAAAAAAAAATTTTTCTTGACCACTGCTTCCTCCAGAGATTTCTGTCCATAGACACGTATAACTAGTCCCAATTATACTATCATATTTCAAAGTTATAGCAAGCAATTTATTGAGAGTAATGCATTTCGGAATGGGTAAGTTTAGGTATTTACAGTTGCTGTAAATCAAAGTTTTTAATATTAGCGTATTAATCCTTAAAATTATTTTTATCCCTACTCACTGCAGTTTAAGCGACTTCTACTTTGAGATGATGTAGTTCTTGTTCTACTTCTGTGGATGCTTACCCAGTCATAATTTTTATTTTAAGATCTTCACAAGTTGTATAGTTGTCAGATTTTGATGCTTGAAACAAATTTTGAAAAAAAATCATGATATTACTGTGTGCAAACAGGACTTTCCTGTTTCCGTAGTTAGGGAATATTGAGTCAAAAAAGCTTCATATATTCTCCTGATTTTAGACTAATAAAAACCATCACTAAATTTTGGTTTTTTTCATCAGTAATGGTTTTCATACGTTGGAATCCTTTTTATGTGATAATCTACTCTACATTTTGATCATTTCACCTAAAACCCTCTTTTACCAGTATCTGTAGTTTCTCCTTTAAAAATGTTTCTCCCATTAACTAAACTCTTCTTGGTATCATATAAAAAGTCTTACAAAATCTCTTACTCTTGGAAGAGACAGAGTTTTACCTTGGAACCTCCAGACAGTAGTAAGTGGTAGGCAAATGAGTGTTATGTTCTACTTTACTGGAATGATCATATTTACCATATCTTCTTCTTGTTATTAGTTAGGGATGAATAAGTGTAAATAAATATTGATGTAGGGGTGAATAAATGTAAATAAATCAGCAGCAGCTGTTTGTTGTAGACACTCAGTTCATACAAATTTTGAAAAAATTGCTAAACTTCTTTGCTATGTTTATAACTGTATGAAGCAACTGTGGCGTAATGTTTATTATTAAATAAATAAAACCTCTAAACCACAAATAACATTTATTTAAACCTTATGTACATTTTACTAACTATGTTAGTTGTATTTTTTAAATACCTCTGAAGATGATTGCTGGGCAATTGAAATGTACATAAGGTTTAAATAAATGTTATTTGTAGTTTAGAGGTTTTATTTATTTAATAATCTTTGCTATGTTGTAAAACCGCTAACTTTTACTGTATCAAACATAGTGATCTGTTTTATGAAAAAACATTTACTTTTACTTATGTTTGTCAACTAATAACAAAATATAAAATTTAAAGTCAATCTATACTATACAAAAACTAAATTTATAAATATTCACTCTCTCAGTGAATGAAATATGAGAAAAAAGAAATAAATTAGGTTGTGTTTTGTATGATTTTAAAAACGGTTATTTGCCTAAATTGTCCTATAAGGAGCAAATGTATATTATTATTAAAACCATTTTTATTAAGTATTTAAATATATCACAAACTAAACTGTTCTTGTAAATCCTCTGTCAATGTTAAAATAATATTACCAATTATCTTTTAACATCAAACTTTATTTTACTACAAAATATCAAACATTATTTTCAATACTTTGCAGTAACAAACCTATCTAACATATCTTTCCTTACTTTTTTATATCATGTGAATAGAAACCAAAAAGTTAGAGTGTAAATAAATAAATATTGATTTTTTACTGAAAAAAATAAATATTTGCATAAATACAATTATCATGGTTACAGGCTATGAATAACAACATTAAACTGAATACTAAACGTATATACCAAGCAGATGGATATGCAGTTAAAGAGCTTCTTAAAATTACTTCTTTACTCTATGATGCTTTAAAGTTCAACTCTAGTTACAAAACTGACCAAGAGGAAACGCTATCTGCAACAGCTGTTGATATTTCTTCTAAGGTAAATTAAATATTATAAACTCTAGTTATTTAATTATTTAGGTGACATTTTGCAAAACTAAAAAAATGATTAGACCTAAATAGTATTGAACTGTAGTGATATTAGATGTACATTAAATGAATATGTAACAAAGTAAATTTTTTTTCTTAGCAGCGTTTTCACTGCTGAAAGTATGAAACAATTTTTATTCTTTAAAATCTCAAAAGCTTTCTAATCTATTAGGCCATATGTTATTAAGTGATCTAGAAGCACTACCAATATAAACAGTATGATCATTGTTTAGAGTGTAGATTCGTTTTCTTAGACCCCTATTGTCATTGATCAAGCTGAAAATAGTTTTTTCTGGTTATGAGAGAGGTTTTGGAATTTTACTAAGTTACATGATGCAGAGGTCAATTTTAACTGTCTGTACTAAAGAAAATGAAGTTTCTAAATGCCTTATTTTTTCTCTGCTTAATGTCTCATATTTCATTGTCACATTATTGTTATTTTCACAGTTTCTTTAAACAAATTCTTTAGTTTTCTGTTTAAACTTTTATTATAATCTGTAAAGGCATTAATAAATGTTAGCTAATAGTAATATTATTATAACACTTGAACATATAATAATGTGACACTAGTATATAGTAGCACTTACTGTTTTTTTTTTTTTTGTTTAATGAGGATGGCTGTTTCAAAATATGTAGCCAACTGTCAACCCTTACTGTAAACTGACCTCTTGGTTGTTTTAGGTTAGGATGGTGTGGAATGGATGTAGATATTAAGTGATTTTTGTGAGAGTTTTTGGGATTGTAATGTAAAAAAAATGTGTGTGATTTATAATATAATTGGGGGTTGAGTATGTGTTTTGGCTGTAATTTGAAACTGTGTATTTTATACTGTTTGGTTGTATGGTAACAGCTATTATTATTTAGTCTGTGTAAAATTTGTATGTTTGTGTAATTGTGGTTTGTGGATATCAGGTGTTCAGCAAAGTTTGAGTGAGTGTTTTGTTTGTAAGTGCTTTTATGTATTCTTAGTAACATTTGTACAACGCCTTCCTTTTCAGTCTATGTAGAAATTGGGCCATGAACTGTAATTTAGTTTATATACACAAATGGAGTTGTAATTGTGTTTGTCATGTTAAGTTTAAACTATTTGTTGACATTGTTATGTGTGGACAGAGCTATTTTATAATTATATTTACAAAATGTGATTGTTAGTTTATGAGATTTGGATGACCTGTGTGATAGTGTTATGTATTTTGTGGATTTGTCAAATAGGGTTTTTTGGTGTTGGGATATTGACTTCATTAATCAGGTGGTAATATAGTTTATCAATCATGAATGTGTTGTATTCATTGGCTTGTATTATATGTTTTATGTTGGTAATTCTAAGTTTGTAATAGGCGGCAGACCATAGTGTTGTAAGTGCCAATGCTGTTTTGAAGAAGTACAAATAGTTATTTGTACTTTCTATATTTTATTTTAAAAATTCTGTACAAAATGTATTATCACTAAATTTTTGTTGTTTTAGATATCAGAACTAAAGCTTACTCGAGAATTGGCATCACAAATAACACTAAAAGGAGCTAGTCTCTATGAACTGCTTGGCCTTGAAATACAGCTAAGGGTGAGATATCTATTTAGTTGCTTTGAGTTATGTCAAGTTTTATTTATGGATTTTATATAAATTTCAATATTAAAAATATAAAGCAAATTTTTGTTAGTTGAGACCAATTTTTCTACAAAGAGAATATCAACATTATAGGTTATTAAACATTTTAATTTTTAGTCAAACCATTTATTATAGTTTTTATGAAATAAGAGATATTAAGTTGATATATGTATATAAAACTCAACATGTTTTTTAAAAATCAGTTTCATTTCTTTACCACTACAAATATATGAATAAGTGGAGGTGGACTTTCTACAGGACCTGCGCAAGAACTGTATCAATAACCAACTGGAATTGAATGCAGTGGAAACTGGACTGAAAGAAGCAGTTGAAACAGTAAAGGCAAATATTAACAACACTCGCAACTTAATTGACAATGTTGCTGCAACAGAGTCAAGTTTAGACAGCAAAATAGAAAGACGTCAAGCAGAACTAGACAGAAATAATAAACGTTTAGAAACGCTTAAAAAAGTGAGGTTAGAAATAATTAATTATTAATTAAAAATGATAAATTTAAAATTAAATTAATTATTAGTAATTTATACTACCACATTATGTACAATTATTTGCAGTATACAGTACAATATTTACAAAATTATCTTCAATTAGAGTAGCAGAAAAATGATTTCTTATCTTATCAAAAGCTTAGTTTAATGTTGTTAAAAAAACAAAATCAACAAGAATTTCATTGTTACAAGTACAAAATTATAACAATTATAGCTTGTGAATTGTTCTTACTAGCTAAGCTCTAATTAACTTAACAAAATTATAAGTTACCGATGGCAGATGTAAAATAACTGAAAAATTGTTTTTATAATAAGTCAACCAAATGAAATATTAACTACATATTAAATACTATTGAACTTGACTCTTTAAACAAAGTAAAATGAGTATTTGATAAAAAGTAGGGATGGGCCGATTCCGATTCTCGATTCCAGGAATCGTCGATTCTAGGTGGTATCGAGGAATCGTCGATACTCGATTCTTCATTCAAAAGTGTCGATTCCGATTCCTATTTTGTTAACTATTAAAATATGTGTGTGGAGTAATTTATTTGAAAAATAATTAATTACCAACTATGTCTTATTTATGTATTAGTTGATTTGAATGAATTAAAAGGTTAAAGTAAACGAAAATATAACGAAAATAAATTATTATTTATGAAGCAACAGCAATCAAGATCGTAACCATTTCTGGTCGTTTGACATCGCTCGTCTCTCTCTCTCTCTCTCTCATTAGAGCGGGTTTGATACTCTCTCTCTCTCTCTCCCCCACGTGTCTTACTGCCACTGATTTATAGATGTCAGAACAAAACACAAAAAAAGTACAGTAAAAACTCGATTAACCGTTGCCATGACGGTTCAGCGAATAGACGGATAACAGAAACACTGTTATTATTCCTCCGAAACTTAGCCTGAATAAATTATATTATAGACAGATATCACTCTCGCCGTAACGTAATATATTTGGGAGCAAAAAGAAAATAAACACGATTGTAATAGCAAATGAAACTATTTATTACATGATAAACAGATCTGCACAGTAGCTATAAATTTAGCAAAATAATATACATTAATATAAACTTACAGGTGAAATAGTTCGTGCAGTTTAACAAACAAAGCGAACGCGTCACTGCACCTTAATACTTTAGCTGCCGGCCACAATATCGGCGTTTTCATAGAGAATTGCCAAAATATTTTAAGCTCATTTTTTAATAATGTGTTCTTATACTTTGTTCCCCTATCATATCTAAGTATGAATATACGTTTCTTATCATAATATTTATAAAAATACTTGTCGGACCAACTGGCCCAACATAGTTTTTTCCTACCGTAAATGAAACGTAAATAAACTCCGTCGGACCAATTAACCCGACATTGTTTTTGATTTAATTAAATTTTATTATCTGTGCAACACTGTTTTGATATTTTTTGTGTTTTGTGTAAGCAAGAAACAACAAAACCACAATTTCATGTCCCGGTTACCCAAATAATAAACTGACTGGTGATAAAAGTGTTTTGGCGCCTATCACTAAGACACGTAAACGTGTCACATGTGACTGATTTGTGAGTTTATAAATATTTGAATATAGAACTAAAGTGTAATATATTCTCTCTCTGATAAGTAATGGTACAGGTTCAGTAAATACTATCCAAGATTCATATTAAGTAAAGGTTTTAACACCAAATAATTTACTTGTTAAGGAATTTACTTCCTAGTAAGGATGAGTTTATCTAAGTGTATCAATGTTTGTACTTAACTTTCACAAAGTCCGTTTTTAAGGATTATTTTACAACTAAATATTTAGTCAATATTTCCGACTTACTTTTAAGGTTTTGTGAAATTTTGAAAACAGTAGTGAGAATCATTACAATACGTCATAACAAGTATGTGTGTCGGCCCGTAACTACGGACAAAAAACTCTTAGAATAACATCATGTTTTTAATCTCGTCGGCGTTTATCTATCAAACAAAAACCATCGTAATTACATCTGTAAGTAGTGTGAAGCTTGTTGATTAATACTGTGCCTTCATTTTTCCAAAAGTAGCAACACCAGCTGAGTAGTACTAATAAACATAAAGCGTTAAGAGGCCCAACGGTATTCGGTTCAGGGTACTGGCCGTCGCGTCAATTCGATTACGGTGAACAGAAACTGACGGTGGAAAACCACATAATACATCAAATATGAAAAAGCACTTAACAACATTCATTTTGCCAAAATTTATCAACAAAAATGATCTATACTTGAAAAAACTTTATCCTCAGACACAGGATCTACAAGTGATAGTCGGTTAAAAATCAACTGGGATTGAGTAATAAATACAAAATAGGCCTGAATCAGTTGCACTTGTTCCAGACACCTGCAGAAAAAAGGTCCCACCAGATGTGGAGAAGGTATGCCTTACTAATCCAGAATGTTGAGGAAGAAGGTACCCCAGGGGAATTGACAGTAGAAGAAGAAGTAAACAATTATCTGGGGGAACCATTAGCCAGTTCAGATTGTGATGTTGGGAAGTATTGGGCAGTACAAAGTGCCAAATACCCTCATTTGAGTGCAATGACAATAAAATACCTGTCTGCCCACTCGCGACAGTGTTTTCTGAAAAACTTTTCTAAACTTCAGGAGTTATATGTGACAAGCGACGAAACTGGCTTGACCCACAACGTGTTCAAATGCTTGTGTTTGTTAACAGAAATGTACATTAAATATTAAAGACATTTAATATTAAAGTCCTACCAGACTTTTAAATATTAAAAACTACCCTATTTGTATTAATTTTTTACTTTTTATGTTGTTCGTTTGTTTTTAATTTTTGTTTTGTTTTAAGAGACGTTGTAAATAGGCTTATGTATTTTTTCAAATATCATAAAATAGTGTAAAGTTCACATTTTAAACTTTAAAATAAGTAATTACTTTTATTTGATATGTTTTTATGCTTTTAAAAATTCCTATTGATAAATCAAGGTTGAAGGTTTGTGTAGCCTATTACATTAAAATAGAACTTTTAAAAGGTTTTCCCATATGACCAAGATGATAACTAAATTAATTATTAGAGAACTAGCATGTAAGCTAATATAACTTGAAAGAATTGAGAATCGAGAATCGAAAGGAAAATTTTAGAATCGGAATCGAAAATTTTAGGAATCGGCCCATCCCTAATAAAAAGTAACACATCATTTATATGAAGTGTAGATCAGTCGTAAACAAAAGAAAACCCATAAATGTTGACAAGAACCCGTTAACAGTTAAAACAATAACTGTCATTTTTACACGTCTTTGGGACAAAATAGTGTTAATTATATTTTGTAAACAGTTAGATTATAGTGAGTTGCAATGTAATGACAGTAGATTATGGAATCTGCAGCAGTTGTTAATAATGATGATACTGTGATTAGCTAAAAGGTTTAATTTAGAATAAATAAGTAATTAAATAGACAAATTTTGGTTGATGAAGTAGTTTTATTCGAATATATAGTAGACTTGTTATTATCCGATACCTTTGGGTCGAAGACATTTTCGGATTATAGAGTATTATGGATTATAGGAGAGAGGTTTTTAATGATACTTATTAAAAACCTCTTGGATAAGAGTGAAACAGTTTAAATAGGTTAAAAGCGAATGTTTTAATAGACAATTTTATTTATGTACTAAGTTTTAAAAAAATTATGAAAATACTTAAACATGTTTAAAATATTCATCTTTAAAGTATTAAAACTTTCCAAAATAACCTTTTCTGGAATCCTGAACATAAGAATATCCATCCCCATATTATTTTCTGCTGCCTGGGTTTTTGCAAAACGAAAATTATAAATACCCTAGAAAAAACTGTTACTACTGCAAAACAAAAAATATATATACAGTAGAGTCTCGATAATTCGAGGTAGATGGGACTGAGATTCCCTCGAATTTCCAAAAACTCAGATTACACGGAAATACATTCCTGTATATTAGGAAAAAAACAGGAGTTCTAACAAACCTTAATACTATAATTAGGAATGCACAAAATATGTTTATATTTGAACTAAGTCAAATGCTTTTATTTTAATATGTTAACTTTATATAAACATTTCTCACTCTTTATATAAACAAGCTCGACTCATTTCCTTTGCAAACTGTATTGATATGAACATTTCTAAGAAGCCCGGCTCATCATTTTCTTTCAAATAAATGAACTAAGCTTAAATACAAATAAGCTCGAATATAACGGAAGTTCAAAAAATCAGGGATTCTGTATTTCAAGACATTTGCGCACGTACGTACGCATGCACACACACACACACACACAGAGTAAATGGTAAAAAGGCTTTTAAAATTTGTAGTATAATTTTACCTTTTTTCATTATTAAATCAAGTAATATGTAAGTAATTAATTTTGAATCAAAATCCAAATAAATGTTTAATATATATAACAGAATATTATTATTATTATTATATATATATATATATATATATATATATATATATATATATATATATATATATATATATATATATATATATATATATATATATATATATATATAGTCTTGATATTTTACGTTATCCATTGTTTTTCCGTTGCACTGACTTTATGAAGTTAATATATTACTATTGTAAGTAATTTTATCCACCATTAAGTGCAATGATTTTACCTTGTGTGATGAGGCACCTTTCGGTCACTTGACCATTGTCGAATCACTGATATTTTTCTGATGTAGATGTTCGGTCCGTGATGTTGGTATTTGTTGACGTTACACGCATTTTCTCTTGAACTGCGTGTATGATGTTTTTACATAGTATGTCTTCTGTATATGTGGTCTGTAGGTTCATTAAATTGTTGTGTGTGTTTTTATAAATATGGTATTTTTCTAGTGAGTTTAGTTCTATTGGGTTATTATTTATTTCAAGTATGGTTAGGTTATTTTCGTAGTTTGTTACTTCATGTTTATGTAATATTAGGTGTGCTGCAACATTTGATACTTGTGTATTTTTATTTTTGAATGCTCTTTAATGTTCTTCAAATCTTATTATACATGATCTGGTCGTTTTCCCTATGTAAAATGCATTGCAGTCGTTACATGTAATTTTGTAAACTCCTGATAGGTTATGTTTTTCTGTATTTGTTTTGTGGTTTGTGTTATTAAGCAGGCGCGTATCCAGCGACTTGCTTTGGGGGGGGGCGATCGATGCATTATATATACATATATATATAAATATATATATATATATATATAATATGTGTGTGTGTGTGTGTGCGTGTATGTAAAAAAAAACACAGAAAAAGTTTTTTCTCCGCTTGCGTTAGAAATCGGTAACGTGATAAAGATTCGTAGCAACTTAGACTTTTTAATAAATAATTATTCCAGTTTCGATAACACTTATCGCTAGAGAATATTATTAATTTCATAATAAGCTATTATTATAAAAATGGTTTATTAATTAATATAAGTAGTTATTCTTCCAACACGAACAATTCCGGAGTCAACTGCGAATATTACGCTTGCAAAATTACGTATTGAAAATCATATGTTCGAGACTAAGCTTCACTAGCGCTATCTGTTGTTAAAACGTTTAGACATTTACGAGGGTATGCCGAGGAAACGCGTCACATTTTCATATTAAAAATTAAAATGTTATTTTTTATTTACAATAAAAGACGAATTAACTTAAGTAAAAGTCTAATTTAATAGAAAGTCCCAATTTAATAATATATTCTAAGTCCCAATTTTTAACTCAAAATTCTTGAGGGTTGGGAGGGGCGATCGCCCCCCCCCCCCTGGATACGCGCCTGTATTAAGATATTTTATTATTTTGTTGTTTGGTTTGTATGTTGGAGTGTAGTATTCTTTGTTGTATATATTTGTTAGTTTTTCTATTTTGTTATTGATGTATTTATATTTTAGGTAGATTTTTTTATTTATATTATTTTTGTGTTCAGGTTGTTGTGTTGTGTTGAGGTTAGGTTTTTTTATAAATTTATTGTATATGTATTTATAAGGTGTTTGTTGTATCCATTTTCTATTTCTATTTTTGTAATGTTATCTAATTTTTGTTTGTTATCTTGTGTGTATTTTATTGCTTTATTTATCATGTTACTGTTATCTTGTGTGTATTTTATTGCTTTATTTATCATGTTACTGTAAGTGTTAATTTTGTGTGTCCAGGGGTGGTTAGATTTGTAGTGTATTGTGGTGTTGTTGGAAGTAGGTTTTCTGTGTACTGTATATTTCTATTTTATTGTTATTTATATTTAAAGTGATGTCAAGATAGTTAATTGTTCTGTTTGTTTCTGTTTCAACAGTGAATTGTATGTTTTCGTTGTATATATTTAGTTTGTTTAGTATTATGATGTGTTCGTTGTGAATGGTGGGTTGGTATATTACAAGTATATCGTCTATGTATCTTGTCCATAGTAAAATATTATGTGTGTTTAGTATAGGTTTAATTATTATTTGTTCAAAGTGTTGTAGATATATTTCTGACATGACTGATGATATGGGTGATCCCATGGGGAGTCCAGTTGTTTGTTGATAGTATTTATTGTTAAATTGGAAGTAATTTTGGTTACATATGTGTTTTGTTAGTGTTATGATACTATTTATTGCGTTTTCTTTTTCGTTATTGTGTATTAGTTTGTTTTTCATTATTTCTATGGTTTCTTCTATTGGGATACTAGGGTACATGTTAGTTATGTCATAACTTATTATTTTAGTGTTGTTGTTTGTTTCTATGTTTTTTATTTTATTAATTAATTCGTATCCATTTTTTATATTGTATGTGTTGTTGATTTGTATTTTAGATCTTATTAAATTGTCTAGTATTTTTGCGATTATGTAAGATAGTGCTGTTGTGAAATTTATTAGTGGTCTAAATGGTGTATCGGGTTTGTGAATTTTTTTTATGCCTGTTAATGTTGGTGCGTAGTCTTGTGTGGTATTTTAATTTATTGTTATAGTTTAGTGTATTTCTGTGTGTGACTGTTAGGTTTTTTATTGTATTAAGATATTTGTTAGTTGGGTCTGGGATTTGTTTCGTATTTGTTTTCTTTTATGTGGTTAGTCATTGAATTGATGTATTTGATATTTCCTATTATTACTGGTGTGTTTGTTTTATCTGATTTTAATATTAAGTAGTCGTTGTTTTCTAGTTATTCTTTGAAATTTATAATTGTTTCTTATGAGTTCAGTGTTTTGGTGGGTAATTTTATGGATGTTAGATTCTGTGTCAACTATTATGTTTTTTATTAAAATTAGGTAGGTTATATTTGTTATTATTACTTTTTCTTTTTCCGTGAATTGGGTTTCAGTTAAGTTTATGAATTTTTTATTATTAGAAGTGTGATTTGGTTGTTGGTTTGGTGTTAGGCTATTTTTGAGGTTTTGCTGTTTTGTTAAATTTTCAATTTTTTTGTAATGTCTATTTATTGTGTTTTTTTGTGTTTTATTATTACCGAAAGGTGTCTCATCACAACAAGGTAAAATTATTGCACTTAGTGGTGGATAAAAGTATTTACTATAGTAATATACCAACTTCATATATATATATATATATATATATATATATATATATATATATATATATATATTTATATATATACACACACACACACAGACACACTATATAAGTACAAAAAAACTTGAACAAAGACATATTTCAAGAGCATAGCTATAAATTTCAGTTGAATGGAAAAATGAAGAATGGGAGATATATCTTTGGTGCAGCTTAAAACCTTCTATTTAAGCAGTCAGAATGGAGGTAAAGGTAAAATCCATTTTTGTAATTTTATAGGCCTGCTTTTCTTGAAGAGTTTGAGAGGCTTGAAGTTGAGCTACGACATTTATATCAGGATTATATAACAAGATTTCGCTGTATTGCTTTCCTGGAACAGGTACTTGAAGACTCGGAAACTGTTGAACATGAACATATGCAAGAAAGACAGGTAAAAGTTGAGAATTGGGTTATTTATTATAGTTGTACTTTAAGAAAGTATACTTACAAATTATTAATAAGTTGAATAACTACTTGATCAATTATAACCTTGACCTAAAACCACATGTAATATTTGTTCATTAATAAATAAGAAGTGATCTCTTGGAGGGGTAAATTAAAATAGGTTTGTTTTACCATAACATACTCAGAGGTTTTTACCATTGCAACAAAAATAATAACATACAGGATTATAGTGGGATTAAAAACTCCTTAGTCTGTGACAGGAAAAGATCAAATGGATAGGGTTTTATATCTGAAGATCTATTCTCTGTAGCAGTTATAGAGATGTCTCTCCCTTTTACACTTCTATCTAGGAAGAAGGATAAAAAAGAGAGGTTGATTGAAGATGGAACTAAGGAAATTACATAGTGGTCTTTGATATTGCGGATTAGTTTGGAAAATTTAGTCTAATAGAGTTGATTTAATATTTAATTTTAAGTATATTCATACTTTAAAAGAGTTGTTTTTTCTTCATAGAAAATAATAGAAAAAAATATATTTAAAAAATCAAAATTTTCCAACAAATAATTCTAAGAGTTTTTTGTGGAAATATTTTGGGTTCTAGAGTTGTAGTTGAAGATTTAGACGTGTATAGATAGATTTTATATAGATGTATTGGCATTCTATGTCAATACTTCCTCTGGCATCCTTCCCCTTGAAGATTTATTCGAAAGAGTAAAGCTATGATACATTCTGAATCACAAGTTAAATATGGTATTTAAAACCAAATAAAGATTTTTGATCATAATTGAATATGGCCAAGGGAGACTTGATTTGGCATGCCATTCAAGTTTTAAATTGTATTTTATTTCTGACACACAAAAAATTCTTTAAAGTCAAAGCGTGTTGTGATGGAGAAGAATAATGTATTTAATTACAGGGTGTATTTTTAAACAAGTCTGTTTTTATGTTAAAAATAACAGGTTCAACTTCATTAAAGTATTTGTTGCTTGGTGTGAACTGCCATTTGCATCTATCAAAGAAATCAGCTGAATATAAAATAACCCAGCATTGCTGACCAATTACATAAAAATGAGCAAGTATTGTTGTGATGCAGGGTGATATCCTACTGAGGATGCTCCCTCATTGAGAGTAATCTTTGATTACTTTTTCCTAATGCAATAAAAAATAAAATGCAACATCATCCCTGTGGGCTTAAATCTCCTTTACGCCCAAGGAGACTCCTGTACAGAAATTGTTAGTTCTGAAGATGAACCTGATGAATATAAAAAATAATTGTCGTACATGAACCTCACTTTCTTATAGCATTTTTTTTACTTTACTAATCTGTCAATGAAATTAAACCAGTCTAGTATATCTTGTATTTAAAAACATGATTTTTATTCTATTAATAGCTTGCTCACAACACACAGTGTAAGCTGACAACTTAAACGTGCGTTGTACAACATAAATAAGGAATAATTTTCATGTATGTGGCATTTGTAGCTAGCCAGTGTGCACATGCAGAATATAGACTGCAGTGATGTGGCAATACAAATCAAAGAAATACCGACTTATGAAACATGCTTTGTGTTTGTCATAACACTTGCAGTTTGTCTGTTTTTTTAGGCGGAGATGCGTAAGATGTTGGAAAAGATGCAACAAGAAGAAGCTTTGAAACTGTTGGATGACTCTGTCAACTTGTTTCCAGTGGAAGAACAGGATACTGCATCCCATCTCATAGAAAACCCTCCCAGTAAAGCCAAAGTCACTCGAATTAGAACTTCTACAGGAGCAGGTAAATAACCTCACAATAAATTTGTAGTTTGAAAAGTATCTGCAAGATATGTTTCTAGAAAGGAATTGATACAAAAAGGGGGTACTTATGTATTATATGGAGGGCAATATCATACATGTGTTATTTACATGTGGTGGAAATGCACATTGTCCACTCCCAATGTAATGGGTTTAAATGAATCAAAAACATGTCCTGAGGCTATATTGATAATTTTAATTTTTGTTATTGCCATTGAAGGTTAATTTTATATACCTATATTGAAATATACCTATGAAGTATCCAATCAGGATATATTTGGTTTTAATTTAATATATTTAACCAAAAAAATGTACACATGTAAGGCTAGAATAGAGATCATGTGACGTCAGCTGGTAAAAAGTATTACGCCGCAAAAGTAACTTGCAGTTCGTGCCTCAGTTTTTACATAGGCCAGATAAGGAGGTCTTTCTAGCATCCAACCTACAAATTCTTCATAAACAACACAGAAATAACCAACGTTACACAACTGAAAAATACAAAATATACAGACATTTCAAACTCCATCCTACACACATACTCAACACACAATTACATTATAACTCACATACACTTTTTGACATCATAACTCCTAATACACATAAAGCACCCACATCCTAGTGATGTAAAATGCCTGGGCGTTTATAAGTCGGAGCAAATGCCCAATATAAATGCCCGGGCAAATGCCCAGGCATTTTGGGCATTTATCTCTTTTAAAAACATATTCGTAATGCAACGATTATAAATAATGTTTTAGCCATTGTATGCACATAGATGCATTCTATATATTTATCCATACACAGATAGATATGTATACAGGTAAATATATATGTATACATATGTAATATACAAAATTGTTGAATTTATATTGAGAGAATTTATATTAAGTAGAAGGTAGGCCTAGGCCTAATATTTTTTATTGCCTCTAAACTGTATTTTTGACGCACATGAAAGTTGATTGTGAAATCGGGGGAAAAATCCATTCAACACATCTTTATAATTCTTCAATGAGTTTGATATTTTACTGAAAGATAAGTAATACTGAAACTGGATACATAATGTACGCTATTATATTAACTGTGTAACAAATGAGGTTACATATATTTAAATATGGAATTAAATAATAAATGGCTGTATTGTGTTCTTGGGTGTCTTAATCACTTTTTTCTGTATCCTCTTCATCACTTTTTTCTGATGAACTTTCAATTAGCTCTGGCTCAGATTCATCTGACAGTTCGGATTCTAAATCTTCCTCTAGGCCTATAATACGTTCTTGACTGGGTGTTGGGGTTTCTTCTCCTTGTTCTGGATTACTCTGATGAGTCTCATTAGTTGTTTTGTCGGGCTTACGCTTAGATGGCCTATTCCAATTGTAGGCTATATAAGTCAACTTAGTAGTCCTCTCAGATGTAAGTCTGTTCCTTTTTTTACTATGAATCCAGCCAAAAGTGCTGAAGGTCCGCTCTGTGGCAGCAGATGTAACAGGTGCCCCAAGAATTTTTACTGCAACTTCTGCCAGTGCACAAGTACCCCTCAAACCTCGCCACCACAATAAAGGAGTTACAAGGTAAACATTGTCTTCTTTAATCCCAACTCCTTCCCACACAAATTGTCTGGACCAAATTCCCTGTTTGTCCCTGTAGTCGGCCAAGTTTTCTCTAACTTGTATAGCATTCAATCCTGTGTTTCTTGCTGTGTCGCAAATAAAGCTTATTGCTTCCAGCATGTCAACAGGCTCGAGATCACTACCTTGCACAGCTGGGTCAAGCAGGTTCGCCGCAAGGTGTAAAGATGATACACCAAATTTCTTTCTCTCTTTGAATTTGGACAAGATTGCCTTTTCTTCTGCTGATTGCAGTGGAGATAACGGTAACTTCTCAATAAGAACTGCCTCCAAGTCATTAAACTTTTTAGCTATTCTATGAACTTGAGGTTCATTGGACTCGAAAGCTGTGATCAAGTGAACGATTGGGTTCATCAACTCTACAACTGTGTCAATCCTGACCCAGAAAACATCATCGTCCAGGACTCTCTTCTTCATTTCTGGCTTTAGATATGGTTGAGCATTTTCATTAACAACTAATGTTTGTAGGACAAATTTGTTTGACTGCAAACTTTGAAGGCAGAACAAATGGCTCCCCCACCTAGTCTTTCCTGGCAACTTCAGTGAAACCCTATCCTTGAATGCCTTATTTTCAGCTGATATTTCATTGAACAATGCTAATAAAACATGGCTGTGTTTTACTGTTTTGACAACATCAACTGCGATTGCTGTGAAAGTTTTCATTGTTTGGCAGCTTAAAATGTCTGAGCACAATAAGTGTAGCAGGTGTGCTAGACATCCAAGAGGAACAACATGGGGAAATCTATCTTTCACCAAGTTCAGTGCAGCTTTCATATTTGCAGCATTATCACCAATCACCACCAGAAATTTTTCTGGTCCATGTTTCTCCATTACATTTATGATAAGCTGAGAAAGGTACTCGCCAGTGTGACTGTTGCATTTAGTCATTACAAACTCCACAAACATTGGTTGTGGTTTTGAAATTATGAAGTTGATAATTGATTCATTTCTAAGGTTGCTCCAGCCGTCACACTGCAGGTGGAGGTGCTTCGCTTCATGTAGTTGCTTATTTATGTTACCTTGCATTTCTGTGTACTGTGCATCCAAAAGAGTAGAAGATAGCCGATATCTTGACGGTAACTTGAAGGAAGGCCTGATTTTGTTAAAAAAATCTATCCAAAGTGGGTGGTCAACCATGGACAAGGGAGATCCACTAACGAATATGGCCTTGGCGAGGCTCTGGTTCAGCATCTCCTGAAACAGTACAATATACTGTCAACGGCGTAACAATGAATAAAACTTACACCGAAAGTAGTCTTAAATCTATGGCTTATAGTTAGAACGTTAGAACCGGTGACAATGTGCTATGACGTTGGTTAGGCTATGATGCTATGCTGTTTTATTTTTAAAATTAGTTGTTGATAAGAAGTAAGACATACATAGGCCTTAAAATATTGTGTACCTTTGTCTAGGCATAACTACCGTAGGTAGGCCTGTATGCTTTTTGAGTCGGATAAGTTACCTACTATGCTGCTATTATGTCTATCTCTTGTAGACACAAAATAGGAGTGGTCTATAAAGGAATTAGTGCATTACTGCTATGTGCCAACCTGTTAAAATCCATCAAACATGGGCCTATTTACCATCTTTATACTTCAGTTCATCCAAAAAACGCACAAAACGTCAAAATATAACCTATTTTTTATACTAACTGCTATCTTGGCTATGGGTAGAATTTTAACAATTTTATTTCTAAACAAATGTTTTTTTAATTTACGCTTTTCTTGTAGGTTACTGTCATCTCTACCCGGTATCGCATCATCAATTTTAATAGAACCTTAGTTAGGGTAGGCGTTGATATCTGATCTGGCAGATATTGACAATCCTAGCCTAACTAATCTTGTAGTTTAGTAGCATATGCCTTCTTTTGATAAAACTGTCAATCCGATTTGATGTTGTAAACTACCAACTAAGTTTCATTTTAAGTAAATAAATAGTCTAATAGCGTACCATTAGGCTAATAAATTAGGAAACATAATAAGGATTAGGCCTATGGCCTCAAATATTAAAAAAGCTTTACAGTCTGTAAAAAGTTAAAAAAATGTTATAGTCTAAAAATTTGAAGCAGGCCTAGGCCTAATAATGTTTGTACATTTTCATAATGTTTATTTACTTACATTAGTTTGGAGATCCATGTGGTCAAAAAACGAAGGGGTTAGGCCTGTTCGGGGTCCTTTTCCTTTTGGACTTGAAGTCGATATAGGCTGCGAACGTTCTAGGAAGTAACTAAAAGAACTTGAGTTTGCTTCTGAGTCTGAGCTTGTGCTTGGTACTGCAGATTTGTTGTTGAAACCATCCACTTCAACTAGTAAAGGTTCATAAGGAGGTTTCTTTTGAAAAGGTTTTTCAACCACTGTGACTGTACTTAACTGAAGCACTTTCTTTAGATCCTGAGGGCACTTGAAACACTTTTTTATGTGCTTTTCCATTTTGTTACAATGTGACTGTTTATAGTCCTTATTACAATATTTACAAGTTACTCCTTTCCCTTTCAAATTAAAAAAGTTCCAAATAGGTCCCTTTTTTTTAACCATTTTGTAATGATTTAATCTAACCCTTAAAAATATAAATAGTACAAATAAGTGAGGTTATCTCAGACTCAATCACTCAACAGACATTTCTACTTCACAACTAACTGGGCTCAGGGCTGAGCTGCTGGTGCTAGAATGCCTCGCCAATCTCAAGGCCACACCCACCCTACCCCCACTCCAAGGTCACAGCACAATGGCTGCCCAGGGCCCAGACCCTCCCCCACCACTCAAAAAACGCTATTCACACCAAAATCAAACTCCTACTGCAGTCCTAACTCAATACTTCAATGTTTTATTCAAACTAGATATACATAATTCCCATTTAGTGTTATTGAGAACAACAGCACAGGATGATTAAATTATTATTAGCAATATTTAAGTTAGGTATTATTTTCTTTATTTTTTGAACAATAATAATTTTTTTATTACATATAATAATATACACATCAACAAATAAACAAATTTAGGCATTATTTGTTTATCCATGAAATTTACCTTTAATTAATAGTTTATACTATGTTTTAGAAGCACAAGTAACAATCAAAAATAGTAAAAAGTAAAAAAACACACTTTTTCATAAATGCCCAGATATTGGGCGCTTGAAACTGCTTTGGGCAAATGCCCATTTATAAATGTCCTGCCCACTGGGCATTTGCCCGGCCCACATCTATACCACACCCCCACCATAATACTTCACCCCCGCCTTAGCACCCTAACCTACGAAAACCTTGAGATCAGTTATGATCTGAGTTGACAATGGGACACATCTCCCGAAACGGTCGTTCTCAACCAATATAAGTAAGTGCTACTATAGGCCAGTTTGCAATATATTTACAAGTGTTTTTGTAATATATTCAATTGTTTTTTTTTAACCCTGAAACTTTATAATCAACATGCTCTGCAAGATTTTATTTTGTGTTTTCTAATGTAAGTAATATTGTTTAAATATTTATAAAATTACTATTGTTTTTGAAACCTTAAACAAATATTGACCTATAGCATAAAAAACCAAAATGAAGGAAAATATATAAAGAAATTGTTTAGTTCAGAGACTTGGTTTTGTGGATTTACTTTCTTCAGTTTTTTCCATGTTCCAAGTTAGCTCTTCCTCCACTAGGAATAAAACTGGTAAATAGAGGGCGAAATTCTCTGTGTACATTCACAGACAACTGTGATGCCTCTGATGCTTTACTACTGAAATGTAAATTAGGTAAATAAATAATAATGGTGGTTGGAAAATGTTCTTGTTTAAAAACCTCATTGATCAGACAATTTTTGAAATTACAGCATAGAAATAATCCTGGAATTTTTCAGCCAGCTACTTTAATAAAACAATTTCTTGAATAGTGCTGAGTTTCAGCTCTCTTAGATACTGAAAACATTTAACATTACCATATTTAATAAAGCACAATAAAATAAGACTAAGATTGTGAAGAATTATTAGATGTTTTACCAATAAAGTATAAAAACAAAATGTATCCTATTTTAGATATAACAGTAATTATTATAGCTACCTGTAAAATATTCAGAAAATATTTATCTAAATCTATATAATCTATTTCTGCAAAATAATTCATAAAGCCTTGTAAGTTTCTTGGGTTTTCAGGTACTCTCACATTAAACAAATATCATACATCCGCAGTTGAGATATATTAAAATATAGCTACAAAGTATCCAATTAGGCAAGATTTGGAATAAAAATAAAGAAATAAACTTTAGCAACAAAAGGTAACTTATTAACAAGTGAAGTGGTGAAAAGTGAAATTTTCAGAGGCTTTGTTTTTGCATTGCGAAGTAAGATCATCCGCATATGCCATCAGTGCTTCAAGTCTCAATCTTACCTTCCTTAGGCAATACAAACTATTAGTTGAGACTTTCTTCAGGATCTCAAACAATAAATTAAACACCTTAACAAAGGCAATGGGTGACAAAGGGAATCCCTGAAATAACCTCTTCTCACAGGAGAAAACATCAGTTTCCAATCTCTTGACTCAATCAAGAAACGCAGAGAGTTTTAGTAAGAAAATATTAAGCTACGAATCTCCAGTGGCACACCATAATGATACAAGGCCATTTGCAGCAGGCTATGCTGAACAGAACCAAAGGCATTGCCCAGCAATTTTTTCTAGCATCTTCTAATGCTTTTGACAGCACTGCTGTATGCTTGAGAAAATTCAAAACTCCCTTAGTAAAATCCTTTTTAAGACTCTGCTGAAGAAAGTTGTTTCTTTCCATGTAACCGTTAATCCCTTTCAAAATGGAGAACAGTACTTTATAATGGGTACTGTCCATTAAGGGAGGGCAATTATCCTAGTTTTACTACAGCACATGCTAAAATATTTCCCGGACTTCCAGATTATGTGAAAGAAGCACAGCAGGAAACCCTGAAATTCTGGGTACTTCTTGTAGATCAAGAAGGTATATCATTTGCCCTTGGAGCTGACTTGTTTTTAGTTCTTCTCAAAACTTCTCTCACTTCATTTAATCCAGGTGCATAATTCTCCGTTGTGTATCTTAATGTTTGTTCCGGAATAATGCCTCAGCAACTTCTCTACCAAAGGACCACTCTCGATGAACCTCTTTCAGTTTACCTTTCAAATACTTGAATGTGTTCCTATCAAACTCAGTCTCATTTTTATGCTGCACAAACTCATGATGCTGTTTAAACACCTCCTGGATCTCTTCAATAAGGATCTATAAGCCCTTGCCAAACCATGACTCTTGAATGGATCTCCACTATATTAAGCGTCTCTCAGCTCCTCTCTGATAGCTCTTTTCTTTTTCCATGACTCTTGAAAGCATTTTGACAGGGCTTTATCCCAGAATCATTAACCTGTTGATAATTTCAGAAGACTTGAAAGAAATAGCCATAAACATCTTTATCAAAACATGCCAACTTTTCCTCAAAAGTTATGACACTGATGTTGGTCTTTTGAGATTCTAGTCTGCTGGAGCCTTATATTGTGATAAGTCCATTCCCTTACTGTAATTGACGGTACTAATAGAGGAGGCTTGATGTGTGTCCTCAAAGGTACATTATCACTCCTGGTAGAGGAGCATCTGGGGACATGTGTTGTTCTAGTCCAGGATGCGGAGTGCACTCTGACGCTGTTGAAGGATCTCCAACAACTGCTCCATCACCTTTCTCACGACAAGAGTTGATATGCTTTTTGTACCACGCTTATGATTTATAAACCTTCATGCACTTTTCGCAAGTCAGTAAGACAGTGCCAGAGTTGTTATCTAAAAACTCTATCCTGCAGTGACTTATCCTCCCTCTTATGAGTCACCTGAGGGCATATCTCTTTAATTGGACTGAAAGCTAAAATGTACATCCATGCTGAAGATTCAGACTGCTTCAACAACCCCAACAACTAATTGGAGAGAACCGTAGTGAATTTTCAAGAAAGCAAAAGCACCCTCCCACACACTCCAAATAAATGGCAAATGAAAAGAGCAGCGAATGCAAAGTTCACAGTGATAGATCCAAGAAAGGTGTCAGAAACGAATGAAATACTTACTGCACCATATGCCTCGGCAATCCCGCTGTGCATGTAGAAACATGTTTTAAAAATTTCACACCCAATTGAAATATAAATCAAAAAATTAAATTTGTAATTAATTATGATATCTTTACATGTAAAAATAAAACTTTTAATTTATTCTTTCTTTTATTAATAAAGTGCGAAAACTTGGCAGGCTTTGACTGTGTGTTTTTTATTCATAAAAAATATTGTGTAACTGCAAAATTTAAAGCCTTTATAAATGACAGTGTAACTGAGAGAATAAAAGCCATTGGAGCAGTAGCGCAGAGTAGACAAGGAGAACACGTAAGCTGGTTCTTACCTAGGTTCTGAGTGCCATGTCAAACAAACATTCTTATTGTTGGAGTCCAAATGGTTAAGGACAGCATTTCCTGTATTTCACACAGAGTTATACTTCATTAGGAACTGTGTCAGATGACATCCATTCAAGATCAATCACAAGTAAAAAGTAATATAAATATCTGTATGTTGGCACCTTTGAATCTCTCATACTGTCAGTACATCAGAACAGGAATAATTTTTATATAAATATATAATCCAAACAGTGTTGGTTAACTATAAATAAAAATTGTAAATAAAAAAAATATTCATATAGGAAAAGTAAGAACACAAATAGTGCAGCTGACACTGGGTCCCTTGTCACTTTAGGGTACTAGAACATCTGTTCAGACTCAGGCATACTACCTACAACACATTGCTCACCCACTTTATCTTCAAGTTCAAATATTCTTCATTGTTACTCTATTGTTTTTGTTTATTAGTTTCAACAGCACATTAATTAATAGTCATTTTCTGTATTTCAAATAAATTTTAAGATGACTATTAAATTGTTAATTCAGTTTTTATTTTTGAAGTAATCCAGTATCACCAGCATGTTAGTCATGTGGAAAATTTGTTTTTATAAACATAAATCTTTTTAATGTCAAAGTCAACCACCTTAAATATGAACCAAAATATCAAGAATTAAATTTTTACATGTTTATTAATAAAAAAGAATTTGCTGTTTATACAGGAAAGCGGAGGGTATATGGTGGCATGACAGCTGATGATGATGATGACAGTATTGAGTCAGACTCTGATTTATTACTGGATGATGATGATAATTCACAGCTCCTTGCAAGTGATGATGATCTCGAACTATTAGAAGCTGCTGTTAAACAGTCCGATCATAGTGAAGATGACTTTTAAGATCTCATTTAGGCATATTGTATTTGTATAATTTATTTCAATATTAAAGTTATTTGAAATTAGATTCTTCACATGTTTTTTATTCTTAAAAGGTATTTTATTTTTCACATTAAAAACATTGCACTTTTTGTTCTTTAAGGGCAAAATTATTGGTCTAGTTGTATCAACTTTTGTGTGCTTACTCAAATGTGCACCTCCTCGAATTTTAGAAGCTTTGAAATTAAAGTCAAAGATCGTACCACCTGCATAATCCTAATTTATGCCATGTGAATCAAACACTTTAACAGATTTGTAAAACTTGATTTAGATTACCTTTCATCTATTGTATTTGTTTTGATGTTTAACATGTTTGTGGCTTTGTGCCTTGTTGGAGGTCATGCAGTGTAGGCCCTCAGATTATCTAAGCTGTCATAGACACAATATTTTCAAATATAATCTGAAGAACGAATATACATGGTTTGTGTTTCTTCAGTAGTAAGTAATGGTGAGTGTTTTTACAGTGTAGTTCAACGTTATAGTTATTTGCTGAGTGTAGTACAATGGTTTTTATACATGATAGTTATGCCTTGTAATCAAGTTGTGCATTAATTCTTTGCTGTGCTTTATGCAAAAACAATAGCAAAATTATCCAAGAAAAGAGACTTGGCAAAGAAAAATATTTATCTATAATAAAATAAAGGGTAGGGCAGGGAAGTATTCTTCGAAGGTAAATATTAAAATGTCAGAACAAAGCTTTATTGTGGCACCAGAAGGGTACAACTTGGAAGTTATTTTTACTTTGTTTAAAACAATATATCATTCAAGTAATGTCCCTTTATTTATAACCCGTTTCAAACATTCCACATAACTCTGTGAAGCATCTGTTGCTAAGTGCGGCCAACTTAACGAAAACCAATCATTACAACTTGAAACTAAAATATTACTGACTCATTTGCTTTAGATGATAAAATCACAAATAAATTTGTCAAAATTTTTAACATATTTGAATACTTTTAAAATAAACATATATTTATATTAATTTTTTTACCGAAATAGCGTGTTTTTCTACTTACTACATATTTAAAATATACTTTTGAGTTTTATTATTTGTTCTTCACTCTGTTGAAACATTTTCTGGTTCTTGGGATTCCTAAAAAGACAATGATAAGGGAAAATAAGGGTTTTTTGTACTTATTTTGTTTATTTATTATCTTCCATATACATAAACACAAATACCATTCATACAAATTCAAAAGATCCATTTGGACAATATAAAAAGTACAGAATCTGCTAGTAAATTATCTGCTTAGTATTGAGTTGTTCTTTTATCATTTTACCACCTTCTTAAGTTCAAGGGTTCTCTTTTGTCCTTTAAAATTGTTTATTTTGTATCAGTTTTAATTTAATAAATAAAAGACTAAATCAATGTTCCTTATGTTATAAAATACATAAATTTAAGTAAATATGTTAGAAAAGTTTTGAAGATTTGCTTAGATTTGTCCCAATGTTTTATTGTCTCTATTGAATAGTATATGCATTAGAGACAATATAACATTGGGACATTATTTTAAAAAGTGTTTAAAATTGTGTTTATTGATTGATTTTATTTGGCAACCAAAAGTTAATGTTTGTAAATTTATTAAACCCGTTTATAAAGAAAATAGTGTGTCATATTGTGACAGATATAACTTAAGAAACTACATTTTATTGTCAAGTTTCTTTCAATTTTTCGTTTGACATAAGCTTCTTGTACTTAATAATCTCCAACATGGATGTTGTAAATCACATTCTCTTTTTAAAAGCTTATATGAAAACATCACTGGACTGGAGAGAACATTTAACTCTAACCCTACTAACATTGCCTCAATCTAAATGTTATACATTCAAAAGCACTTAAATTAAAACTTTCAGATGGTACAAAAAAACAAATTGCATTGTCTAATTGAAATGATAAACAACGATAAATTACAGCCATTTCTGAAATACAGATAATATTTATTTACACTGACTTTGTTCAAAAAACGCTCAATTATTAGTTATGACTACTACAGCACATTTACACAAAAAAAACAAAACATTCTCTAACAATGTCAACTAATAATAGAGTTTATTCTAACAATATCTATAAAGTATCTTTAAATATATATATTTTGATATTATCAATCAAATAATGTTACTGGTGACAGTACGAGACACACACTAAATTATTTATTTAGTTCTTTAGGGACGTACTTTTTTATAACTAAAATACTGTTACTTGTTTGTAAATATTTTTATAAATTAGATAAAACAACAAAATTAAAAATATAATAATATTATCTCATTAAAGTAATTAAATAATTTTCATTGTGTTTCAATGAAATTGAAATTGTTGTAATTGTTCTACATTAACTATATTTTAAAATTTAAAACATTTACTTGAAAAAAATCAATTTGGAATAAGGTTTTAGACTTTATACACATTGGATTTGCTAAATGTAAAGTGATATACACTTTAATTGAAATTAATTGATAAAATTTAATCAGTAAAATATAAGGCTGAAATGTTATAAGGTACCAGTGTAATTTGTTCAAAACATTTTATGGACAATTTTGATGATTTAATAGATTTGAAAAACAATGTATACAAAAATTAATAAACAATGTAGCAACATGGCTTGTATGAAAGGTATCAAGAGAGGAATGTAAAGTTGGTGGTGTCATATAAACACACAAAGAGAGCAATAGTATCAATTACATGTATGAAACAATTGTGTTTGTGTAATATATATTGTGTATGATATTCTTATAAATAATAAAGGCATTGATAAATCCTTTTAAATTATAAAAGTCTTGTATTACTAAAGGTTGTAATAATGACAAAACTGCAGAAATATACTTATCTGGTTCATCAGCTTCCTAAAAAAGATTTAAGAAAATACTACTTACATAAAAAAAAACTAATAATTTTAATATTGAAAATGGCCATGACCTTTCTTAATTTAATATAAGAACTATGCAAATATATCATTGTAATAAACTAAGCCAACTTCTGTACACTTTAAAAATACCACCAATGATGCTTTGCCATGAGAATAATACAAAATAACATTATAACAAACCTGTTTGTATTACAAAAGTTGAACTAAATTACTGAAAATTTTATTTAATTATAAATTATATTCTTACTTTAGGCACCAGTATTAAAAAATGAATACAATTTTGTTACTGTTATTGGCAATGAGAATGGAAGTTTAATTATCTATCATTGTGTAGTGTAATATTTTTTTAAATCTCAAAAGAAATTTATCCAACCTTATTTTTTCTGGGAATATATTTCAATACGAGTAAAAAATTGTACATACCTTTGAAAAAATGCTGTGTGTGTGTGTGTGAGCTAATATTTTACTCATTGTTTTTATCTGCATCATATCAAAAAGCACACCTCAATTAGGTCATCGAAAAGCTTTGAAACATCTAAAGCAAAATTGTAATATTCACATTCAGGAGCCTTTGATGGGATCAAGAAGTTAACACAAGTTAAAGAGTTGAATAAATCTCAATATTAGTTACAAAAAACTGCCTTTATTGAGAACCAGTAACACTTTCAGAAATCTTTGCAATAGTTGGTTTTTGTTTGAACAGAAGACAATATTATTTAGGAGATGGTGAAATATCTTAATTGGAAAGTTTTAACTTTCTAAAATAATTTAAAGTTATGATTAGCATACGTCAGTACTTGTTACATACAAAGTAGTACTCTTTGGTCAGACAAAGAACTGTTTTCATTAGCCAAGGTTATTAAACAATATTCATGGCTCCTTTTGACTTCTTGTTTAGCAGGATGAACCACAACAAAAGAAGAACAAACTATAACACAAAAGGAGTATGAAAATTGTTAACTGAAATGGAAGGACTGTTGAGCGGAGAATGGATGCTTGGTAAGCTGTAAATTTTTTTGTCCTAAGATGAGATGTGTGTGTGTGTGTGTTATAACAATCCTTGTGTACTACGCTCAGGTTAAACTACCTGATTTTTTTCACAGATTCATCAGTTAATATTTTAAGTAAATAGATTATATATATTAAAATGCCATATGGAAAAACTTTCTGCACATTACTCACAGTAAAATGACTTGTTTAACTAAACACGCCAACATTTTCATCAAGAACTGAAATACTCCTGATTATGACGAATTAGGTGGGGATTTTTAACATTGGGTTGTAATTATAATTAATTATAAATAACTCTTATGAATTTAAATTAAAACAACCTTAGTCTAAAACAATTAAACATTT
This sequence comes from Prosapia bicincta, assembly GCA_036971475.1. Taxonomy (NCBI): domain Eukaryota; kingdom Metazoa; phylum Arthropoda; class Insecta; order Hemiptera; family Cercopidae; genus Prosapia; species Prosapia bicincta. The sequence goes on along the minus strand of JBAIZL010000008.1, from coordinate 50,624,941 downwards.
TGGAAGAAATATTTAAAATATTCATATAATATATATGTATACAATAACAACTCATCCAATGAGTATAAGTGCCACAACTTAATAAGTGAGTTTAAACATTTATAAGTTACTGAAATCATCTCAAACCGACTTTATAAAATTTAAAAAATTAAATTAGTATAATCTACTTTTATAAAGTCTTTAATAATAGCAAGAAGACAAATTTAATAAGTAAAAAGCGGACGGTTATGTTTTACAAATAAACATGAAAAGTGAAATTTGGAATGCTTAATTTTAAAAGTGGATAAAAAACTATTTACAAAAACAAAATGAGTAATGTTTTCAAATAAAATACTTATCAAGAAAACACTAATATATTGAATACAATTACAGCCAACCTAAATATTTACTCCAAAGAATGAAGCTTACAAATAAGTACAGATAACATTTACAGTCTAAACATACAATCATTATGTTAAAACAACCAAACTTTATAGTTACCAACATTCATTATTTTTAGATTATCAACTTTTTTCCAAGTGCAAAACTTTTTTTGGTTTTTATGTATTTTTTGAGAGATTCTATATGATGAGTTTTCTTTGTGAAGAAGTGAACAGGTAATTTAATGATAGTTTTAGAACTTGTGTTTTTAACCTATGATTTCTAACCTACAAAGCGATCATTCACCTCTGTCTATCCCCTTCACTTACTGTTATTTAATCTCGTCTAGGGCTTATCACTTAAAATGTTCTTCTTACTTTAAAAATTTGTGCAATAAGAGCATTTGTAAAATTTTTTACACGTCTATTTTAAAAACCATTATGATTTCTTAAAACTTCTTTACTAATTATTTTTCATCTTATGAGAAGTATAACAAAAAATTTCACTCAAAAGTACAATAGTTTAGTTTATTGTATTATACAGACTTCAATAGTTTATTTTCCTAAGACAACTCTGATGGCCATAGTTTAGTTACATTAAACTAATTATTTGGTTTAGTTACATTCTTTTCATTATTCAAAGCACCGATTGTTTGGAGAAACTATTGTTTTGTATACAAAAATAATGCATATAAGTTAATAAAAAATCTACCCAAAAAAAGATTTATACCTGTGTTTACCAAGAAACTGAATAGGTATTTCAATAGTCTCAAATATGTTATAAATAAAGAATAATAGTTACCTTGTACTTCCAAATTACTTGAATTCAATATATCCTCAATTTCAAGAGATCTCCAATTTACATTAACTTTCATATTTATTTTTGGAGAAACAAATACAAGCAAATAGACCCTGAGAAAAAACATAAAATACTGAATAAATTGAAATAGGTAGGATTTTTGAAATTTTTTAGTACTTTTAGTATTACTTTTTAGTATTATTTAATTTCTTTAAATTCATTAAAAACCAGTTAACACTAACACTATCTTTAGTACAAAAATTAAAGACCAATTTTTCATTAATTTGTGAATTTGTTCATCCATATTTCGTCCTAAATATACTTACCTAAACAGAATATAATTATTAGCAAAACCCTTAACTATTACGCTCACATATTTCAGTATATTTGTATAATTAAGTATTGCCATAAATTGTGTAAATTAAAAATAAAAGTATGAAGTATGTTTTAGTGTAACAGTAAGTGATGGCTCACACAAGTGCAGTAGAATTAGGCTTGCACCTTACCATCCCCTTCAAGGCCAATCACTTCTTTATAGGCCTGTAAATAAAGAATAACATTACTATTAAAAAAGCTAAATGACTAAACACTTTTAAAAATACTTTAGAGTGAGCTGTGGACAGTAAATGTGGTATATTGACAAAATGATATATACACTCTTTTGGAACAAACAGCTTAAATGGATCTAGGTAAACAGTAATGTTAAGTTATTTAGATAATAAAGATATGAAGAACAGTTCACTAGAATAAATTGCTTTTAATCTAAGATGACCTATCAATCCAATCCTTCCAACTCCTCCAAATTAAAACATCGTTTTTGTAAGTGAATGTGAATAATCAGGAAAAGATGATAAAATCTTGCTAACTTCTTTATCAAACAATCCTGAATATGGATAAAAGATTATATGTAACAAAATATTTGATAAAATTAACAATGAAGCAGTGTCTGGTGAAAGAAATTTATTAGATTTGCATTACGTCACACAAAATTTTCTAATTTTGGATAAACCATTAATAAAGCTGTCAAAATTAGCTTTATCTAAATACATCTCTGAACGTTTTGCTAATACCTCTCCCAAAAGACATATTATTTTTCAAAAGGGAACGGATAGATGGTTCTGAGTAAAGTATTTGCAAAACCTGTTGCGTTGGAGCACCTGAGATTCCAAGGGAAATTTATTGATTTACTTTGGTCAATCATAAAACAACTATGTGGCAGATTAAAAAAAAAAATGAAAGAAAGCACTCAACTTTATGGCAACTACCAAAAGTTGCTGAAGTAATCTGAAGAATATTTTTGAAGGTCTCTTTATAAACCATTTTTTAATAATATTATCGCATACTTTCAATAGAAGTTTTGAATTATTCACTTATAGGAATCATTTTGCCTAAAATTAAAGTAACTTTATAACATGAAAATCCTATAAAAGCAATTATGGAACTGCACTAAAAATTTATTGCACCAACTCTTCACATATATGCAACCCATCTACTTTTAGATCTTTAAAGTAAGAGTTCTTGTTCTATGTTTTACTTTGTAGTTTGTGTAACTTTTGTTTAGGTTTTAAGTTTGCTGTTTTCGCTTTAAAATCTTATCACTCAGTCAATTAGTATATGTTATAGATAAAATGAGTAAACAGTTAGGAAGCAATTCAATACGAGATATGTTGCTTTTAGACAGTGACAGTGTGGGTCGCAAGCTGCTTCAAATTATAACACACAAAATAAATTATTTGCAGTGTAGTTGTGTTATTCGTGTGGGTTTTATTTTTTGAAAGTATTTTTTTAATCTCACCCAATATATTAGGATATATTGTGTAAATATATGGCCCAATATTTCTAAATTACATTTTCTTTTCACTTTAAAATGATATATAACTTGTAATATTTATTTTAATTCTAATTTAATACATGTGCAGTAATGTACGGTGTTGTTATTTTACTTTTTTGACATTTTTCAAAAGAGCATAAAATTTATATGTAAACAATCAATTCATATGTATATATTTCTTGAAAGCATGTTTTATTCTCTTACAAAAATGTATAATTTGTTGTAAATATGGTATTTATTGTGAGACAGGAATTTTTTATATCTTACCTAAAAACCTCCAGGCAGATACAGACAGGCACCTACCTGTAAAGGGATTAGACTTCTCAGTGTTGAAAATGTGATTTAAATTGTAAGGGAAAATGTCAACTCGCTAGCAAAACTCTGGTCATAGCTAGCAAAAGTCTATAGCTTTTATGGGATCATTGTGCATTTGGTCTAATTTAGCTTTACTAAAGTACTAAGTGCTTCAGCTATGGTAAAAGTGCTTATTGCTCTGTTTTTAAAAGAAACCATGTTTTTAATGTTTGTCGTAAAGAGATATAAAATGGTATTTTTTTTTAAATTTAATTTTTGGATATTTAAGACAAGTTCCATTGTGGTCGGGTTTTCTCTTTTTTTTTTTAAAAAAGAAACCTTGTTTTTAATGTTTGTAGTAAAGAGAGAAAATGGTATTTTTTTTAAAAAGTTTAATTTTTGGATATTTAAGATAAGTTTTATTGTGGTTTTCATGACCCTGAGTCATCTATAGACAACAAGGCATATATATATATATATATATATATATATATATATATATATATATATATATATATATATATATATATATATATTCTTGATATTTAACGTTATCCATTGTTTTTCCGTTGCACTGACTTTATGAAGTTCGTCGGTTTGATGTGAATTCCTGTGTTGATATTTCCATTCTGGAGTGTTACCCCTACATCCATAAAGGTGATGGCTGATGTAGATTTCAATGAGTTTCAACTTCATATATATATCGAAATAATCTTGTTGCTGTTCACGACAAGGCTGGTTGTAAATTACTTATTACACTTTTGCTATTACTTGCGACCAGACTTTTTATTAACTAAATTTGTTAAATTGTTAACTTACACTTGGAGGAAACGTTTTTGTCTTACAACTTCTTCAGCCTCGTATTTTTGCCGCTAGGAATGCAGTTGTGCTTCCTCGGTACCATTATTTTGAAAGTTAGAAGTGATGTGATCGAAGAGTATATGTGATCTGTGCCGCGTTTTTCATTTAAGATGTCATTTTTATGTGTGTTGCTGTGTCTATATATTTCATACTGTTCTAGTGTGTTTAATTTATGGCCTTTGTTGCATGTGTGGAGGATGCTCATGTTATTTTCCATACTTTTGCATGAGTGTTTAGTGTCCATGAGGTGATTTGCGAAGGTGGATTCAATAGTAGTGTGTAGTGCGCTTTTGTGTTCTTTATACCTTTCGGCAAAAGATCTGCCTGTTTGTCCAATATAGAACTTATTGCAGTTGTTGCATTTTAGTTTGTATACTCCTGGGTTATTGTATGTGTTGGTATTGTTATTATTGCTGTGTCTGATAGCTGTTTGGCTTTCATTTGTTGTTCTGTAAGCTACATTGTATCCTGCTTTTTTGAATTGGTGTGCTATTTTATTTGTGAGTTTGTTTATGTATGTGAAGGTGATAAATTTGTTTGTGTTCGTGTTTTTGTTGTTACTATTCTTGTTGAGTATTTTTTTGTGTAGTTTGTCTATGAAATAATTGTCATATCCATTTTTGTGAGCTAAATTTTTTATTGTGTTTAGTTCCTCTGTGTAGTTAGTTGTGGGCATAGGTATTTTATTTAGTCTGTGTAGTAAATGTTTGAATGCTGCGTGTTTATGTTGTATTGGGTGGTTTGATGAATTGTGTATCAGTGTGTCTGTCATGGTTGGCTTGCGGTATATGTTGAATTCATGTTTGTTTTGATTATTTGTTATGGTGATGTCTAAGAAATTCAAAGTTTTGTTGTTTCAAACTCTGCAGTGAACTGGATATTTTTGTGTATTTTGTTTATATGTGTTTGGAGTTGTTGGCATTGTCTTATATTTCTTCAGTATAGTATTATAACGTCGTCTATATATCTGTGCCAATATATTATAAATAGCAACAAACACTCAGAGGCTGAGGAAGCACAACTGCAGCATTCCTAGCAGCAAAAACAGGAGGCTGGAGAAGTCGTAAGATAAAAACATTTCCTCCGAGTGTAAGTTAACAATTGATAAACTTTAGTTAACAAAAAGTCTGGTCGCAAGTAATAGCCAAAGTGTAATATATATATATATGATGAATAGTTACTATCTGGAGCACATCTGTTCATTCTGCAGTCCATAAATTCGCAGTTCCGACGTTTCGATAGAATCTCATCCAGCATCAATACGCTGGAATGCTAGAATGCTGGATGAGATTCTAGCAAAACGTCGGAACTGCGAATTTATGGACGGCAGAATGAACGGATGTACTCCAGATAGTAACTATTCATCATATTTTTCCATCCGTGAAGGAATACGTATCAGCATATATATATATATATATATATATATATATATATATATATATATATATATATATATATATATTTAGGTTAGTTTTGGTTGGTAAAGATTATTTACAGTTTTTGGACTAGGAGACTGACAGACTTACCTTGGTAAGAGTCCACTCTGTAGTCTTGAAATAGAAACACATAAAAGCACTTAAACAATGATATATTTCAACCACACAGTGGTCTTTGTCAATCGAAGAGAAAACACAAAAAGAAATATGAGAGAATGAAACAAAATAATTGTAATCACAGATTGTGTAGAGTAGAAATCAGATGTCACAGATGCACAGATTAAAGATATATATAATGTTTCCATGAACATATGAGTGATTACAGTTTATATAAGTCTGTCAGGGGAAAAGAGATAAGGCTATTTGGAAAAAAAAAAATGAATGGATTTATCTGATGTTGAGGTTAGGGGATTCTCTGGACTTGGTACACCACTAGTATGATAGTTCCCACCTTCTCAGTTCTGAGGGGTTGCAATCAGGGGGGAGTGATTTAATTATTTTTGTGGTATAGCTGTCATCAAAAGTTGTGATGTTGTGACTCGCAGCATGTTGAGCTGTTGGTCTATCCATATTCATAATTTTAACATCATGTCTGTGGCCATTCATTCTGATATTCAGACCATCCGTGGTCAGGCCTATGTACTGTGATGAGCAAAGTTTACATTGTAGCTGGTATATGACATTTTTCGATGTACAATTATGATGACCCTGTATTTTGAAGACCATTTTTGTTGTTTGGCTGTTGAAACTATTTGCTGAGGGGTGTATTGGACACGTCTTGCATCTAGGTCTGTTATATGGGAAGGAGCCATGAGGAAGTTTGTGTGGTTTCTCTGCATCAGGGTCTGGTAGTTTAGGATGTACTAGGATGTTTTTCAAGTTGGGAGGTTGCTTGTACCAAATTTGCGGTGGATCGGTGAAAAGATTTTTGGTGTGGACAGAAGCTTGAAGAATTTTGAAGCCATCTCTCAATATCTTGTTGAGTTTATGTAGACCAGGATGGTAGTCTGTTATTAAAGACAGTTTATTTTGTTCTGTTTGTGGTTTATGGTGAACCGAGGATTGTGCTGAATGAATTTGGTTTTCAATGAGTTTTTTTGGGTATCCTCTTCTCTGGAAGGCTGTTGATATCTTTCTATTAAAATCTTCCAATTCCCTATCATTCGAACAGATTCTCTTACCCCTGATTGCTTGACTGTATGGAATGGATCGTTTTATGTTTATTGGGTGGTTGCTGTCGAAATGGAGATATTGTAGGTGGTTCGTCGGTTTGATGTGAATTCCTGTGTTGATATTTCCATTCTGGAGTGTTACCCCTACATCCATAAAGGTGATGGCTGATGTAGATTTCTCCCACGTAAATTGAAGTGTGGAGAATTGTGTCAGGCTGTCTAAAAATGCCTCAAGTGTTGAAGCACCCTGTGTCCAAATTAGGAAGATGTCATCTATATATCTATACCAACATAATGGCTGGTGTGTTTGTGTCTTTAGAAAACTTTCTTCCAACGATGGGATGTTGGTATAGAGAGAGGTGACATCTATGGTGACCAAAATAGTTACCGGGGGTAGAGGTACAGATATTTGTGAGAGTCGATCTATGAAGTGATTGGTGTCCTGGGTATGTGATGGAAGGTTCTTTACTAAGGGTTGAAGGTGTGAGTCGAGGAAAGCTGAAATTCTTTCCGTTACTGAATTGCAGCTAGCAATTATTGGTCTACCAGGTGGAGGGATTATGTTTTTGTGGATCTTTGGTAATATATAGAATTGAGGAGTAGAGGGGTTTTCATTATATAATAATTTTAAAGATGTTTCAGAAATATTTTGTTCAGGAGCTGTATATTTGAGTAGGTCCGAGAGTAAATTGTTGAATTCTGTAGTAGGGTTATCTGTAAGTATTTTGTATGTTGTGATGTCTGACAGTTGCTTATTTGCTTCTTTGATGTAGTCTTCTTTGTTCATGATGACAGTGGTTGAACCTTTATCTGCTGGAAGAATCATAATATCTTTATTGTTTTTCAACGAAAATATTGCCGCTTTTTCTAATTTGGTAAGGTTAGGTTTAGTCTTCAGATTTTTAGTGAAATTTATATCGGTGATGCTTTGCATGATAAAGTTGATGTAAAGTTCAATGGGGTGATCAGGTGGTAGTGGTGGTTGATCCCAGTTGGAGAGTGGTTTGAATTTTGCAAGACATACGTCTATGTTTGTATCCGTTTTGAACGTTGGTGTCTGAGCTATATAATTTTTTATCCTAAGTTTTCTGGCAAAGCTGAAAACATCTGTTCCTAACTTGAATTGGTCTATTTCCTTAGTTGGTGTGAATGACAGGCCCTTAGAAATTACTTGTAGTTCATGTTCCGAGAGTGTGTGGTTGGAAGTATTGTGCACGGCAACTGTTTTTGGTGAAGGGTTATTTCTTATATCGGGACTGTTATTATTATTATTATTTTTGTTATTTAGCAATAATGATTGGGTTGGCAGTTTAGAGAGTTGTCCACAGGGTACTGGTATATTGAAGAGAGAACTTAGGCTAGGTTTGTCACAAACAAGAGGTGGTTTGTCGGCAGGTAAAACTGGATTATCATATTTTTTGATTTGGCCAAAAAGATTTATTTCTTGAATGCAGAGTTTTGAAAGTTTATGTATTTTATTCTTTGCAAGATTGTCTTGCAGTATGTATGCTTTATTGAGAGTATCTTCCATTTGTTGTATTAGATATGGAAAATTGGAGGTAATTAATTTGGCAGTTGAGGTTAGTAATTCAGGTAATTTGACTTGTTCTTGTTTGTGACACTGTAAGACCAAACGTGTAATTTGGAAAGAGTTGTTTTTGTAAATTGGAGAAATAACAGTTTTGATATACTGGGGCATACCTGAACAGTGGTGATTTCAAACCTATAAACCACCTACAATATCTCCATTTCGACAGCAACTACCCAATAAACATAAAACGATCCATTCCATACAGTCAAGCAATCAGGGGTAAGAGAATCTGTTCGAATGATAGGGAATTGGAAGATTTTAATAGAAAGATATCAACAGCCTTCCAGAGAAGAGGATACCCAAAAAAACTCATTGAAAACCAAATTCATTCAGCACAATCCTCGGTTCACCATAAACCACAAACAGAACAAAATAAACTGTCTTTAATAACAGACTACCATCCTGGTCTACATAAACTCAACAAGATATTGAGAGATGGCTTCAAAATTCTTCAAGCTTCTGTCCACACCAAAAATCTTTTCACCGATCCACCGCAAATTTGGTACAAGCAACCTCCCAACTTGAAAAACATCCTAGTACATCCTAAACTACCAGACCCTGATGCAGAGAAACCACACAAACTTCCTCATGGCTCCTTCCCATATAACAGACCTAGATGCAAGACGTGTCCAATACACCCCTCAGCAAATAGTTTCAACAGCCAAACAACAAAAATGGTCTTCAAAATACAGGGTCATCATAATTGTACATCGAAAAATGTCATATACCAGCTACAATGTAAACTTTGCTCAGCACAGTACATAGGCCTGACCACGGATGGTCTGAATATCAGAATGAATGGCCACAGACATGATGTTAAAATTATGAATATGGATAGACCAACAGCTCAACATGCTGCGAGTCACAACATCACAACTTTTGATGACTGCTATACCACAAAAATAATTAAATCACTCCCCCCTGATTGCAACCCCTCAGAACTGAGAAGGTGGGAACTATCATACTAGTGGTATACCAAGTCCAGAGAATCCCCTAACCTCAACATCAGATAAATCCATTCATTTTTTTTTTCCAAATAGCCTTATCTCTTTTCCCCTGACAGACTTATATAAACTGTAATCACTCATATGTTCATGGAAACATTATATATATCTTTAATCTGTGCATCTGTGACATCTGATTTCTACTCTACACAATCTGTGATTACAAATATTTTATTTCATTCTCTCATATTTCTTTTTGTGTTTTCTCTTCGATTGACAAAGACCACTGTGTGGTTGAAATATATCATTGTTTAAGTGCTTTTATGTGTTTCTATTTCAAGACTACAGAGTGGACTCTTACCAAGGTAAGTCTGTCAGTCTCCTAGTCCAAAAAATCTATATATATATATATATATATATTTATAAAGTTATTATTGTTAATTGTAACAATTAATCCACCACTAAGTGTAATTATTTTACTTTATGTGATGAGGCACCTTTCGGTTACTTGACCATTGTAGAATCACTGAATTAATTTTCTCTATTTTTAGGTGTGGTTGTTCGGTTTGTGATGTTAGTATTTGTTGACGTCATGTACGTTTCTTCTTGCACCGCGAGCAGATGTTTTTGAAAAGTACGTCGTCTGCATATATTGTCTGTTGGTTCATTAAATTGTTATGTATGTTTTTATAGATGTGGTATTTTTGTAGTAAGTTTAGTTCTATTGGGTTATCATTTATTTAAAGTATTGTTAGGTTATTTTTGTTACTTGTTATTTCATGTTTATATATATATGTAGAAACATATATGAGGTTAACAAATACCAACATCATGAACCGAACCACCAGACCAGAAAAATAGTGAAAAATAATTCAGTGATTCAACAATGGTCAAGTGACTGAAAGGTGCCTCATCACATAACGTAAAATAATTCCACTGAGTGGTGGAATAATTGCATACTATTAATAATAATAACTTTATAATGTCCGTGCAGCAGAAAAATAATGGACAACGTGAAATATGTATGTATGTATGTGTATGTATATATAAATAAATAAATAAATAAATAAATATATATATATATATATATATATATATATATATATATATATATATATATATATATATATTAGAATATTGGTGATGCGTGAGGTCACATAAATATTAAACCCAATAACGTTATTGTACTAGAAGAAAAACATATCCGAAATCCAATTACCAACTTCAATTTACAAATACAAAACATAAAATTACAACATCCAAATTAAAAATAAATAAAAAAACCAACACTCCTGTAATGCTAAATCAAATAATAAGTAAAAGCAAAATAAATTCTTTTGTAAATAAGTTCTTTAGTTATATTAAATTTTACCGTACGATTGTCACTCCGACAACTACAAACAAGAATTAACTACAGAGAAATCAGACAGGCAATCTGAAAAACGATGATGAAAACCGGAAGATTTTCTCCATTTCAAGACATATCAGATGCCCCTATAGATATTTTTACTTCAAAACATTTTCGATTTTTGTGATTTTCCCAAAACTTTACTCAGGAACCTTTTAACAATAACTGAAATATATTTCTAAAAATATTATAATGCTCAAAGCACAAGTGTTTCAATCCCAGAGTTTAGATGTTTTAAAAATAAAGATTCTGTAATAGTGTTAAGTACCTACAGAACCAAATAATCAAAGCTACAGATAACCTGATAACTGCAGAGTTAATGTTCTAGAAGTCTAGAGGCTGGTCTGCACTGCCTTCTAGGTCTTGATCTGAGTCATCGTCATCTTCATCATCATCATCATCATCAACAGGAGAAAGGTTGGTGGGCTTACTCTTATTCCCCACTATAAGATCTATAGATAAAACAATATTATGAGAAGTATCAGTTATTTTAATTTTTAGAATATAATATTGATATTAAGTATTCCTTTTTAAAAATGATTACCAAGGAGAATATAATATAAACATCAGGAAATGTTGTTTCCTTATGATAAAAGTATATACCTACAAAATTATTTCTTCCTATAATTGCTAACAATGAAACACATTTAAAGCAGATAAATAGCTTTTTTATTCTGTTATTACAAAGTAAACTCTAGCGAATGATATCAGTCTCAAATATCTGAATTTTATTTGTTTAAATTAAAAAAGATCGCATGATAATATACCTGGAAGGTATTCTAGTATAGATGAAATAGTCTTCTGTCTTCTGTTTAGATTGTTTAGCCATTAAAGGCTGATGTATTACTGAAGTATTTTTTTTTTTTTTATTACTAAAACTCGGAGGGACCTTATCGGTGTAGAGCACTTAGCTGCAGCCTTTGTGCTCTCTTCCTATCCCTACCACAGGACTAGCTTGGAGATACCTACCTCTTCGCAGAAACCAAGTACCAACCTGATGCTAAATCTTTTAATATCCTCTGGTGTAAATAACTGTCACCCAAACCACTTTCTCCTTGTAGCTCCCACAGCAGGGCACTCGCAGAGCACGTAGAATGGGCTTTCCTCTTGGTCCTCGTCGCATCTCTTGCACTCAGGGGACCTAGATTTTGTACTGGAACCCCCTCAGAATCCCATGGCCTGTGACCAGCTACAGTAACTCTGAGTTGAGGTCTACTCAAGGGGAGTAGTTCTTTGCCCCACAAATCTCTCGGGTAACTCCACAGTACCTTGGATTTGTTGCACTCCAAGGTCGCATTCCATTTTTCCCTGCACAACCTGTCTATAAGTGCCGTGATCCTCTTGAACCCCTCCTGAGGCAGCAAGCCCACTGCCCTCAGCAATGGTCGTTGAGTTATACAACTTTGTTTTGATAAGGCGTCAGCTCTTTCATTCCCTATCCTGCCAGAATATCCTGGAATCCAGCTTAGGTTGAGCGAATTATACTTACCCAGCTCTGCTAGAGAAGCTATAGTCTCAGCCACCAGCTTACAGCTGGCACTAGCTTTACCTAAAGCCTTCAGAGCTGCCTGACTGTCCGAGCAAATCCAGATGGTCTTGTCCCTCTTGCCAGAACCTATTATTTCCTCAGCACTTAGTTTGATTACGAGCACCTCCGCCTGGAAAAAAGAGTTGTAGTCTTCCAGGCGATGACAGAATCTGTCTCGGTGTCTCAATCCACTAAAACCTGCTCCCACTCCTTCCTTCATCTTGGACCCATCCGTGAACCAGATTTCACCATGTTTGGGTCTACATCTGCCAATGCCTCTCTTGCAGGAATATGGATTTTGTAATTTCTTTTTTCCCTTTTAAGAGACAGTATCTTAGAACCTGAGGTTCTATCCAGTGAATAACCAAAAAGTTGTTGATGACGTTTGCTACTTGTCTTCCACAGCCTGGTACAACTTAGCCGGTATGCAGTTTTCATTGTCTCCATCCTAATTTGAAGACTTAAGGATGGAAAACCCAACATAACCCTCATGGCCGCATATGGTGTGCTCCTCCGTTTAGCTGTTATGCCTCTAAGGAAGATCCCCTGCACGCGGTCCAGCACTCTTTACTTGTTTCATTACTGAAGAAACATACTGTTTGGATTAGAAATATTTAACATGACGAGGCTTTTACTAAAAGTTAGCAGTATTATGTATAAATTACAGAGTATTATATTAATTAATCACTTTAACATTAGTTTATGACTATCCGAACTTTAAATTTTTTAAATTTTTAAAAACTTACTAAGACAGAACGTTTTTGATCGCTATGTAGTGATCTTCATCAGTGTCTTCTGCTTGGAGTTGTTCGATTGAGCCGGTTTTAAAAGCTGGTTTTCAATAGTATCGAAGAGTACGTGTGATTTGTATTAGGTTCGTTTAATATGTTTGTACTTTGTGTTTTTGTGTGTTTGTAGATTTCATATTGTTCTAGTGTGTTGAGATGTGGTCCTTTTTTGTTGAACTCCAAGTAGAAAGTGATGAAGATCGCTACATACCGATCGAAAACATTCTGTTTCAGTACGTTTTTACAAATTTACAAAATTTCAATTTCGGATAGTCAAACTAATGTTAAATTGAGTTTAAGTTTCACTGCACGCAATGGACTACAAAATTCAAGAGAACTATATTAGTTCTATATTTGAAATCTTTAAAATAAAAAAACCTCTCTTTTAGTAAAGATAAAATATTTTTACCTAAAAGCTGAGTTATTTTTAAAGTAATGATAACTGTATAACTCATTTATAATTTTCAAACTCACGTATATTTTCAGATTTTCCCAGTAAAATATAATAAAATTCTCATACCTTTTTCGACTTAGATACAGCAACAATATACCCAATATTAACCTGTTACTAAAATGTAATTTAAAATGGCATGGAAGATTAAAGCAACATATTGTGGAGAAGGTTTATAAAAACGTTATGTGTGAGGCAGGAACTAATTTAATAGACTTATTGAGATAAAAATGGGTAAAAGTTAGATTCCTTAACTAAATTTAGCATTTTTATTTTACATCTTCAAATTAACATTTATGATATGAATAAAAAAACAGAATTTTATAATTTGTAACCAAATCGAATCATCAACAACGCTAATGATCCTAACGATTTGATTTTTTCTCAACACTATAGGTCCCATATAAATCCCGATATTCCCGTTTTTCCCAATTGGTGGCACTGTGTGTATCTAGATTATTTTTAAAATATTGTACACTAGACTATATGGGACTGAATTTTAAAAAATAATCCCCTACACAGAATATGGTGGTTCATTTGGCAACATAAAATTGAATACAGACAAATATCAAAAGTTCCTGGCACTCATACCTATAATGTTCAAAAGTTCCTGGCACTCATACCTATAATGTTCAAAAGTTCCTGGCACTCATACCTATAATGTTCAAAAGTTCCTGGCACTCATACCTATAATGTTCAAAAGTTCCTGGCACTCATACCTTTAATGTTCAAAAAATCCAGGCAAATCTTTGTTCATTTTACACAGCAAATAATTTAAACTTAAATCCTGTTATACTTAAATTTTGTAACAATATTTAGTATGGAGTACCTAACAGAAGTTAAGAGTTAAGTTGTTATATGCTTACCACAGTTGGGTTTGCCTCTAGTTCTAGAATTGGGGACCTCTACTCCATGTTTATCTACACACCAACACATTCCGACAGCAGAGTGACATTGTGTAGGATGGTAGTATCCTTCCGCATCACATTCAGGAATGTATACTCCTGTTCAAAAACAACACAGTGTGTAGAAAAAACCATCACACAAAATATGATGCATCACTTTAGCTACATTATTACAAAGGAGAAGAATGATATAATACAAAAATATAATAAATTGCAATAAACATTGCTAGTAAATATTGAAAGCCAATATATTAACATTAAAAAAAAACATTTACAGATCAAAGTTGACAGACTTGAACAGGTGACAGGTTATGAAATACTTCTTTTTATTCAAGAAGAAATTAAAATGTTTAATCAAATATAGCAAACGAACAAAATAAATTATGTTAAATTGAACCTATTGGGTGACACCTTCATGGAAAATAATGAAGAAATTAAGTAAGCTAAAGAAGAAAAGTAGAAGAGATAGAAGCTAGAAGAAGGTAGTAGAAAATGATTCAGTAATATTGTAATAGGTTACTCAGCAAGCAACAAAAAACCTTTTTTAGAATGGTATTCTGGATATTTTATTTTAACAAAACCAGCAAACTTTTAAAAATGTGTTCCTCTATTTAAAAACTGATTCAAACCTTTATATAAGAGAACTAATAATAATAATATTTTCAAGCAGATTTTAAGCCCATAATAATATATGAGTACAAGAATTAGTGAGTTTATTATGTACTTCATAGTACATGTATACTATATTACATAAATAATATATACAGTTCTTATATATTACTCATAATTTATGAGCTCTCTCTCTCTCTCTATGTGTATATATATATATATATATATATATATATATATATATATATATATATATTTTTAGGTTAATTTTGGTTGGTAAAGATTATTTAGATTTTTTGGACTAGGAGACTGACAGACTTACCTTGGTAAGAGTCCACACTGTAGTCTTGAAATAGAAACACATAAAAGCACTTAAACAATGATATATTTCAACCACACAGTGGTCTTTGTCAATCGAAGAGAAAACACAAAAAGAAATATATATATATATATATATATATATATATATATATATATATATATATATATATGGCTTTAAGTATAAGTGCTGTATAAGCTTTAAGCTCTACTAGAACTAACCTATAAATAAATATATATATATATATATATATATATATATATATATCATCATCACACAAGGTAAAATTATTGCACTTTGTGGTGGAAAAAATCATTAACAAGTAATAATAATAACTTCATATATATATATATATATATATATATATATATATCATCATCACACAAGGTAAAATTATTGTACTTTGTGGTGGAAAAAATCATTAACAAGTAATAATAATAACTTCACATATATATATATATATATATATATATATATATATATATATATATATATATATATCATCATCACACAAGGTAAAATTATTGCACTTTGTGGTGGAAAAAATCATTAACAAGTAATAATAATAACTTCATATATATATATATATACACACACGAGGGCTATTCAGAAAGTAAGGAACGTTTCTGTCTGACGCTGCTAGGTACATTTTGGTGCGTGCGCACTCGGCAACCCAGTCGGCGTCCAGCAGTGTCAACGGGAACATTTCCTCTGAGTTTTTTAGCAATTTCAACTGAAGATGAGCGCTACGATTGAAAATCCCGCCCGTTGTGAGGTGCGGTCAGTGATATGGTTTTTGTTGGCAAAAAACTTAAAACCGATAGACATTTATCGCCAAGTTTGTGAAGTTTACGGAAACAACGTAATGAATGAAAGTTCTGTGAGAAAATGGTGCATTCAGTTTAAAAATGGCCGAACTGACGTTCATGACGAAGCGAAGATCGGACACCCAAGCATTGTGACTGATGAACTGGTCACGAAAGTTGATGAAAAGGTTCACGAAAACTGCCGATTCACGATAACGGAGCTTTCGCTTTGTTTCCCACAAGTTTCACAGACTTTTTTGTTTGAAATTGTCACACAAAGGTTAGGCTACCACAAATTTTGTACAAGATGGGTGCCGAAAATGCTCAATGACCGCCATAAAAGTCAGCGAATGGGGGCAAGTTTGACATTTCTGGATGCCTACGACAGACATGACAGATTCACTTCTGGATCGCATCGTAACTGGTGATGAGACATGGGTAAAACAAATTAATTGCGAAACGAAATTACAGTCCATGGAATGGGGGCACCCCCAAAAAACCAAGAAAATGTTTGCAAACATTTTCAGCAAGGAATATTATGGCGGTGGTTTTTTGGGACAGGCAAGGTGTGCTTCTTATTGACTTTCTTGAACGTGGTGCAACAATAAACTCTGAGCGGTATTGTGAAACTTTGCGCAACCTTAGGAGAACAGTTTAAAACAAACGCCGAGGGAAATTGATGTCAAAAATTTTGTTTGTGCATGACAATGCTCGACCTCACACAGCAAACCACACCAAAGAACTCCTTGCGTCATTCAAATGGGAGGTTTTTCCTCCTCCGCCCTATAGTCCTGACCTTGCACCAAGCGATTTTCACTTGTTTCCAAGAATGAAGACCTGGCTAGCAACACAACGCTTTGACGGCGACGCGGAGCTCAAGGCAAGCGTCACTGAGTGGCTGAAATCGCAGGCGGCAGATTTCTATGGTGAAGGAATTTCAAAGCTTGTCCACCGCTACGATAAATGTTTCAATTTGTTTGGCGACTACGTAGAAAAGTAGTATTTTAGTTGCTCTTTCAGATGTATATAATAAAAATTTTTTATTGTACTTATTACTTTTTTTTATTCAAAAACGTTCCTTACTTTCTGAATAGCCCTTGTGTGTGTGCGTGTATATATATATATATATATATATATATATATATATATATATATATATATATATATTCTTGATATTTAACGTTATCCATTGTTTTTCCGTTGCACTAACTTTATGAAGTTAATATATTACTATTGTAAGTAATTTTATCCACCATTAACTGCAATAAATTTACCTTGAGTGATGAGGCACCTTTCGGTCACTTGACCATTGTCGAATCACTCAGGGAGTGATTTGACAATGGTCAAGTGACCGAAAGGTGCCTTATCACTCAAGGTAAAATTATTGCACTTAATGGTGGATAAAATTACTTACAATAGATATATATTAACTTCATATATATATATATATATATATATATATATATATATATATATATATAAGAATTTTTGGACTAGATAGGAGACTGACAGACTTACCTAGTGGCAATAATGCAAAAACTGCAACCTCTTGGAAATAAATAAATAGACACATATAAAAAACTTATCACACTATTGAAATATTTCGATCAAAAATAATCTTTGTCACTCAAAAAAGAGAAAAAGAAAAGACTGAAGTGAACCACAGATGTGTGTAAATATCCAAATGTCACAGATTTATAGTTTATGATATAGTGCTATATGTGATTTGTATAAATATTGATTATTTGAAACTAGATATTAATAGTCTGTTAGAAGGAATGTAAATGGAGTTGTTAAAAATGGTAGAAGTTAGGGGGAGGTAAAAGGAGTTTTATCTGATGTTGAGGTTAGGAGGTTCTCTAGATTTGGTGTACCACTGGTATGATAACTCCCATCTTCTCAATTCTGAAAGGTTACAATCAGGGGGAAGGGCCTTAATTATTTTGGTGGTATAACAATCATTGAAAGATATGATGTTGTGAATAGCAGCGTGTTGAGCGGTTGGACTGTCTATGTTCATGGTTCAAAAGTCATGTCTGTGGCCATTCATTCTGATGCTCAGACCATTCATGGTAAGGTGTATGTACTGTGCCAGGCAAAAATTACATTGCAACTGGTATATTACATTTTTGGATATAAAAGTATGATGGCCCTGAATCTTGAAGTCCACATTGGTGCTAGGCTATGGAAGCTATCCCAACAAATAGTTTCCATAACCTAGCAACCATATAGTGACAATATACTTACTTTAATATTTGTGGGTAACAGCTTTTTGGCTTGCCTAATGTTAGCAAATTACACATTTCTAACTGCACATAAAAAATGGGTTTCTGAGAATTTTAAAATTAGGACACAAGGAATTATCCTAAGACAAAATGTATGTATCTATACTCACCAAGATTAGTTGTGATTCTCCTCTTAACAGCAGCACAAGGTCTATCTGTCTTATCAAAACACTTGCACCACTCATGGGGGCTCACAAAAATATCCCTGCAACAAATACATTGTACTTTTATGTAAATATTCAACATGAAAGTTTACAAGAAACAAAAAGTTTGCTAAATGTTTACAAGAAACATTGTAATATAGTAAATTACAACAAAAATAGTCAAACCTTCATTTATCAAAATTCATATTTGAATATTAATTTTTTTAAATTTAGGCTTCAGTATTAAAAAATTGAAAATTTTGTATATCTTATAAAATAGTTATATATAAAACCTTTTAACCGTAGAATTGTTATTTGAAATTCATTGAAAATTACTGATAGAAGTTTGGAGAAAAATATAAACTATAAAAAAATATCATTATCTCTCCCATTTGCAACATACATTCGGTAACTAATTAAAATTGAGCTTTTTTTTTGAAGAATTCCAATTATCCAAATGGAGTCCCATCCTAATTGATTGATTCCGATAATTGGACTTCTACTGTATTTGCACTAAAAAAAGAGAACGGACAATGAAAAAGTTTCATAAAGAATTACATTTATTACTACACAACAATATATGGTTTGTTACACTACATGAATGAGAAAACTGATCTGGGTCTTTTAGCTAGATTGGCAACTAGTAATATTTCAATAGTAACCTCAAAGCAAATTACTTCAAGAAAAGCCAGATAAACATAGAAAAGTAGAATTAATATTGATCTGGTTACCTGCATTAGTCTCACTGAGAAACCTTTAGTTTCTACAAGACAGTTATTTAGAACTTGAACAATTTGCCTCTCAACCATATATATAAATATAGATATTTGCTAAAGTATTCCATCCTACCTGTCACTATCACAAGCATCAAGGAAAGGTTTAATGCAGTGTTCGTTCTCATCGTGTTCAAGATCGTACAACTCTTGTAAAGACAGTTGTCCATCAGAATCAATGTCTAAATGTTGGAACATCCAGCGCACTTCACCCTTACAGCTGAAAGGAAATCGTCCACCTACAAGGCAAATAACAACAAAAATTGGATAACCCAATATGTAAATATTTCTGTATATTAAAATTTTGTAGCTAAACAAATACTTATACTGTGAGAGTTGAGTAATGTTTATATATCTTGTACTTGTCTAACATTTTAATTTTAAAACTTTATTTTATTTAATCACTTTAACAATAGTTTATGACTATCCAAACTTTAAATTTTGTAAATTTGTTAAAAGTTACCGAGACAGAAAGTTTTCGATCGCTATGTGGCGTCTTCATCAGTGTCTTCTGCTTGGAGATGTTGGGTCAAGCAGTGACGGTTTTAAAGGCAAGTTTTCGATAGTATCAAAGAGTATGTGTGATTTGTATTGTGTTTGTTCTCTTAATATGTTTGTACTTTGTGTGTCTGTAAATTTCATATTGTTCTAGTGTGTTGAGATATGGTCCTTTTTTATCAATATCCTTGATTTTCAAGCTGAAAATAATCAATAACCCTTCATATGGAATAAACGGAATATTTTGCTGATTGTAAATGTCACTTTATGTTGCCAAGCAGAATGTTTTGTTATTGCTTGTAAGAAAACATTATATTAAGTCAAGTTTAGAAAAATATCAATAGAATGTGTTAGTGGATGTATTTGCTCGCCAATGCGGCAGCAAGTAGTTGAAGTTTCATGCCTACTTATTTACCTACGTATTTATTTTATGTCAAATATAGTTTTTCTGAAATTCCTTTTCTTATCTATATAATGTATGAATTATATTAATTTCAAAAACTTTAAGTATGAATATTCTTGATTTTAATTACAAATATTCTTGTAAATAATAAATATTACCACCCTGTTTTAACCGTAAATGTGAAGATTTACTAATGTTTTAGGTTAATGGTCAGTAATATTGTTTTTTCACAATTGGTTTTGACTAATACCAATCCTATAAAACTAAAAAATATATGACTAATTTATTTTAAAAAATTCTATTAAATTAAGTGTTTAGGTGAAATTTGCAATTCCTGATGTAACTTGCAAAGGGTTAACACATAGCACAGGCATAATCAGAAATTGACACTTTTTCAGAGAAGTACCAGGGTCATAGCCAGTATTGGGAAGTATATGCCTTGTTGAAAATTTACTACTAATGAAAAATTATGAATAAAACAGGTCTGTATAAAATGAAAAAAATCATGGCTTCCGGATCATGGTACCCCTTCAAAGTGTCACCTGATGTAACCGCCTCTGTGGATCATACAGCACTGGTCTAAACTGAGAAAGCTGTATCACTATCAGTACCTTAATATGTACTGTGTGGTGTGGCAAATTACAGAAATGTTCATTGCTCTGGCATCTCTTGGCATTCTTTAAAATTATATGGTAGGTAAGGCCTAGAAACTTAATTCTTCAACATGATGCACCAATGTCACATACCTGCCCCGGATTATTAAGGATTCATGCAGTAAGGGCTCATATAACACATGATTTGTATTTCATTAGTTAATGTTAAATAGTGTTTCAGATATTGCAATTTTGGTTAATTGAATCAAAAAAAGTAATTTTAATGTCACTTGAATAAATAGCAGCTAAAAAGCTAGGATACCTTTGCCTTTGTTGTGGGTACGTCTTCGTTTAGCATCGGCCATAATAACAGAGAACCAATCCAATAACCTGTCTCCCATGGCTTGAAGAGCAATAGGGCTGCAGTCCTTATTCCAAGAGCTTGCAACTATATTTCCAGAAGTAGGTTTGGTATCAAACACTTCATTATCACCACGCTGACGCTCTTTGTCTTCATAGTAAGGAGGATTTGTTACACTTACTACATCCTGAAAAAACAAAGATATTTTCAACTGTAACTGAAGGTTTTAACACTCTGATTAGCATTCACATACCAGTAAGTGAGATTGTGCTCATGTGCATTCCTGTATGTGTACCTTCTACCACACACCATTCTTTTGTGTCCAAAGTCCATGTATTTACGAATTGTTTTGAAGTTTTTTTGTGCGGTATTTTACAATGAATAGGCGATTGAATAATGAAGAAATTCTTTTGAGTCCAAAGTCTATGGTTGTTTCCACGTGTTTACATATGGTTTCAAAGTTTGTGTGGTATTTTACAAAAAAAAGATTAACTGATAATTTTTAGCAAAGAAATTGTCAGTAAACATACGGTAAAGTTAGGTTAACATGAGAAAATAAGTGAATACAAAATATATTGACAAAAATTACTATAATTTAAAAATTAGAGAAAAATAAAGACAAAAATTATAAAAAAGACAAAGTGTAAAAATCTTTTACAAGAGTATGTTGCTTCCAGGGGCCATATTAGGGTAGGCACATGTTGTTAATCAAAGGGTTAAACTTAACATGCAGTTTTTTAATTGTTATTGTAGTCTGAGGTTTTCAGGAATTGTAAAGATATGTAAAATGACAAAGTAGATATTAATTCTGAAGACAATTTGATAGAGCTGATATAAATGTTAGAAAAAAAGCAGCACATTATCAGATTTTGTGACTTTATAAAATATAGATCGCCATATATCTCACCCAGATGTTTATATAGACTTAAAAGATTTGTATCTTTAAATATACCTATAAAGTCTCCAGTTAGGGTAGATTTGGTTATAATTTTACACATGACTATATACCTATATTAAAATATACATGTAAAGTGTCCAGTCAGGATAGATTTGATTGTAATTTTATACAACATTACCTAATTAGACATTTACTTCTGCAGAGTAATACTTTTTGCCAGGTGACGACACATGAACTCTATTCTAGCCTTACATGTCTACATTTGTTTGGTTAAATGTATAAAATTACAACCAAATCTATCCTGACTGGATCCTTCATACATATATTTCAATATAGGTATATAAAACTAACCTTCCGTGGCAATAACAAAAATAATAATTATCGTATTTGTTGATTCCATGTTCATGTGAGCTACTAGTTTCCACTAAAACACTTGTAAATATTTACAAACTTGCCTATAGTAGTACATACTTATATTTGTTGAGGACGGCTGTTTCAGGAGATGTGTCCCATTGTCAACTCAGACAGTAACTGATCTCAAGGTTTTCTTAGGTTAGGGTGTTATGGAGGGGGTGGGATATTTATATTTATTTTGTGACTTCATAAAACACAACAGACAGCTATATACCTCACCCAGATGTTTATATAGGCTTAAAAGACTCTTTGTGTTATAAATCTAAATCTCTTATTCATTCTTATTTACTTTATAAATTTCATTTATTTTTAAAGTAAAACTAAATTTAAAAAAAACTATTGAGAGCTATAAGTGAAAATGGATATTTTTATAAATAAAAATTTTAAAGTATCTGTTACAAAAAAATGACGTTACTCAAGAAAATAAGAAGCACAAGTGTTAACATTCAAGTAAAGTCTAAGTAGAAAGATTAGACAGGCGATACGTCTTCGTATCCTCCGGCTCTCAAAGGATTAGTTGCAGACCTGTGCAGCGACACAATAAAACTTTTTATTCCACATTGAAATAAATTTCCCCAGAGCTTGACAAATTACGTCAATATACATTAGTTATCCTGGATGTGAAATACAATTGTTTAAAGTAGTTTGCTTCTACAGCTTGAGTGAGTTTATAAAAACATTCCTGTGGTCAAATCATGTCTGAATAACATAAAACTTTGTACTATTTTTATCCGTTTAAAGACTTTAGAAACGCTATTATTCCTGAAACAGTTGTGTAATAGTATTCCGATTACACTATTTGTATGTATTTGAAATTGAAATCTAAATAAATTTAAATAACAATATTATTTTATTCTTAAAATTTGAACTTATGTTATTACGTAGCATTGGTTCTACAATCTATCTGCATTTAAAATAATTTAAAATTAGAAATATATTGAACAATATGTAAAACAAGCTCAACTATTCAAGTTACAGAAACAAAAAATAAGGAAACAGAAACATGTAAGAACAAACCTTGGATATCTTGTTGTCATGTTTCGTGTACTTGATGTACTTGTAATGTTTGTTCTCATACTTGAAGTCTTGCGGTGTGAATGTGTACTTGTCTGCTATTGTCTGTGAAGCCTTCTGTTTGTCTTCTCCGTTTGTAACAAGCACCGTTGCCTTATACTTGTTCATGAAGTTGCTCATTCGTTCAGCTTGTTTTTGTTTCTTACGCAGGTGAATGTCTCCGTCTA
This sequence comes from Prosapia bicincta, assembly GCA_036971475.1. Taxonomy (NCBI): domain Eukaryota; kingdom Metazoa; phylum Arthropoda; class Insecta; order Hemiptera; family Cercopidae; genus Prosapia; species Prosapia bicincta. The sequence goes on along the minus strand of JBAIZL010000008.1, from coordinate 50,601,231 downwards.
GAAAATGAATGTAGATTATACAATTACTCTGATTTTTAAAAACAATGGATATCTATTTTTTAAGTAATGATTAGATTAGTGTAACTCCAAAAAATATAGAATTTTTAAACAGAGTATATTTCTCTTAAAATTAAAGATGAGAAATTGGAGTGCCTTTTTGTTTTTAAGTAATCAAGAAATCTGAGTATTGTCTTCTACAGAGATCAAGGAAGCATTGTTAATAAATAATTAAGATTAGAGTAGATATAAAATAACCTAAATTTAAAAATAGGGAAGGATCATATCATCAAGTGTTCAGTAACCTTGAAGTTACTCTCTGTCAAGGTTTCTGGAAGATGTCACCAATTACTCCCCAGAATAGAGGAATGGATACAAAATTAGAGGTATAATAAAAATAATATTAATAAAGGGGAATAATGATCTCTTTACTCGCCTAGGAGAGAGGAAAAGTATAGCTCCAATGGGAAGTTGGAACACTTATTTCAGATACACCTACTTTTACCAAGGTCTTGGAGAGATATCTTCTTACTACTAAGAGATAAGTATTACATCGATTTTTGTTGTTTTACTTCTTTGCAAAGGCATTCGGCTTCAAGGGTAGCCGATGGCCCGATGTCCACGGTGTATTATCCTTGCCAGCCCCCAATGCTTCTTGTTTATGAGAATATCTTGCCATATTGCCACTTCGGCTCTCAGGATGTCCCTCATTGGTATGGGGTATGTGCAGTCGAACAAAATGTGCTTTACGCTTTTATCTTCCCCTTCACAAAGTGCACAGATTAGAGAATTCGAAAGATTATAACTAAATACATATTCCTCTGTCACTAGATGGCTGGATCGTGCTCGAGCTGCAATCAGACATGAAACTTCCCTAAATTTGTCCTCACTCAACGGTTCAGGTTGAAATTGAAAAAGGTGATGACCTGTGGCCTTTTCTTTCCAAGACTCAGTCCAACATTTATGAAAGTATTTATTTGCCAAGCTTTTACAATACCTGAGTGGATACTTGGTTTTAAATGTTGGGTACATATGGGATGCCGCTTTAGCTGTTTCATCGGCCCTTTCGTTTCCTGGTATTCCACAATACGTGGGTACCCATTGAAGAATTATGTCCTTCCCCATGCCCTTCAGGTAGTTAGCAAATTTTCTTACTTCAGGAATTTGAAAGGAGTAGTCCATTGTGTATGAATTTAAAAGAGCCTGGAGGGCAGATCTGGAGTCAGTGAATATGTATATTTTCTCTTCGCTTGTTTCGAAGCAACTTGCCAATGCAGCATTTAGCACCAGAAGCTCTGTGTCCATACTAGAGTGTGAGTTTGCACGAACGTAAAAGCAGATATCAGTAGAGTTGTTGAAAAAACCTGCTCTGGATATTCTCTTTTGTTGGTCAATGAGCCATCAGTGTAAATTCTAACATAATCAATGTAGCTGGTATGCATCATTTCCAATGTTTCAGTTTTCAGAAGTACTGGGTAGTCCTGCTTGCACCTTCTGCTTGGCAGGGTCAAAGTAACTCTTATTCCTGACCAGGTAGTGGCCGACTTGTGATAAAAAGCAGGTATATACTAGGGAACAAAATTTGGCAACATGGCAGACAAATCATTTGTTTTGTAACTGAAGGATTGTTCAGTTCGGTTAATACCATTTCCTGGGTTGTGAAGAGGATGAGCATTGTATCGATTAAATACTTAAAATACTTCCTTACGTACCTTTAAAGATGCAAAACACATTTTCAAGTATTGATTAAATACTTTAAGACATACTTCACAATAATACCCATGACCAATTAATATTTGAAATCAATTCTAATATTGCAGAACTTTTGTCTGGGTATAATTATACATCATCAAGTATTTTTGAAATTTCATATACCATGCTAAGGATTTTGTGTTATTTTTATAAATGAATATCATATTCTTAAAGATAAGTGAATTAACAACTTTGCTCTTACATAGCAATTGGTTGCATAATTATCAATATAGCAATAAATGTTAAAAAAAAGCACCACATTATCACATTTTGCGACTTTATAAAACTTAGACCTCCATATCACTCAGATGTTTATATAGACTTAGAAGACTCTTTAAAGAGTTGTCTGAATTTGCATAATGATTTTTTCATAAACAAAATTATTCTAATAATTTAAACAAAAATTATTGGTTGCATAATTACCAATATAGCAATTGGTTGCATAATTTACCTCATTTGACCAATATCTTGCAATGTCAGTTACCACTTACAGCTATTTCGAACATAATACGAGGTCTGTTAAAAAAATATGTGGACTGTTTGAATTTCACGGTTCAAGTTAGTTTCAGGAGAATCCGCTTGGTGTCTCCTTCAAAGTACTCTGCTCCCCAATGCATACACTTATCCCAACGGTGTTTCCACTTGTTAAAACAGTCCTGGTACGCTTCTTTTGTGATGGCATTCAGCTCCTTCATTGCATTTGCCTTAATATCCGAAATCGTTTCAAATCTTCTTCCTTTGAGGGGTTTTTTGAGTTTTGGGAATAAGAAAAAGTCACAAGGAGCAAAGTCAGGTGAGTAGGGGGGGGGGAATAACAGTGATCGAGTATTTGGCCAAAAACTCACGAGTTTTGAGTACTGAGTGAGCTGGAGTGTTGTCGTGATGGAAAAACCAGTTATCACTTCTCTGCAGTTCTGGCCTTTTGCGTCGGACGACGTCCCTCAGACGTTTCAGTACTTTAATATAGGTAATCTGGTTGACTGTAGACCCTTCAGGGAGGTACTCGTAGTGAACAACACCCTTAGCATAGAAAAAAAAACTGTCAGCATAACCTTGACATTCGACCGAACTTGGCGAGCTTTTTTGGGTCTTGGGGGACGTTTGACTCACCCATTGGGATGAGTGGACCTTCGTTTCAATGTCGTAACCATACACCCATGATTCATCACCGGTTATAATTCTTGACAAAAAGTTCTCATCTTCATTTGAACTATCAAGCAGTTCCCCACAAACCCGGACGCGATTGGCTTTTTGGTCGTCGGTCATCAGGCGTAGCACAAATTTCGCAGCGACGCGGTGCATCTTCAATTTTTTGGTCAAAATCTTGCAACAAGATCCAACTGATATCCCACACTCTTCGGAAAGCTCCCTAATGGTCAGACGTTGATTTTCCCGCACCAGGGTATTGATTTTGTCAATTTGTGGGTCGTCAGTTGACGTTGAAGGACGTCCAGGACGCTCATCATCATCAATCTACTGTCGGCCACCCTTGAAACGTTCATGCCACTTGAAACATGCAGTATGCTCCATGGCAACATCGCCGTAAGCCATGTTAAGCATGGCAAATGTTTCTGTTGCAGATTTCCCTAGTTTTATACAAAATTTCACAGCAATTCGTTGCTCCTTCAGGCTGTCCATTTTACAATCCGACAAACGAAAAAAACACTCTTTACTAAACTGCGTGTAACTCATCAACAAATGAAGATATCTGAAACTGAAATACCGCATTTTAATCAGCTGATTTATACGAACCTAGCAACACCAAGCGGATTCTCTTGAAACTAACTTGAGCCGTGAAATTCAAACAGTCTGCGTATTTTTTGAACAGACCTCGTACTGGTCAAGAGTTTAAGCAGTTGGCTAACTGGTACAGCCTTTTTTTTTATTTATTGATTCCCTCTTCATGTGAGCTACTAGTTTTCACTAAACACTTGTAAATATTTCCAAACTTGCCTATGTAGCACTTACTTGTATTTGTTGAGGACGGCCTTTTAGGAAGATGTGTCCCATTGTCAAATCAGACCAACGTTTACAGTCTGAGTTGACAATGGGACACATCTCCTGAAACGGCCGTCCTCAACAAATGTAAGTAAGTGCTACTACATTCAAGTATGTAAATATTTACAAGTATTTAGCCTTTTTTTATAATAATATGTCATCAACTTTGAATTTTTAAAGATTTTTTAAACATAATATTGATATGCAACTGGAGTTAATGTAATATGTTAACTATGATAATTTGTTTAACTAACAGAAGCCTGGGGTTTTATGTATGTTTGTAAAGCAACAGAGAATGCCTAGTCATTTGATGTAATATGAAATGACACTGAAGTTGAGGAAATTAACTGCATAGTGGACTGATCGAATTTCAAGTCTCTGTACAGAAAAGTAGAGGATTGTGGCTGATAACTAATTATTTCCATCATTTGCCCCAAAATAAACAGAACAGAAATTGAATCAGCTATAGTTGACTTCTCAATCGCAGTGCTGATCTATTATTGTTGCTGCATACTCATGTTGATGTATTTCATTTGAGGTTAGTATTTGCTGATATTGTGCCAACTAATGCAGAGAAACCTTTTATAATAGAGCATTATTTTCGCTAATTTAGAATTGGATTTTTGGATGGGGCAAGTTTGTCACACACTGCGTTACATTTTCAGGAACAATTTCACAAAAACCCAGCTAGTAACGCTGTGACTATTATTATAGTATTGTTGGAACATTTCAAAGGTAAGGTAGTGTTTTGACAACAGAAAGGGTTTTCAGATAGTACAACTACTGTCTGTACACATGAAAACTAAGGAAGAGTGTTACACCAAGTGTTACCGTCACTAACTCGAGTCTAACTGATTTACCTTCTTTTTACTTGTATATGTTTGTAAAATTATGTAAATGAAATAAAATCCTACAACTATTTCAGTACTGTTTATTTTGGCGGATACGGTATATACTACAATCTCAGTAATGAGGAAGTGATTACTGAGAAAGCATGATGGAAACCAATGAAAGCAATTAGATGGGAAACCGATGAAAGCAATTATGTTATACTACAGCTATCTACATTTATGTCATTATTATCAGTAGTTTAGATGTAAATGCAATTCAGATTAAATTTATGTGATGAAAAAAAAAGTTTGTAATTGCAAGATAAATACAAACAAATAAAATACAGAACCCTGAGTTTAATTTGTAAAAACTCACTAAAAAATAATTTAGTATTAGCTCCAAAGGAAATATAGCTTACCTTTACATGGACAGAAACCTTTGCAGAACACCTTAATGTTGGAGTGATGTATGCAGTTGTGGTAATCGAGACGACACAAGGAGCTGTATGTACGGTTATCGTTGCCACAGAGGAATGTAGGCTTGACCACAGGACATGGGTTGCATTGTCTGTAACCATAGCAACAAACAATTATTATAACTTGTAGTGTCGTAAGATCTCAAGAGATTAACACTCGTATACTAAAGTAGAGTAATGAGAGATCACAGACCAATTCATGTTTTTATAATACTCTACGTTTTGAATTTTTTTCAAGAGAACAGAAATTCAAAACAGAGTATTGTAAAAACATAAATTGTTCTGTGATCTGTCATTAACCTAAAAAATTGAATAGTCATTAACAGACATTAAATGAAAATATTTCTAAAGTAGAGTAATTATCGTTGTGTTGTCAATCATCTGATATTCTTTAACTCACAGTTTCATTAGCAGTATATTTTCTCCTACTTTTCCCAGTTTAAAGCAATAAAATGTACTTGATGTACACAGCAATATATAATCAGTTCTCACAAAAAGTACAAAACAATGCTTGAATAACTAGATAATTTAATATCTAAATTGACAATTCAACCAATTACATTTTTTGTTAATTGTTTTTTTTTTTAAAGTAATTTGTTTAAGAAATAACGTGATCATTAGTTCTTGAGAACTGCCATTAGGCTGAATGTACATTTCCCTAAGTACATTTCTAGAAAATTACTCATAAAAGAAAACAAACCACTTATCCTACCTTTTTATGTTGGCAAGTGCTTAAATCATGACTTATTTCTGTTTAAGCAAGTTATTGCTTTGGGGCACTGCCCTAAAGCGAATAAATGCTACCTTGGTGTTAAATAGTAAGCAGGAAAAATGGAGAAAGTTCAAATTTTCCTGGCTTAATTATAAATGGGAGAGCCTGAAAGGTGTTTCACAGAAATATCTATGCACCAAAATAAACAATACTGAAACTGAATCAGCTGTAGTTTCAATGATGCAAAGCCTTCAAGAACGGTGTTGCCTCAAATTGAACGGAGGTCATATAAAACATGTTTATACTTGAGTGCAACCGATTTAGCTTCTTCTGTTTGTAAAACTATGTGAACAAAATAAAATGAAATAAAATAAAATCTTATGACAGTTTCAATACTATTAATTTTGGCATACATGGTATGACGTAACACACACACACACACACACACACACACACACACACACACACACACACACACACACACACACACACACACACACACACATGCACACACGCACGCACACACACACTCACACACACACATACACCTGCTTAAACACAATAAGTGATTAACTGCCACGATATAGATGACTATATCTTTGCAGGTATTTATGTCAGATTTAGCATATGCATGATCTAAGATTGACAAATAAAACATTTTGTTAAATAGATTACTTGAAAAAAGTAGAACTATGTATATGTAACTTTCCAATTTGGCAAGAAAGTGCACCAGGGTGTATCTATTGGTATTATTTAAAAAAATATTTTTAGGGTAAACAGTTATGAAAATGTGGGCGCAAATGTTGGTGCAGTGGGAGACTGGGAAAATCCTGCTGCATTTATCTGATTAACCGGTTGGTTTAATATTTTCTGTTGTTCTATAATTGATCACAGAAACAAAATATATACTAACATTCATTTTAATACTTGAAGCTTGACAATTAACACATAAATAAAAATATTATACCTCAAAAATAAAACAAAAAATTAAATCAATACATGGTACAATTTACAGAGTGGTTTATGAATTACCAGTGGAGAATCATGGGTAAAGCATTGGTAAATATGACATCACAATTCCATTGGTAAATAGCATTGGTAAATGTGTATTATAACAGAATATTATGCAAACTAAACATAAAATTAGTAACAATTCATGTTTATCTATACACCCGAATTATATATTGAATAAATGAGAACACCGTTGATAATAGAGTCAAAGATATTTATTTGACTATAACTAGTTCATTAGCCTTATGAAGCCTGTTGTGCTATAAAAAACACATGTCTTACTTATAGCCTATTTCTCAAATGTCTAGCAAAATATAAAATCCCTTACACTTCACTAAGAACTTCCTTTGAGCTATAGCACATTCGGTTTCATAAGAACATATAGCACATCCGGCTTCATAAGAACAACACACTAGTTACCAAAAGGTTGTATTATTAAAATAAAATCTTTGACTCGAATATCAACCCTATTCTCATGTATTTAATAAAAATGAGTTACTATTAGTAGAGCGATTCAGAAAATACCGGCACTGAATAGCCATTGAAATACTTCGTAATTTTGCTATAGAAAATTTTCATTTTTTGTTTATGAAAAAATTTATATTCAATAAAAATTAAAAAATATATTACAACCAAGAAATATTACAAAAAGTTAATTCTTTTTTAATTGTTGTTGAAAAATATTTTACAATATCAATAACATATTCATTTTGACTAATAATTTTATTTAACGTCTGTTAATAACAATTAAGTTTTTATATAGGCTAATGACAGATCACAGACAATTATTATTAATCACTATCCTATATAAAAAATATTCATTTTGTACAATTATCAAGTTTCCTCTTCCCAACATTCCATTATCATAAATTATTCTAATTTGTTTTGACTTATGGAGAGCTTAACTATAAAATTCTCAGTAAAATTCAAGAAGTAACTGAAAATTTAACGAAGAAATCGAATTGAGAAAATTCTAGGTATGAAACCAGGAAACGGTATCCATACAAAGGCTTTATCGATATTTTCTCATAGAAAAAGGAGATCGCGTGTTTTCTACACGTATGCGAAAGTGGCGGTTTTATCGCTTTCCTTACTAGTCATCGGCCTTGGCCTCTAAGAATTCAACCCTATGGATATTATGTGACTATTAACACCCAGAGAAAACAATAAACGCGGCGGTTTATTAATTAAACTCGGGGAAAAGTAATCTTGCTACTTTAACAGTTCATATTAATTGTAACCCTTCGGTTTATTGTAATGTGTTTAATCAATTTAAACAAAATCTTTATTCGCATGGAAATTAATATTTATACTTTAAAAAGACTTAACGGGTTAATTGTTTATATTACCAATTTTATCTAAGGATTTGACTTAGGCAGTCTAGCTGTCTACCTAAATCATTCTAAAGGGATAGGTTATATTTAAGTAAACGTATAAAGTTACAAAAAAAAATAATTTAAACAAAATATTAAACACTTGAAGTGTGAATACTTTACTACTTCGACAATACTTTATATTAAAAAAGTTTACATTTCCTATAAGTTTTAAATACATATCTTTATGTCTTATTTCACGAGAAAATGTTAGGTTAGATACATACTGGTAACTGATTGTGTACTATTTGAATATTTACAGATTTTATCTAACTTTTTTTTAAAATCAGTTTAACCTTGGTGGTCATTAAAAATTCGCTTTTAAAAAATCGAACTATTAAAAGGGAAACTCTCTTGCCATAATCAAATTCAGAAAACTATAAATACAAAACTATTTATTAATTTAAAAAACAAATGTTATTAAATTTTGAAATGTACATTATTAAAAGTTAAAATCATCAAACTTAGTTTGCAGCCTACGACCGTCTTTACTGCAAAGACGGCTCCAAGGGAAGGGCAGTAGGGGCAATTGTACCCCCCCCCTCAAGAAATTGTGCACTTTTTTTGTAGAAACATTTTTCATAATCCGAACACATTTAAATTGATCCCAGTTTACTTATAAAAACGTATTTTTCATTTGACTTTTATTTTAAAGCAATGTATATTGTTTTTACATTTATGTAATGTAAAGTGTAGAAATTCATTCAGTTAGTTGCTCACTCATTATATGTGTTAATGAGTCATAAACAGTAAATGCCCCGGCGACGTCTGTACACCTGTGTCTATGTAGACGCAGGTAAAATGCATGTTTTGATGAAAAAAATGCCTAATTTCCTGTCCCAAATTTTTAATTACAAGAATAGCTTAAAATTTCATTTCTAGGCCTTTATTTTTGAACGTTTTTTGCACCAAACCCATCACACATTCAAAATAGAGGGCTTTGATTACCAGTATCTTTGCATGACCAACAAATATTTATGCAACATGCTAAATATATACCAAATATTTAACATGTTACATAATTAATACATTTCTTGAGCACTGTGGACTAATTTTTTAACTAAACAAATAAAACCCAATAACCAGAATACAAAATTTTTTATTTTACTGCAATTACTTTATGTACATTTCGATTAAATGGTAATCATCTTCAGAAGTTTTTACGAGTATGTTTGTAGTAGTTATTATAAATAAGTGGTACCTCTTTAACCAAACATTTTTTTTCTTAGTTCTGATTGTACATTACGAATGCAATCATCTTCAGAGGAAATTGCTACAAGAGGTTAGTCTTGTAGTAATTCCCTCTGAAGATGACTTCTTTATAATTGAAATAGACATCAGAACTTATTTATAATAAAAAATAACACCACTGTTGCCCATAAGTTATTATGGTGTAGTTATAATAGTTTATGGAACTGTCTATGTTTTGTAAAACGACCTTGAAAGAAATGTTCAACAAAAAAAATTTGTTCCTTAGGTATTATACGAAGACCGCTATTACACAGAGCACTGCAGGGGTTAGGTTAGGTTAGGTTAGATTATGATAAATATGTTACTATTTTTCCCCCTGTTACATTATGAATTGTCATAAGGACATGTAATTTTCATAGTAAGTCAAACAAAGTATTTCCTGTATACATATTTATTTTTTACATCCCTGGCAAAAAAAAATCTAAAAATAGTGGCCTCAGTTTAATACCTCTAAGTACCAAAAGTTCACTCTAAGAAACCATATTCTTAAACATCTCATTTGAATAAAGAACTGTCAGCTAATTGGTCAACGTTTCTTTAATAACATGAATATGTTGTAATTTGAAGAAAACATAATGTCTAGAGACTGGAAATATTTCACGGCGAGAAATTTTCGGATCAACAATTGAAACACTATGAAATATTTCGGAATTCTGAAGTAGATCTTTCAGTTTATTCAGAATAATATCGTACAATTTTGCAGAAGCTCACAAATCCTGCTTACATCGCTTGTTTGGGGGAGGGGGCATGTATTCTCACTTGCTGTAGTAGTTTGATATTTTACCGTGTTTGTTCGTATGTTATTGAAAGCTGATTTAAAGCGTTTGAATGCATCTGATACCAATAAACTGTTAGCTCTCTGCTTTTATATAGTGTTGTGCAAAATATCGACGTGTTCCATTACATCAGAGAACAAGTAGTACAACAAAAACTTTTTAAAGTCAATTTCTACTTGGGTCAACAAAACAATTTTTTTTATTTTAGTTACTTTATATTAAATAATTACACTTAATATAAATATAGTAACAAAACTTAAGCGTTAAAACAGCTGTTCTACCACATAACATAAAATAAGCTATTTTATGAAGTCATATAGGACCTATGTTATCACTTATTGTAAGCCAAATAGGACGAAATAACTATATTGCATACCTTGCCCCTTCCGTGAAGTTTTTCTCTCTTATAGAAATAAAGTTATTTAATTAAATTTCTTTAATGCATTATCTTTGAAAAAACTGTATTAACATTAAGTGTAATTCCACTACAAGATTTAAAAAATGCATTTGAACTTGAGTAGATAAATAAAAAGTATTTAATTAACGATTGGAGATTTGTAAAAGATTTATATTAACTAAGGAGATTGTGAACTAATAGAAGGAATTGAAAAGTATGAAAAATATAATAACTCTTAATTTTGAAGGAAGATTTCCAATCCAAAAGCTTGCCTTGCAGTAGTATTATCAGAGTCAGCCGCATTTTTTGTTTCAAAACATGGGATTAATTCGCTTTTCAAACGCTAGCGCTGCGAACGCATGCCTGGAAATTCCATCGTTTTTAAGAAGCAGTCGGTAACCTTTTAAAAAAACTGAACGTACCATATAATTGGGAATGAGAAAAATAAACAAAACCTATTAATTTTGGCAAAAACTAACCTAACACATTTTGTTTTTCTAACAAGTATTTTTAATAACTAAATTTAATCTATGAGCGTGCACATTTTAATTCTAAAATGTATACTTTAATAAATTCTGAACCCTGATGACCACTCATTACAGCGGGACATCGTGCGCCTGAGCAATACGTTTCTAATTGATTTTAAAAGGGTACAAAACAGCTTTTATAACTTCAAAAATTTCGTTGCCTCTGTGATCGTGGACATCTAAGGTAACAAACGTTTACAATTTTTGCTAAAATGCAAACTACTTTCACCCTCGATGCAAAGGGAAGTACACTGCTGGGCCCGTTAAAACAGTCGTATATATTGTGACGTAGAAGTAGCTTAGCGTAGACAGGGGTGAATGACCTTGACCACACAATGACATGCTAAGCATACGTACAAAACAGGCCACTTAATACGACCCTTGAATAATGAGGAGTTCTCTACCCTTGTCTAGTTGCGAATGGGTGTTCCATTGCTGTAGATTACTATCCACAAAACAACCTTTCCCTTCAAATCCATGGATTTACTCTTTCTTAATAATTCAAGTGCTACTTGTATTATTAGTGGGCACGGCCCATTGGGCCCTTATGTAAGTGCCGTCTTTGATACTGGATATCAAAACATACGAATAGTTCCCACCAACTTTAGTTAAAACCAACTACAATACTTAAGTTAATTGTTAAGTAAGCACTGTTAATTTTAAAAAGTTAACTAAAGTAAAAATTATAACAGTTAACTCTAAATCCCACTACACATTAGTTTATTAAAACAAACAAACTAGTTCATAAAACAATCAGACTAGTTTCGGCGACGATGTCGTCTTCAGTAGCCAAGCACTGAGGAAGTAGTGTAGCAGTAGTAGTAGCCAAGCACTGAAGAAGGTGACATCGTCACCGAAACTAGTCCGTTTATTTTAATAAACTAGTCTGTTTGTTTTAATAAACTAGTCTGTTTGTTTTAATAAACTAGTCTGTTTGTTCTAATAAACTAGTCTGTTTGATTTAATAAATTAGTCTGTTTGTTTTAATAAACTAGTCTGTTTTAATAAATTAGTCTGTATGTTTTAATAAACTAGTCTGTTTGTTTTAAGAAACTAATTTTTGGTGAGATTTTGAGTTAAATGTTTTATTTTTACCGTTGTGAATAGTTCTCCCTAGCTAAACTCTAATTAACTTAAGGAAAATTAACTGTTTTAAATAAAAAGAAAATTTTAGTATGTGTAATAAATGGAAATATTATGAAAAAAACTCGAAACTTAAATCAGTTTAATAAGAGGAAAGTAGAAAATTCACTGTTTTACATAAGAGTATTATGAAAACCATATGTTTGTTCGATAAGCGAAAATATAAAGGACAGATGTATGAAATAAGCGGAAAGTAATGTATTAATTGGAAAATGTGAGATATAGATGCTTAAAATAAATGAGAAATAAAAATTGCAGCTTGTGTAATAATTGGTAAAATTTTAAAAAGCAGTTGAATAAAGTAAGAGGAAAAGGCAGTTGTGATAAATAGGAGAAAATAAAAAATCCCGCCAAGTAAAAACAAAATTAAAAAAATGGAGAAAAACAGATTTTAAAAATAAGCACAAAATGAAAATTGCAATTGCTCTGAAAGAAACGGAAAACGCAGTTTATGTTAGGAAGATTGGGTGAGAAATCACAGAGTCAATCTGATGAAGAAAATATGAAAGAACAATGAAAAGACGTTGGTAATAGATTTATGGCTATAATGTAAATAAATGAAGCGCTGAAATAAAGCATAATTCAGACGATTTAGAGAGGATAAAGTCAGTCTTTGCAAAATGTATGAACGAATATCCGTTGGAATTGTGTGTATAGACGGTGAAGTATGCTGGCACGTAGCCTAAATATCCACAGCCTTTACCAAACAAAGGTATGCCTTTATGAGAGAATCGACACTAAGCCTTAAATCAAGTATGCGGTATCAAAGGCAAAGTCTGTTACATACAATAACCAATCCTCTTGATACTACAAGAGCGTCGAATCGTATCAAAGCTAGACCGAATCACTCGCTCTAGTATTGCTTCTGAAAATAGTAACGATTTTTGATAATTTTCTACTTTTCTCCAAGGATATATATTTGTATTTAGTCATATAATTACCTGCCATTCCCAGCATCGTCATACTCCACGTTGAATACAAAGTTGAACACAATACGAAGCCGAATTGAAAAATTCGAAAATAACAAACGAAAAAATACAGAAACAATGGAATGTAATTTAAAAAAATTTAAAATGCTTCCAAAGTAAACACAATAGATTAAACAATAGACATGGATTTTAATAAGCTCAATCGATGTGAGATGGAGTTTAAATAACGAAGAGGGGGTTAGTTAGATAAGATTAAAGACGATTCCCATACAGGGAAGAACAGTTCATGAAAGGTTCTGACTGATGGAGGTCCTCCGAAACACGTCAAAAAAAATATAAAGCCCAATTGTAAAATTCGAAAATAATAAACAAAAAATACAAAATCAATCGAATGTAATGTTTAAAAAATTACAAAATGCTTCAAAAGTAAACATAAGAAGATTTAACAATAGACAGGGATTTGAACAAGCTGAACCGATATAAGATGAATTTTAAATAACAAAGAGGGGGTTAGTTAGATAAGATTAAAGACGATTCCCATACAGGGAAGAACAGTTCGTAAAATGTTCTGACAAATGGAGGTCCTCCGAAACGCGTCAACGGGGAGTGTGACGATACTGGGAATGGCAGGATAATTATGTGACTCTAAATAAGTAGATACATTAGATGTAATTTCTAATGTGTAAATAATGCACATAAAATGTTCCTCTAAACGAATATCACTTCTCAAGATAAGGAAGAGAAATACACTGGACGTGGTTTTATAATATTTAAATGGCTACAAAACATTTCGCCAGAGGAATGTCTCTTCAAAAAATGGACCAGATTAATTCTTTTGATGTGGTTTCTAATATGTAAATAATGGCCACAAAACATTTCGTTTGCAATAAAGGTCAGTCATTTTAAACGCTAAATAAAACAGGTTGGCCGCTCGTGAGTGCGAATACAGTAACCTCCTTGTTCCAACTGCCATCCAGAGCGGTAAATACAAAGCGGGGCGTTACCTACAATACCTGACCAATACTAATAGTCGACACTGAAGTTCTGTTCTTCAATGATGGTTTATAAAAATATTTTTTAATTTTAAGGCGATGAAAGATAAGGAAATGAGCCCTATAGAGTCAAAGTGCACTTTCTTAAATTTTTTCAAAATTGAGATTATAGGAATCTTGTAGGGAATATCGTGATGGATATGTTTCTGCATTCAGTTTGTTGCGAAAATATTAATTCCCACCAAAAATATTCATTCAGAACCAACAAAAATATTATTTCTAAGTTCTTATAATAAATATTTCAGTGGTTTTTGACTGTTCTGAAAAATGAGGTGAGTGGAAGAAAGTGCGGTTTGATTCTAATAGACTGAAATAATAAACATGAGAGGAAGTACGGAACGGACATGATCGCTGGTAATGGGAATGGTGTATTGAAGCACGTCGTCCGGGTTGCTTAACTCAAGTAGCTCACAACCAAGTGGAGAGAGCTACCCGTAGTGTCAGCCATACGAGAACTGGTACGAGATGGTGCATCAATAGTTGTCGCCAGTTTAGGTCTCATAGAGGCGTTCCACTAAGTTCGTGTACACTCTTACCCTACAACTTTAGTGGCCGCTTCTAATTAGAGCCCTTACGTACAGAGTAAGCCAACAAAGCAAATATTTGCATCTATATTTTCTCTAGTTAGACTTCAAAAGAACATGTTAAACATCAACGTTTAGTTTTTGAGGAAGAGAGTCGGGCTGAGGTTAGGCAATCTAGCTACACACTGTCTAGTGGCATTTTAATGTTGTAGGTATTGCTAAAATAACACCGGGAACAGAATTTTAAAATAAAATTGCCACGCAAAGTGAACTATTTGATTTTAAAGGTATTTTCTACGCTGTATTCAAATATTAATTCTGTTTTTCCTATCAAATAAGGTGTTCATGTGTCACATAATTTAAATTCAAAGATACATATACTGTATTTTTATGCGTAGTTGTAAAACGTGGCACACTATAAGCAATGAACTGATGAATTACTTGCGTATTTTGCTTCTGGAGTGTCTCTAGAGCATGGGTTCCTAAACTGGGAGGCGGGTCTCCCTTGGTGGAGGGAAACCAAATCAGTGGGTCCCGAGACCAGTTGGAAAATAATAAGATAAATTCTCATCTCCTTACAAATTTTAATACACAATTTATCAAAGTTTAAAACTAAATTTATGCCTCAAATGTATTTTACATTGGTAATTTTATTGCCCATGATGTTCAGAAAATTTAAATGAAGTGTATACATTTATATAAGAAATATAAGTAAAGGTTGTAAAAATTTTGTAAACTTTAAATTAAATCAACATGATAACTTGAAAAGAATAATAAAGCATGAGTGTCGCGAAACGAATGTTGGCCGTTCAATGTGGCAACAGCGCCACAATTTGTATAAAACACGTAAAAGTATATCACAGGCAGATCTTCGATTATACATGCTTTTTCAAGCAACTACTTGTGCGATAAAAACATTTTCAGCACTTGTTGCAATTAAAAATATATATATAAATAGAAACTAACTTGATGTTGCTAAAGATTTGGTTGTGTCATCGCGTGAATGGGCCCTGTTCTGTTTTTAGAATTTACACATTCTATTCCAATACTGTTTTTCTCGCTAGTAGCACGAATTGGCCCTGTCCTTTTTTTTAGAATTTACACATTCTATTCCAATACTGTTTTTCTCACTAGTAGCACGAATTGGCCCTGTCCTTTTTTTTAGAAATTACACATTCTATTTCAATACTGTTTTTCTCGCTAGTAGCACGAATTGGCCCTGTCCTTTTTTTAGAATTTACACATTCTATTCCAATACTGTTTTTCTCGCTAGTAGCACGAATTGGCCCTGTCCTTTTTTTTAGAATTTACACATTCTATTCCAATACTGTTTTTCTCGCTAGTAGCACGAATTGGCCCTGTCCTTTTTTTAGAATTTACACATTCTATTCCACTACGGTTTTCCTCACTAGTAGCACGACTTGGCCCTGTCCTTTTTTTAGAAATTACACATTCTATTCCACTACTGTTTTCCTCGCTAGTAGCACGACTTGGCCCTGTCCTTTTTTTAGAAATTACACATTCTATTCCACTACGGTTTTCCTCACTAGTAGCACGAATTTTCCCTGTCCTTTTTTTTATAATTTACACATTCTATTCCAATACTGTTTTTCTCGCTAGTAGCACGAATTGACCCTGTCCTTTTTTTAGAAATTACACATTCTATTCCACGACTGTTTTCCTTACTAGTAGCACGAATTTTCCCTGTCCTTTTTTATAATTTACACATTCTATTCCAATACTGTTTTCCTTACTAGTAGCACGAATTTTCCCTGTCTTTTTTTTATAATTTACACATTCTATTCCAATACGATTTTCCTCACTAGTAGCACGAATTGGCCCTGTCCTTTTTTTAGAAATTACACATTCTATTCCAATACTGTTTTTCTCGCTAGTAGCACGATATGGCCCTGTCCATTTTTTTAGAAATTACACATTCTATTCCACTACTGTTTTCCTTACTAGTAGCACGAATTTCCCTGTCCTTTTTTTTATAATTTACACATTCTATTCCAATACTGTTTTTCTCGCTAGTAGCACGAATTGGCCCTGTCCTTTTTTTAGAAATTACACATTCTATTCCAATACTGTTTTTCTCGCTAGTAGCACGACTTGGCCCTGTCCTTTTTTTTAGAAATTACACATTCTATTCCACTACTGTTTTCCTTACTAGTAGCACGAATTTTCCCTGTCCTTTTTTTTATAATTTACACATTCTATTCCAATACTGTTTTTCTCGCTAGTAGCACGAATTGGCCCTGTCCTTTTTTTAGAAATTACACATTCTATTCCAATACTGTTTTTCTCGCTAGTAGCACGACTTGGCCCTGTCCTTGTTTTTTTAGAAATTACACATTCTATTCCACTACTGTTTTCCTTACTAGTAGCACGAATTTTCCCTGTCCTTTTTTTTATAATTTACACATTCTATTCCAATACTGTTTTTCTCGCTAGTAGCACGAATTGGCCCTGTCCTTTTTTTAGAAATTACACATTCTATTCCACGACTGTTTTTCTCGCTAGTAGCACGACTTGGCCCTGTCCTTTTTTTTAGAAATTACACATTCTATTCCACTACTGTTTTCCTTACTAGTAGCACGAATTTTCCCTGTCCTTTTTTTATAATTTACACATTCTATTCCAATACTGTTTTTCTCGCTAGTAGCACGAATTGGCCCTGTCCTTTTTTTAGAATTTACACATTCTATTCCAATACTGTTTTTCTCGCTAGTAGCACGACTTGGCCCTGTCCTTTTTTTAGAAATTACACATTCTATTCCAATACTGTTTTCCTTACTAGTAGCACGAATTGGCCCTGTCCTTTTTTTAGAATTTACACATTCTATTCCAATACTGTTTTTCTCGCTAGTAGCACGAATTGGCCCTGTCCTTTTTTTAGAATTTACACATTCTATTCCAATACTGTTTTTCTCGCTAGTAGCACGACTTGGCCCTGTCCTTTTTTTTAGAAATTACACATTCTATTCCACTACTGTTTTCCTTACTAGTAGCACGAATTTTCCCTGTCCTTTTTTTATAATTTACACATTCTATTCCAATACTGTTTTCCTCACTAGTAGCACGAATTGGCCCTGTCCTTTTTTTAGAAATTACATATTCTATTCCAATACTGTTTTTCTCGCTAGTAGCACGAATTGGCCCTGTCCTTTTTTTAGAAATTACGCATTCTATTCCACGACTGTTTTCCTTACTAGTAGCACGAATTTTCCCTGTCCTTTTTTTATAATTTACACATTCTATTCCAATACTGTTTTCCTCACTAGTAGCACGAATTGGCCCTGTCCTTTTTTTAGAAATTACACATTCTATTCCAATACTTTTTTTCTCGCTAGTAGCACGAATTGGCCCTGTCCTTTTTTTAGAAATTACACATTCTATTCCAATACTGTTTTTCTCGCTAGTAGCACGAATTGGCCCTGTCCTTTTTTTAGAAATTACACATTCTATTCCACTACTGTTTTCCTTACTAGTAGCACGAATTTTCTCTGTCCTTTTTTTATAATTTACACATTCTATTCCAATACGCTTTCCCTCACTAGTAGCACAAATTGGCCCTGTCCTTTTTTAGAAATTACACATTCTATTCCAATACTGTTTGGCTCGCTAGTAGCACAAATTGGCCCTGTACCTTGTTTAAGAATTTACACATTCTATTCCACTACTGTTTTCCTCGTTAATAGCACGAATTGGCCCTGTTTTTTTTTTTTTTAGAAATTAAACATTCTATTCCAATACTGTTTTCCTCGTTAGTAGCACGAATTGGCCCTGTCCTTTTTTTTTTTTTAGAAATTAAACATTCTATTCCAATACTGTTTTCCTCGTTAGTAGCACGAATTGGCCCTGTCATTTTTTTTAGAAATTACACATTCTATTCCACTACTGTATTCCTCGCTAGTGTCATAAATATTGCCTTGATGGCAATTATAATTTCAAGATTCTATTCCACTACAGTTTTCCTCGCAATTAGCACGAACAGGCCGTCTCTAGGGATGGACGATCTAGTGATTTTAGACTGGAATGGGCATTTAGATAGTGTTCGAACAGGGTACAACTAACTAATGTTAAAAAGTATAGCTTGAACACGATGTTTGACCGAGATACAGCAACACCCTGTACAAAGTGAAGTATGTACTAAATCAGGGTACAACAAACCACTCACACAATGTGTAGCATGTACACAGTATTCGATACTAGTACAATAAAACCCTGATACGAAGTGACGCATGTACACGCCGGGGTAGATCCAATCTTCCGTTCAAAGTGTAGCACGTACATTGTGTTTTACCGTGGTACATTACATCTCACGTACAAAGTGAAGCCTGAAGAATATATAGTTTTCGACCGAGATACATTAAACCCCTCGCACAAACTGAAACATGTATTCGACCGGGGTAGAACAAATCTCTCATACGAATTAAATGAAGCATGTACTCGATCGGGGTGGAACAAACCCCTAGTACAAACTGAAGCGAAAATTTGACCGGGGTAGAACAAACCCCTCGTGCAAACTGAAGCATGTACTCGACCGGCGTAGAACAAACCTTCGTATAAACTGAAGTATGTACTCGATCGGGGTGGAAAAAACCTTCTTAAAATTGAAGCATGTACTCGACCGGGGTAGGACAAATGTCGTAAACAAATTAAATAAAGCATATACTCGACCGGGGTAGAACGAACCTTCGTACAAACTGAAGCATGTACTCGATCGGGGTAGAACAAACTCCTTGTACCAACTGAAGCATGTACTCGACTGGTGTAGGATAAATGTCTTATACAAATTAAATGAAGCCCAACCGGGGTAGAAAAAACCTTCGTACAAAGTGAAGCATGTACTCGACCGGTGTAGGACAGATGTCTTATACAAATTAAATGAAGCATGTACTCGACCGGAGTAGAACAAACCTTCGTACAAAGTGAAGCATGTACTAAACCGGTATAAGACAAATGTCTTATAGAAATTAAATGAAGCATGTACTCGACCGGAGTAGAACAAACCTTCGTACAAACGGAATCATGTATTCAACCAGGGTAGAACAAACTCCTCGTACAAACTGAAGCATATACTCAACCGGGGTTGAACAAACCCCTCGTACAATCGGAAGCATGTACTCGACACAGGGTAGAACAAACCCCTCGTACAATCGGTAGCATGTACTCGATCAGGGTAGAATAAACCCCTCGTACAAACTGAAGTATTTACTCAACCGGGGTAGAACAAACGCCTCGTACAATCGAAAGCGTGTATTCGACTGCGGTAGAACAAACCCCTCGTACATACTGTAGCATGTACTCGACCGGGGTAGAACGAACGCTTTGTATAAAGTGAAGCATTTACTCAACAAGGGTAGAACAAACCCCTCCTACAAACGGAAGCATGTACAAGACTGGGGTAGAACAAACCCCTCGTACAATCGGAAGCATGTACTCGACTGGGGTAGAACAAACCCCTCGTACAATACGGAAGCATGTACTCTACCGGGGTAGAACAAACCCCTCGTACAATCGGAAGCATGTACTCGACTGGGGTAGAACAAACCCCTCGTACATACTGTAGCATGTACTCGACCGGGGTAGAACGAAAGCTTTGTATAAAATGAAGCATTTACTAGACAGGGGTAGAACAAACCCCTCCTACAAACGAAAGCATGTAGTCAACCGGGGTAGAACAAACTCTTAGTACAAACGGAAGCATGTACTCGACCGGGGTAGAACAAACCCCTCGTACAATCGGAGGCATGTTCTCGACTGGGGTAGAACAAACCCCTCGTACAAATGGGGTAGAACTAACGCTTTGTATAAAGTGAAGCACGTACTAGACAGGGATAAAAACCAACCTTCCGTAATGTAGCATAGTTTTCCACCAGGGTACGGCAAACCCCTCCCATAAATTACAACATCTACAAATTAAATGAAGCATGTACTCGAAGAGAATAAAACATACCTCTACAAAGACTACCAAATATACTGTGTTCGAGTAAAATACTTAATATTATAATTAGGTCATCATAAAAGTGAATTAATATATTAAATGTTGAACGTTTTGACCATTTGCAAGTAAACATATATTTTAGTTCCGAAGCAGTGTTTAGGATTAGGCGGTGAAGACCTAATACTGACAAATTGTTTATAGATACGGTGCACCATTAGGAGCTTCCCACAAACGTCATTTACTCTGCATAGGGTGATTAGAGCTAAGCCTGTCAGACATGTCTTTGCAGTTGCCTAGGTGATATTGATTTCTATTAATTCCAAGTACGTCTGCTTCCTGCACAGGTTATTCGTTTAAACCACTTTCGGTAACTGTTTGGATTTCTTCGGCGTGTATGTGTGTGTGTGTGTGTGTGTGTGTGTGTGTGTAAATGAGGTGGTTGTTTAAAAGTTATTATATACGATCAAATTTAACCGGGAATACCTGGTTTAGCTATTAAAAGTTGAAACCATTTCAATGGCCACTTTGTCAGCATCCTCACGAACTTGTGAACATATTCGGTGACGAACAGACACATTATTACAATTACTTACATTAATTACTACTAAATGCCGAGGTTCATAAAAATATTGACAAATTAATCAGTGAAATGTATATATATATATATATATATATATATATATATATATATATATATATATATATATATATATATATATATAGATAGATAGATAGATAGATAGATAGATAGATAGATAGAGAGAGAGAGAGAGAGAGAGAGAGAGAGAGAGAGAGAGAGAGAGAGAGAGAGAGAGAGAGAGAGAGAGAGAGAGAGAGGTAGATAGATAGATATATGTACACACACACACACACACAAACTTTCAATTTATGTACTTGTACAAAAAATATTACTTGATATAACTGCCGAATCTACTTTCGAGAGCTACATTTTAGTACCCTCATTTTTAAGCACTATAATACATCGGTGCCTTGAAGTGATTGCGCGTGGAATACTGACGTAACGTGGTGCAATGCTACTATTCTACTTTAGGATTAACTGCATTTGTCAATGTTGGGGTTACGTTTGTCTATTGAGTTGAATAATTTGTAATTTTTTATTTAATTTACACCTGTTTATATATTAATAATTTTTATAAATTTGTAACTGTTCTTGGGCTGTTAAATTTTAACGAATTTATGATTATTTTTCGTGTATGTGGTTACGATTGAGTTATAAATGTTTGTTTAAGATGATCTTTATAAATGTCATTTAATTATTTTTTTTTTATTTAATCGATACATAATTTAATACATGGCTGCTTTATATTTTAAAAGTTCTGTTACAGACAACAAGTGTTGACAAAATTAATAGACGAGTTTATTTTATTGATTACACTTCCTATATTATTGTATGCTATATTATAATTGTATTTATTTCAAATTTTGGTTATTCCTTTCAAAATATATCCCGTGTATGTGATGCGGTTTATTTTTTATTTATCGAGGTTCAGGTATTGGGTGCTGTAAATCAGATTATATTTAATCCTATAATTTGATTGTTGTTTTATTACGTATGTATTTTTTTAGGCCATTTGATATATCATTTGTTTCTTCTCTTATTTGTTAGCGTAATTTAATAAAATTGTAACAAAATTGAGTTATAAGCAACCATTCTTATGTTGTGGAGGGTGATTAGAGTGGTTTGGTATTCATGCCATTTATGTCACGTTAATTGTTAAGTCTAAGTCGAGAACACATCAAGTTCTTCAAGTACATTACAATGTATATCATAGAAGAAAACTATGTTGCTATAATTATATAACCCTTTCACAATTTGCCGTGCACAAACTCTCATGAAAATGAGGAGCTTCAGAAATCATTAAGAACTTCGCACACTGTCATCAACTAAAAAACATTCAGTTTCTGTGTGTGTGTGTGTGTGTGTGTGAGAGAGAGAGAGAGAGAGAGGGAGAGAGAGAGAGAGAGAGAGAGAGGGAGAGAGAGAGAGAGAGAGAGAGAGAGATTGTATGTTTTGTCAAAGAAAAATTGTCGTTTGTTCTGTTATATTTTGATGTTGGTAAAGAGGTCACTTTCGAAATTTAATTGAAAACATTGATTTTTCCCTAAACTACATCTGAAGAACTCAATCGCAACCAATTTGTGCGGTATTAAGTATAACTCTGACATAAAAGCAAGTTAAACACGCGACGGAATGATCCCGAAGACCGCAGTTTGGGCACGTACTCGGGCTTAACTCTCGGGACATCTGTTCACGTTTCGAAATAGCCGCCACTTCACTTTGCCGCCTCAGCCTGTCTTAAATACTTACCGAGGATTATTTCTGTAAGTAGTTTATTTTTATTTCTTATCAACATTTCAACAACGCATGGCTTCTGCCTAAGTAAAATTCTATTCACCACCAACCTAAAGGAAAAGCCCTTCACTGTCAAACTAAAAGGAAAGCCCTTCACTACCAACCTAAAGGGAATGCCCTTCACTACCAGCCTAAAGGGAAAGCCTTTCACTACCAACCTAAAGGGAAGGAAAGCCCTTCACTGTAATACTAAAAGGAAAGCCCTTCACTACCAACCTAAATGGAAAGAAAACCCTTCACTGTAAAACAAAAAGAAAAGCCCTCACTACCACCCATAAAGGAAAGCCCTTCACAACCAACCTAAAGAGAAGGAAGGCCTTTCACTGTAAAACTAAAAGGAAAGACCTTTACTATCAACCAAAAGAGAAGGAAAGGCCATCACTGTAAAACTAAAAGGAAAGCCCTTCACTACCAGCCATAAAGGAAAGCCCTTCACAACCAACCTAAAGAGAAGGAAGGCCTTTCACTGTAAAACTAAAAGGAAAGACTTTTACTATCAACCAAAAGAGAAGGAAAGGCCATCACTGTAAAACTAAAAGGAAAGCCCTTCACTACCAACCTCAAGGGAAAACCCTTCACTGTAAAGCTAAAAGGAAAGCCGACAATACCAACTTAAGGTAATGAACTTAGAGGTACCAACTTCACTGTAAAACTAAGAGGAAAGTTCTTCACTACCAACCTAAAGGGAAAGCCTTTCACTACCAACCTAAAGGGAAAGCCCTTTACTACCAACCCAAAGGGAAGGAAAGCCCTTCACAACCAACCTAAAAAAAAACTCTTCACTACCAACTTAAAGGGAAAATAAGCCCTTCACTGTAAAACTAGAAGGAAAGCCCTTCACTACCAACCCAAAAGAAGGAAAGCCCTTCACTACCAACCTAAAGTGAATGCCCTTCACTACCAACCTATAAGGAAGCCGTTCACTACTACCAAGCTAAAGGGAAGGAAAGCCCTTCAGTGTGAAACTAAAAGGAAAGCCCTTCATTACCAACCTAAAAGGAAAGCCCTTCATTCTAAAACTAAAATGAACGTCCTTTACAATAAAAAATTAAGGGAAAGACATAACCACAAAACTTAGGGAAAGTTCTTCAATACAAACCTAAAGGGAAAGTCCTTCACTGTAAAACATAAATGAACGTCTTTCACTGTAGAACTAAAGGAAGTACCTGTACTAAAGGTAAAGTGAAAGTCCTTCTCCACAAAAATATAATAAACTTCCATTACGTTAAAACTAGATTAATAGTCTCTCATTGGAAAACTAAACGAAAAGACTTGAACTACAAAACTAAAGGCAAAGTCCTTTACCATACCACACAACTACAGGGAAAGTACTTCAATGCATTACTTCACTTTGTATGACTGCTTTGAAGTACAAGTCCTTCATAACCTGCATAATATAGTGACTTATTTTTATACGATGGCTGGGTATAGCAGAGGCAAGGAAGGGTAATCTGGCGTACGCTTGTAAAAGGGAATAATGTGATCAGCACTAAGCCCCCGGTTCCATTCTAGGTACTCGTAAATACAGGATGAATCAACCTGTGGTCTAAACAAAACACAAATAACATGTGAACTCACTGTGTAATGATGTCCTGCTGGGAATCGGTCTGTTCGTCCTCTGAATCGTCGTCCTCACTATCGTAGAAGATGTCGTCAGGGTCCTCCTGCAGTTTGGACCTGGGCACCACGATGTCGCCGCTCTTGTGCAGCTCCTTCTTGCTCACGCACACCGCTGTGAAGGCGTCTTCCAGCAAGCACAGCTCTTTCTTCTTGCAGTTCAACGGGTGGCAGAGATCGCCTGTGTAAATAAAGAAAATTAATTAAAACGTTACCTAGACTTTATGTGAGCAAGACACAAATCCACTACAAACTGGGTAAATTTATCTAAGCCATCACAAGACGTTCTGAGTAATAACTACTTCCAATTTCCATATAAGGGATGGTACCAAGTAGTTTAGATAGCAAATGTTTGGGGAGGTATAGAAATCGATTAACAAAAACGTAAGTTATTCTGTTCAAGAAAATCAATGTTCTATCACACACTGACATTTTAAAATTATTGTTAAACAGACATAAATAGCAATAGGTGTTGTTTTATAAGACATGAGGAATGACGAAAATCCATTCTTGATATTAAAAGCGGATATAACTGAGTTTGTAAGTGAAGAGGAAATCAGTTAGCTATAAGAGGCTTTCGTTGCAATCCCGTGTGGAAGAGGCACTGGAAAAAACGTTAAAAACGACATTAGAACAAACGGCATATTTTTTCACATAGGCGTGTTTAGTTCGGAAAATTTGTATAGAACAGCATTTAACACTGTAACTTATTTCTTTCCTTCTTTCACATTTCTTCACTCTCTCTCCATCCGCGCACATTTGCTTCGTTCAACATGTCATAACGGGTTTTGAAGATTTTTGTACTTCAAACCAATTTATAAAACTCTGTTTTCGTAAAATACTTCATAAAAAGTAATCAGTGAGCAACAGGCTTCCCTTGTAAGCCGCAAAGAAATAATGGCCGCTATATTCGTACCGCAAGGTTGGCCTTCCAAATAAACGCTAGGACCGTAAAACTCACAGGGTTAGAACCTCCCGAAATTTTGTAGGGAAACAAAAACTGAAATTAACTTCAGTACAAATAAGAAAGAACTTGCCAAGAGCAGACTCAGCAGGCTTGTGGATGAAATTCTCATTTATGTTAAAGCATAACAACAATTATGAATTATCAAATGTTTTATGAATACATGTATTATATATTATTTCGAATTTTCAAAACGTCACCAATTCCAATTACGGCCTGCCAAAACTTGAGCTTATCTTGTGAGCAAAGGTAAAAAAAATTGAATAATACCAAAAACCAAATTACAATTAATAATTTACTCGCATTTTCTAGACATTTCAACGACAACGTAATTACCCTCACACCGTGTAAGGACACACATTCTAAACTATAACTCTAAAGTTACAATTTAGAACTAGTGAGGACGAAGTTGTCATTGAAACTAGTAAGAGAAATTAAGTTATTAATTATGAGGTGTTGTTTGTTATCTTTGCTCTCGCAAGATGAGCTCAAATTTTCAAATTGCACAAGAAACAGGACGCCTACTTAGAGCATGTTAGCTCGTTAGTAAAATCCCCGAGTACCTTTTCTTAGCCTTCATTTTAGCAAGAGACTTAAACAGGGAAACAATAGCGGACTATTGACAATGTGGAAACGTAGAGCAAAAGCGTCTCCCACTCAGTTAACTTTCAAATACTTTTATAACTTTAATTCGAGCAAAAATTTTAAAGTAGATAAATCGATTTTTTTAGGAGCAACTGGACTATCACTTGAAATGAAATAACACTTAGTGGAAAACAAAACCTAATTTACATACACGTAATACCACGTGTATGAAAAATATCATTTCTAAAATAACTTATCTCAACCGTTGGAATTCTTGCTACGAGCCAACAGAAGTTAATTCCAACATCTTTCTTCAAAGTAATGATTTATCTTAGTTATGAGTGTTTTGATAAGATAAATTTTAGTGAGAGAATGACATGTAACAGAGTATACTGGTATATACAGGTGAATGAAAAATATAAATATCTTGTATTGGCATTTTAAAAGCTGCGCCCAGAACAACCAAACGTACCTTCGCAAGGTACAAAATTACACTTTTGGTCGCGCACAGTTTTCCCCTTTTAAAAATTAAAAAAAATTAAAGAAATAGCCGATTTTAAATGTCTTGAAAATGAACAGTGAAAAGTAGAGGTCTCTATGTTAAGGCAGTACAAAATGGTGCTAGATTTAAATTGAAAAATTAGATACGCGCGCGCGCGCGCGCGCGCGCGCACACACACACACACACACACACACACACACACACACACACACACAGAGAGAGAGAGAGAGAGAGAGAGAGAGAATATAAAGCCTAGCTGCATATACAAAAACAAATGCTATCACACGCCAGAAAGGCAATACGCAAATTGCTAAATACACAGTAGTAGCGAATAGGACTTTAATAAAATACAGCTCTTGCCTCGCTCCAAAATGGAATTTTTCCAATAATATTGCACCAAATGCGATCAATACCTGATCCGTTGTCAGCTCTGTTTTATACACTGTCACTTGATTGGCTTAGCGAACACGAACAATATTCCCTACAAGTCAATGCAAACGTCACTGCTACGAATACCTTTATTTAGTTATTTGCCAAAAGTGTTAACCGGACACATGTCTTCATATCTATCTGGAGCAGACAACTCTGCTAAATATCAAAAAGCAGTTTCGTATGCTATAAGGGGAATATCTCATGCTGTTTTCGCATGAATACAACATACAAATCCAACCACAGTGTCTGAATAGAGTTCTGGGAATGGCCATTAACGGTGCAAAAGGCTATTGGGGATTAATACCACGAGGCGTAGCACCAAGCCCTCATATCGAGACTGAGTCACCCGGGCAGGAGTCCCGTTTTTGAGGTTGGATTCGTGCTGGTAACGGTCTCATATGCTAGGTGGGAGATGCACATGACGATCAATCTTTGAGTTTTTTGATGAGAAAGAAAGACTCGTGGGGTAGCGGTTTAATATAATCCGTAACAATTACGATCAAATGAAGACCGTGCACTTTTGGTTAGATGAAGACCGTGCACTTTTAGTTAGATGAAGACCGTGCACTTTTGGTTAGATGAAGACCGTGCACTTTTGGTTAGATGAAGACCGTGCACTTTTGGTTAGATGAAGACCGTGCACTTTTAGTTAGATGAAGACCGTGCACTTTTGGTTAGATGAAGAAAGTGCACTTTTGGTTAGATGAAGACCGTGCACTTTTGGTTAGATGAAGACCGTGCACTTTTGGTTAGATGAAGACCGTGCACTTTTGGTTAGATGAAGACTGTGCACTTTTGGTTAGATGAAGACCGTGCACTTTTGGTTAGATGAAGACCGTGCACTTTTGGTTAGATGAAGACCGTGCACTTTTGGTTGGATGAAGACTGTGCACTTTTCGTTAGATGAAGACCGTGCACTTTTGGTTAGATGAAGACCGTGCACTTTTGGTTAGATGAAGACCGTGCACTTTTGGTTAGATGAAGACCGTGCACTTTTGGTTAGATGAAGACTGTGCACTTTTGGTTAGATGAAAACCGTGCACTTTTGGTTAGATGAAGACCGTGTACTTTTGGTTAGATGAAGAACGTGCACTTTTGGTTAGATGAAAACCGTGCACTTTTGGTTAGATGAAGACCGTGTACTTTTGGTTAGATGAAGACCGTGCACTTTTGGTTAGATGAAGTCTGTGCACTTTTGGTTAGATGAAGACTGTGCACTTTTGGTTAGATGAAGACCGTGCACTTTTGGTTAGATGAAAACCGTGCACTTTTGATTAGTTGAGCGTCAAGTAATTTGGTTAGTTGAATGTTGCGTACGTTTTGGGTAGTTGAATATTTGTTCATTTGAAAGCTACCCAATAATTGGTATATTCACTGATCACGAAGAGACACTAAAGACAATTCTGTTTCCAGTTTCACTTATAATATTTATAAACGGTATTACCTTATACAAATAAAACACTAAAACTCTATTCTAACATCAAAGAAGTCTATAATATAGTTTGTTGTGATAATTGACTTTTAGTTTATGATAAACAATGGAAAATAAAAGACAAAATCAAGAATTTCAATTAGCACGGAAACATCTGTGTGGGAGTCTTTATAGAAGTAGGAATGATAGGATGAAGGAGTGAAAACAGTTTGGTTTAAAATCCTTCTGCACTAGAATCTGGAGATGTTGAGTGCCTTCTTGACTATTATACTGTTAAAGCAGTAGGTGATGGAATTAAGGTAATAGAATAAGTAATAACCAAGTACTTAAAAAGCAAAAAAAACAGTTTCTTATGTGTTTGAAACATATTCTGTTTACAAATTATACAAACCGTTAGAATTTTCCTTCGGGTTCTAAATACGTATTCACGTATACACATCTGAAATACGAATAAAAGCCTATATCCCATATTTTTTATATTATTTGAAGTTGTAATTGTACATCTTCCCCTCCCCACAGTTAATTCCGACTTCCGAACCTCCCGCACTCCCCGAAATTAATTTCCCCTTACGTCATAAATTTACCGTTTTTATTAGATTTTTTATCTTTCGGACCGAAACTTATCTTATTACCGAAATACATCCGGCCAATAGCAATACAGCCAAATAATAACTAACAAAGCTATATACATTAAACTAAGACTAAGTCATTGAACCTTTGAATCATGCGTTGGCGAAATTTACGTAAAGGTTTTTATAATTGTTACACAATTTTAGTAAGGAATTATAATAACAATTATCGATACAGTTTTTTGTATTTACTTCTGTAAATTGTAATTGTAAATCGAAAATGTACTAAGTATACCAGATGTCCCTCTTAACACAACAACAAGTTCGCGTTGGAATAGCCCTGTGCCGGATTAGCGGTCATTCATTTCATAAGGATAAGCGAGAATGAATGTGATAGACAAGGCTTAGTGGCAGCCAGACTTAATGGGAAGGGCCAGGCTTAATGGCAACCAGACATAATGAGATAAACCAGGCTTAGTGGCAAGCAGACCTAATGGGATAAGCCAGGATTAGTGGCAACCAGACTTAATGGGATAAAGAAGGCTTAGTGGCAAGCAGACCTAATGGGATAAGCCAGGATTAGTGGCAACCAGACTTAATGGGATAGGCCAGGATTAGTGGCAACCAGACTTAATGGGATAAAGAAGGCTTAGTGGCAAGCAGACCTAATGGGATAAGCCAGGATTAGTGGCAGCCAGACTTAATGGGAAGGGCCAGGCTTAATGGCAACCAGACATAATGAGATAAACCAGGCTTAGTGGCAAGCAGACCTAATGGGATAAGCCAGGATTAGTGGCAACCAGACTTAATGGGATAAAGAAGGCTTAGTGGCAAGCAGACCTAATGGGATAAGCCAGGATTAGTGGCAACCAGACTTAATGGGATAAAGAAGGCTTAGTGGCTAGGAGACTTAATGAGATAAGCAAGTCTTAGTAGCAACCAGACTTATTGGCATAAGCAAGGCTTGGTAGGATAAGAAAGGCTAAGTGGCAACTAGATATAGTGGGATAAGCAAAACCTAATGGCAACCAGACTTAATCGGATAAGCAAGATTTAATGGCATCCAGACTTAATGGAATGAGCAAGGCTTAATGGCAACCAGATCTAATGGGATAAGACAGGCTTAGTGGCAACCAGACTTAATCGGATAAGCAAGGTTTAATGGCATCCAGACTTAATGGAATAAGCAAGGCTTAGTGGTAACCAGATCTAATAAGATAAGCCAGACTTAGTGGCAACCAGACTTAATGGAATAAAGAAGGCTTAGTGGCAAGCAGACTTAATGAGATAACCAAGGATTAATTGCAACCAGACTTAATGGGGTAAGCAAGGCTTAGTGGCAACTAGACATAGTAGGATAAGCAAAATTTAATGGCAGCTAGACTTAATGGGATAAGCAAGGCTTAATGGCCACTAGACGTAATGACATAAGCAAGGCTTGGTGGCAACTAGACATAGCGGGATAAGCAAAACGTAATGGCAGCCAGACGTAAACGGATAAGCAAGGTTTAATGGGACCCAGACTTAATGGAATAAGCAAGGCTTAGAGGCAATCAGATCTAATGGGATAAGCAAGGATTAATGGCAACCAGACTTAATGGGATAAGCAAGGCTTAGTGGCAGCTAGACTTAATGGGTAAGGAATGCTTAGTGGCACCCAGACTTAATGGAATAAGCAAGGCTTAGTGGCAACCAGATCTAATGGGATAAGCCAGGCTTAGTGGCAACCAGACTTAATGGGATAAAGAAGGTTTAGTGGCAAGCAGGCTTAATGAGATAAGCAAGTCTTAGTGGCAACCAGACGTAATCGGATAAGCAAGGTTTAATGGCACCCAGACTTAATGGAATAAGCAAGGCTTAGTGGCAAGCAGACCTAATGGGATAAGCCAGGCTTAGTGGCAACCAGGCTTAATGGTATAAGCAAGGCTTAGTGGCAACCAGACTTAATGGATGAGCAAGTCAAAATAGGACCATTCATATACACATCCAGGTTATTCCTATATCATGGGTTAGAACAGAGCCCTGTGTTAAATCAGGTGTTTAGACGGCAACTCCCGTCCAATAGGATTGGTCGAAAACTATATGCAGTAAAATTGTTAACATTTTGTCTGTATAAAATGTCTAAAATTGTAAAATTATTCAAGGAACTGTATATTGATAATTTTTGGAGTTTTCTTTTTACCGTTTCAAGTTTTGCCCGACATTGCAGAACCTTTCTTGGAAAATATCACTGACTTACAGTTGTGTGGTCCCTATGAGTATAAAATCAATAAAAGAAAACCACCTCACTTTTAAAAATCCACTCCTCTCTCTAACGTATTAATAAATCATACAAACTTAATACATTTCAAAATACATTTCGTGGTTCTGTTATTTAATACCAATAAGTTTGATGTGATTGCATTAAGGGTGGCCAGGCATTGTTACAGAGCCGATAGAGCTCAGAGTTTTCCTATTGTCCGGTAGAAGTATTGTTTGGCCTTTGTGGATCTGTCTTTATGTAGTAGTAATACTGCAAACCCTTACAAAACCGCCCCAATACAATTACTCTCCGCTGCCTTAGCGTTAGGAAAGCCTTTACGTTTAACTCCTGTTGTAAGAATCTCGTATAAGTAACGTAGGAGTTTATAATAATATATATTAAATGTGAGTGCAATAAGGCATCTACAGGCGGTATTCAAGGGTGCGCTACCCCAGAGACGAATTAGAGGGAGGAAATCGACTAAAACGTCTCTTTGACTTCACGTTCGTATGTCTCCAATAGCAACAGACAGCCAGTTTGTCGGTCATATGATATGTAGAAGAAATAATCTTGAAGCATTAGAAAATATAGATCCCTGTGTGCAAGAGCTACGACGAGGACCAAGAGGAAATCCCAATCCACGTACCCTGTGAGTGCCCTGCTTTGGGAGCTGCAAGGAGAGAGTGGTTTGACTGGCAGGTATGTACGCCAGAGGATGATATCAGAAGATTCAGCCTCAAGTGGGTAATTGGGTTCTGCAAAGAAGTAGGTATCTACTAAGATAATCCTGTGGTAGGGATGGAAAGAGAGCACAAAGGCTGTAGCTAAATGCTCTACAGTGATAAGGTCCCTCCGAGTCTTTAATAGTAATAATAATTCGAATAGTCTGATAGGGTTGAACATTGCTTTCCAAGAAATTTGGTTTTCTCTTTAAAGAAAGTCAGGTTGTCTAAACGAAAATCCTCAGACTGGGGTCTGACGTTAAATCAAAGTGATCCTGAAGAGGATAAAGGTCCCAAACGGAGTCCGACGTTAAATCAAAGTGATTTTGATGAGGATAAAGGTTCCAAACTGGGTATTTTCGCGTTACGGTAATCAACGAAAGTGACTAAGGCAAAATATTTTAAATAAACCAATAATATCAAATAACCAATATACAAAACCTAATAAATAAATATAATTCAACAACAAGAAACTATGTAAAGAATAGCTTATAAAACGTAACAATAACAATAAAACAATAAAGATGCAACAATAATTATACAACTAAATATAACAATAAAAATATAAAACAATAAGAGTGTTTGACAGCACTTGGTACAAAAACGAGTAATTAAGAGATTTGTAAACATTAATTTATAAAGGCAATGCTAGTCCCTGCTTCTAACTTTGGTTATTAATCTATTTGTAAGAACAAATTAAACAACAGACTCTGTAGGACGGCCTTATGTTAAGCGGAGGCATTCATACGCCGCCGGTGGATCAGTGGTGGACGAGAAGTAGTAGGTACTTTATCACTAAATTCTCTTTAGTCAAACCACCAACCCCTGAGTTTTCTGCTTCCTAAAACGTTGTGTATAAAATATTAAACACGCGTTTTAAAAACGCGGTGATTTTTAAAACAATCTGAAATATTTATGACAATAACACTGTAATATATTAACACAAGAACAATTTTAATTTGTTTTCATTATGTTATTTACAATATTTTAGGTTAAAGTAAAATATTTTAATTTTATTAATGTATGTGGGAATTTAAAACATATTTAAAGTGAATATTAAATACCAAAAAATCTGTACCTGTATAATACATTTAGTGGTCAAAGCCGCCGAACATCTATAAATGCACTGCAGACTCAAGCAAACCAGGCGCAGATATGCAATTTAAATTCAATTGGACAAGTAGAACAATAAGCCGATAACGAAATGTGTAAACAAAAAAGAGATTTTATTGTATCTGGTGCATTCGGTGAGAGGTGAAATACCAGATCACTGTTACATTCATCCTCCTACTTGTAGGCACGCTTCACAACTTAAACAGGCTAAAACTGTACGCTTTCGTGATGTAAGTCATATTTATCTCTAGCGTAGCCACAATTAAGCGCCTGAGGGGGATGCTAAAATGTCCTAACCCGTTTTTGTAAATAGTCGCCAAATCGTTTCCCGCGTTCAAGTTACGTCGGAATAGCCTTTATATGCAAATTGTGCGATAAAATGCAGGCTTTATTGCTCCTCCAACCTTTCTCCGGGACATTTGTATTGAACTAGTTAATAACGTTTTAATGTAATATCTTTATTATAAAATAATAAGGTTTTTTCTGTTAAATTATAAAACTGTTGTGCAAATGAAAGCAGGTGATTATATTTTTAATTGTGTTTACATTTCATTTAGTTCTCGATTGCAGCGGTAGATAGCATGGGTATCTGCAATCAAGAAATAAATGTTAAATTAATTTAAGCTCGTTGATTATTACGCTGGCTTTAGCTCTACAAACACTATATAATTGTATATGGGTACAAGGCGATTCTCTAATCTCCACTCCACCAGATGACTATGTGATACAACGGTCTCTTACACCACTACGAGTCACTTCTCTAATCTCCAATTCACGAAGCCAATGGCGCTTACCTTAAGTACACTGACTCCTTATCGGTTTCATAAAGATACTTCCCCTCACCGAGAAGGAATACAGGTGCGATTAAGTAACAGTCGCAATGGTTGCTTGCTACCAGAAGAGGGAAACTATTCCTGTCGTGGACAAGGCTACTTATTTCCTTGTCCTGTCCTTGTCTTGGTTAGCAACACAGACATTACACCAATTTTGAAAATAATATTCAAATAAAATTTTCAATTATATAAGAGTTGAGAACGGGGAACGGGTGGCCTTAAGGCATTAAAAATATGGCAGCAAAATCTGAGGAAGAAAAACAGCAAACAAATTAGACTAGAAAACGCCTGACCGCAGATAGAAGGACGAGACACTTTATTTATTACCACAACAAGCAACTGAACAAAAACAGGTTCAAGTTGAAGCCTGTAGGAAAATTCATTTCAAGGTTGAAGGAAAAGAAGTCAAACTTGGCCCACTAAAAAACTTCGTTGAAGTAAAACACTAAATCCAGGGGTCGTTCTTATATTTTAAATCACAGAAAGGAGCGCATTCTCTTGGTTCTGACCCGCACTACTGCCACACTTTACATCTGCTTAGTTTTGCAATGAAGCGGAGTCTTCACCACGTAATCCTAAAGCTGATGAAATATTCAAGCTTTACTGAGTCCGTAAGACGAGGATTAAAGTTTCAAAATGCCGGACCGACTGTGATTAACTCTCCTCCTGTCAGACGGAACGCAAAACGAATCCTTCGGTCTTATTTAGAGATTTAAAAACAAACTCGGTAGGAAAATTGAACAAAGAGGAAGCTCTGTATTGCCGCATCATTGACGCACACTCTTATCGATCTTGTGTACTGGGCGCGACATTATTTACGTTAAAATTAAATTAGTTTCTAACATTGAGATCGTAGAATGTCCAAAATTGACCTTCCAAACGGATGGCCAAATTAAACCGGTAAACTGTCGAAGTGTTTAGGGGTATGGCACGAAAATGATAACGGTGCAACCTGTGAAGGCAAACGGGTTCGTTCCCTTTCATTGAATTTCCCTCTTATTCGGTGGTTTACTTTTCATTACTTTTCGTCTGAAACATCTCTGGAATTAAAATTTAAAAAAAAGCGCCTCCCCCACGAGATTATTCCAATTGATTGCTTACTTAGAATAAACTAGGTAAACCTGATAAGGAAAATCCTCCGTCTCGGACTGTGTGAAAAATGATAGGCGGAAAATATGGAAGGAAAAAAGGGAGAGGTGGGGAGGTTAGATGGAGAGACGAAAAGGGGAGGATTATTACTATTTAAATTTCTTTACTGAACTAAATTGTGCTCTAATAAATTGTGACTACAATAAAATTAAAAATAAAAAGATTTGTAGTTGCCAGATATCGATTTTTACGGTTTGTAAGTGATTGGTCGCTATAATTACAATAGTTTATTAAATATGCCCTTTACGAAGATGGAGATTAAAGTTCCCATCAAGCGCATTGTACATCCTATTGCGTTACTCCCCTATAAAGCTCTTATTTTTATGTAAATAAACGTCATTTTCTGGAGAGGAATGGAAGAGAGAGAAGTGGAAGAGGGAGGAAGGGATAGTGGGAAGACAAGGACAAGGTCGCGGGAAAGAAGAAGTAATGAAAGTGGTGAAAGGGGAAAGAAGGAAACGAGAAGGAAGTAAGAAAAGGAAGGAGAAAGGTGTGTGTGTGTGTGTGTGTGTATATATATATATATATATATATATATATATATATATATATACATCTTTCATTTCTGAAGATGTTGGTACTGTTTACCAACGAAAAGCTTTGAATAAAAATTAATAAATATTCTTGTATTCGAATAACCTATATTGTTATATATATATATACATAGAGAGAGAGAGAGAGAGAAATATTTTTAAGAAATATGTGTTAAAGACTGTGTTAGTCTACAGCTACTCTTACCAAACATTTTAAAAATTCTGAGATTAACTAAGGAGATATTAACTGATTAAGGGGAATAATAACGAAAATGGAGAGTTGTGAGGAAATTAACTGAAAGTCATCAGAAAAAATAGCATTTTATCCTCTATGTCAGAGCAAAACAATGACGTATAGCGTATGTAGAGTAATTCTATCCCCTCAGGTATGCGACACATATCCTCTAGCACAGGATTTTATATCTCTATAATATTGTACATTTACAATCCTGTGTTACTGATATTCAAAATCCTTTCAAAGTACAAAAAAGGACTGAGTAGGTTTAAGAGAGTAGGCCTTGCTATAAGACGGAGACTAGAATATGTGCACGCGTGGAAGTTATCAAAGCAATAACAACAAAATGATCATTATAATTGGTTAAACTCTCAACACTGCTTCTCCCAACAGAAACCTCCATGGCTACATCACTCGCGCTTATGTAAACGCTGCATAGCGATGTTCAGTAACAAATGATGAAGGATATCCTTGCAAACTTTGCCAAACTTGAAATAAAAATGCGGACTTTCCTCCCCTCCAGTTTGTACAGGCTACTTAAGTCATAAAGTCCCCGCCGCCGCTACAATATATTGATCCGCCCCCGCTCTCTCCAACCCCTAGACAATACATTCTGGCCGATCAGACGGATGAAGACCAATCATAGCTACCATCAATCCACGAAAAACAATTTAAATAGTGTCGATTGGGTTTTCTGAAGCTGGAATTAAAACAAGCAATATAAACAAAAATTTTAAATTTTATGAAAAACAAAAGTTTATAAAACTGTCAACAAAGAAACATTTTATTTTAGTTTCTTTTTAATAAATAATTACAATAATATTCATAAAGTAACATGACTTATGGCTTTAAAACAACTATTTTACCACATAAATCATCACGCAGTATGAACCCGTGTGCGTGATCGGGAACCTGAAGTAGACCAACTCTCTATCGGGGCCATAAGGAGGCGCCTATCCGTCACATTTGTAAGGCAAAGTATAAGAAAGGGTAGAGGACTTAGGGTGGGACTAGGGGAAGCCATAATGATTCTCTGGTACTGCAATAGTGGAAACGCATGACTGCGAGGGCAAGGCTGCTTACTAGAATTATACCCACACCGGGATGAAGATAAGGTACAGGTTTCTCCTTTTTCTATAAAACGTATTCTCGATAACTGTTACAAACAAAAATTAGAAAATAAACATTAAAAATAAAGTGTATGTGATCTCGTGGTTAATTGAGATCATCGAATGCGCGCAAATGAACCTTAGGGCTTTCGTTCCCACGTAGCAACATGAATCATTTAAATATAGGACAAGGCCATTTTTTAAAAGACTTGGTTATCATTTGGTCCTAGGAGTAAGAATAAAGAATAGGTTGCATTGGCAGGGTAACATACTTGCTCTCAACTTTATCCAAATGGTCTATCTCTCGCCACCAGGTCAACTTAGTTGTTTTTTTTTTTTAATTAACATTTTTAAATGTTATAATTTTAACACGAATGAAAATTCTGACGAAATTAGGTTTTGAAAGTATCGATATACCATCAGGAACATGTTATGATAATCTTGAAAGAGAATACATCTGTGTACGCAGAAACAACATATTGTATTATTTTTCTACGTATTAGAAAACAAGTAAATAAAGAAACACCTTTTTAGTCAATTCTTACTTGGGTCAGAAAAAAAATATATAGTTTAGTTATTCTTAATTAAATAATTACAATTAATATAAATATAGTAACATAACATATCCGTCAAAACAGCTTTTCTACCACATAACCCTTAACATACAATTAGCTGCTTTATGAATTCATAAGTTGTAGCTTATTTTATGCCAAATGGGATGAAATAACTATATTCCATAACTTGAGCCTCTTTAAAAAGATTGTCTCTCCAATAAAACCGAAATTAATTCATGATTAAATTTAATTATTGAATTATTATTTGAAAAAACTGTATTAATATCTAGTGTCATCGACTAAAAGTTTAATAATATGTATTTGACTTGAGAGGATGAACAAAATGTATTTTATTAACGATTGAAAATTTGAACAATATATATAAAAAGATATATATAAGGAGAGTGTGAACTAACAGAAGGAATTGATAATAGAAATGCTAATAATCTTAAAAATAACATACTACGTTCGGGTTTTCAGGAGGGAAGGACTGTCGTTAGTCTTCAGACGGGAAGTCCTAATAGAGCTCTCTAAGGATTGCGGCTAGTTCCTGTCTGAATGATCCTAGAGGACCGGCATTTACGTAAGGTCATATTGGAGTATATAAAGGTCCAATGCAAGTAGGCGGGATAAATTAGCGACTAGAAGGAGTAGGCTCTGGTTCGAGCACTAGTCCCGTTCCAGTGGAGGACTGATGACTGGTCCTCCGCCAGACCTCTAGGTTCTTACAGCTGGTACCAGGTAACGATCCTTTGGGATCGTGATACCTAACCCGCCGTGTTTTTTTGTCTTAAACAGTCATGGGAGGGAAGGAGTCATGCCTTTAGGACTTCATAATGTCGACTTGTTTTCATGTGTAGTTTTAGATAACTTCTCTCATTTTGGATACACGGTCTGGTACGAGTTGAACGTCAAAGACTATTGACTGACAGTCGCTTTGGTATAAATTGAACCTCGAAGACTATTGACTGACAGACGCTCTGGTATGAATTGAAGGTGACTATTAACTGACAGCATTTCTTGTAAGAGTTAAACATCGAAGACTATTGACTGACAAACGCTGTCGTATGAGTTGAACGTCAAAAAATATTGACTGACAGTACCTGTGGTAAAGTTGAAGAAGACTTTTGAAGTATGAGTTGAACATCGAATAATATTGACTGTCAAATGTTCTGATAAGAGCATAAAATAATAAAACTGACGGTCGAATAAAACTGACTGACAGGGGTTCCGGTAAGAGTTGAACATAAAAACACTATTGACTGACAACCGTTCTGTTATGAGTTACACGTCGAATAATATTGACTGACAGACGTTCTGATAAGAGTTGAACGTCGAATAAAATTGACTGACAGATGTTCTGGTAAGAGTTGAAAATCAAAAACTATTGATTGACAGACATTCTGGTATGAGTTGAACGTCGAATAATATTGATTGACAGATGTTATGGTAAGAGTTGAACGTCGAAGACTATTGACTGAGAGAAGGAAGTGTTTATAAACTTGCAGTCCGAAGAAATATCTGGAATATGTTGGAATGGGATAGAGAGGATTAGGGGCGAATGTTCCGTGAATGCAACTGGCTCCGAGTATGGTGAGCGGGAGGCCGAGATCCAAGTGATGCGCCAAACCAAGTCCAAAAACCCAACACCGGTGGCAGTTCAAACTGCCGTCGTCTTTGTACAGGCTCCAAAGATGTTGCAGTTTTACCATTGTATCCAATGCTAAGGATGAAGCAGGATTCGCTCCCACCTAGAAGGTAAAGTGGCCCATGTAAAGGCGCCTGTAAAAACCCGACTGCCCCAATTCTTACCAGACTGTCGTTGATAGCTGACTGTCTCGCTTTACGAAAATATTATGCTTTCCACTTGAAATTAACTTATCAGAAACCTTAAAATACTTGCAAAAAGGCAAGGGTAATCCATTATAACCTGTATAAATATATCTTACGCTATTTTCTAAAAAAGAATCAGCAGGTCAAGTCAACGAAATATAACACAATGAAATACACAAGAAAACAGGTTAGGTTTCTGATAGTTACATCTATACTATTATAGCTACAAAATTTAAAGGAATGTTTTAGGTAATCTGCCAGTATGATCACTACCACCTGAGGGGAAGGATTTTAAAGGTAGGTAGGAATCAGGTAGAGCCATGATATTCCCTGATGTTGGATTAAGGAGATCGATTACAATGACATCACTAAAGCATCATTTAATACTTTAAATATAGCGTTAAATACAGCAAAGCTAACGTTGGAGGCAGCTCGAGGCAGCATTAACTTGACTGTATGGAGCGTCTTTGTTTTGTTTAGAAGAAAGCCTTTTATCGTTTTCTTTGTTTCGCCCAAGTAGAGCCATCAAGGGGCGCATTGTCTCCGGTGCGAGTCGGTCTATTGTTCAAGGGTTCAGAGTGTTGCAGCGGAGGCCAGTCGATCTAGATTAATCCCGAGTCCCTGCGTACTTCAGCTAATCGAAAACTAAGACAGGTTTCCAAAATATTAGAAACTAGCCTTTCACTTTTGGGGGATATTGACATCCACTCTAGGAGGAAGTATTGAAATCCATTTTGGGAGTGTGTTGAAATATGTTTTGAGGAAAGCGGTTATTAAAATGATTTCTGAAAGAGGTAATACAATAACTTCTGTAGGCCTAAGGGGTAGTGAAATCCTTTTTTATCGACGTCCGTTCAGGAAGGGGTATTGAAAAACTATCTGAGAGGGGAGATGTAATCTTGTTGTGGAAGGGATATTGTAATCTTATCTGGGAAAGGGTTTGGAAATCCTATATGGGAGGGGGTATTGCAATCCTATATGGAAGGGGGTATTTAAATCCTTTTTTGGAGGGGTATCGACATTTTTTCTGAAAAGGATATTGAAATCTTTTCTGGAAGGGGTAACGAAATCCTTTAAGAGACCTAATTCATCACAAAAGAAATTTTTGAAAAATAAAAATGCCTTTTTACGTCATTTTAGCTCTTCAAGTTTTCCACAAGTTAGCAAAATGAATTAAAATTGTTTTAAATTTAATATATTCAGAATTTAACGAATATTCAAAGAGCATTAAATTCAAGTATGTGCACAACGTTGCATTTATTTAGAGAACCAGGCTAAAGCCTTGCAAGCAATAACAAGGTTTAAAAAACAAACTTTAAAATTTCATTTCAACGAACTAAATTATTGAGAAATTTAAGTTTACGAGACTTCTAGTGCGCAATTAAACAAAAAAAAATTAGCTGATAAAGGATTACAAATCCTTCTAAGGTATGAACCCAAAACTCCACCGCAACGTCCTGGTTGAGTTGGAAAACTAAAGAAATCGTACAAGTACAGCGGTTGAGAATTATACAAACATAAATGGATTAAAGGATTTAGACAATTGAAGAAGAAAATAAAGGCCAATTAGGTATTGATTAAAACCCTGTGCCATAACGCTTTTAGAAATTAATCCAGGTTCCGTGCGATAACCGTTGGCAGATTAATTCAGGTAGTTGTATACAATTGCTATCACAACCCGAAATAACAGCTGATATTCTGTCTCATTTAAAATGAACAAAAAAAAAATTGTAAAAATATTAATGACGTTGGTGCTAAAAAACGTTTTTGTTATTATATTACTCGTTTTAATGTGTAGAACACGAATATCAACTTTTTTCCCGCGGAAAATACGTAAAAGTTACTTTTTTTACATTTTTAATATTAAGTTGCATGTAGGCCTATGCCGTGAACCGGCCGCGCAGTAGCTGCAGCGCACTGCACTACGCCTAGATTTGTAATTTTTTACAACATTACTATCTACCTGTATTAAAGTATACCTACGAAGTATCCAGTCAGGATAGATTTGGTTGTAATTTTGGTAAATATTTGGACTTAATGCCGATGCAGAAAATTAGAACCAAATCTATCCTGACTGGATACTTCATAGATATATTTTAATATAGGTAATGTAATATAGTAATGTATAAAATTAGAACCAAATCTATCCTGACTGGATACTTTGTAGGTATACTTTAATATAGGTAGATAATAATGTTGAATAAAATTATAACCAAATCTATCCTGACTTGACACTTCGTAGGTATATTTTAATGTAGGTATATAGTAATGTTGTATAAAATTATAAAGAAATCTACCCTGACTGGATACTTTATAGACATAATTTAAAATATGGATACTTTCGTAGGCATATTTTAATATAGGTATATAGTATTGTTGTATAAAATTACCTTTTTAATAATGTATAATCACTTTTACATTAGTTTATGACTATCCGAACTTTTAATTTTACATGTGGTGCAAATAAAATCAGGAATTAGGTAACAGCCAATGTTCTCAGTACACACGTGACATGAAGGCAGTGATGTCCTAGATTCAAACAGGTTCGGAGATATATTTTGGGAGTTACAGTTTTGTCTGAAGAGAGAATATTGAAAGAGCGTTCGTGTTATACAATACGATTTCGATATTTTGAATAGGCTAATTGTATAAGGAATATTATAAATGTATGAGGGAACATTTGTGTGCTTCAAAGCAACCTAATTAATTGTACAAAGACGCTTTAGGTAACACTTTAAGCACCACAGACCTCAACTCAACTCAGACCTTCTGTCACGCTAAAAAAAAAAAAAACAAATTAGATCTAATATTGTTCAACATTTTTAATAAAAACCGCGAAAAATATGAATTTGTACATTTTTCATTTAATATTTAAATGTTTATTTGAGGAATGTATTTAATAAATGCTAATATTTACTGTAGTTAAGAATAAAAAAATGTAGGCAAAAAAAAATATATATATATATCAGATATTTACTGAATACAAATTTCTTTAACAAATTCATTTAAAATCAGTTTTTAAAACATTTCAGACGCACCTAAGAATGTTTTTACTTTAAAAACTACGTTAAAAATACCTAAATTATTATTATCGTTATGTTGGGTTATTTGTATTGATATTTATCAAAATTTAAATAAATTAATATATCCTATAACTAATCAAAACTGAATAATAATAACTTTTTCGTCCTTAACAATATTCAATAAATAGTGTGACATAACCTACGTGTTAAACAACTGTTCTAAAACATAACCTATAAAATCACGAAATCAGCTGTTCCATGAAATCATATGTTATCATTTCATTCAGTCTGAGGTGTCTCAGCGTAACCTAACGAAAATTATACTGTCCCTAAATTGTAAATTTATGTCGATTTCATACGTTTTTGTAGGCCTCGCTATAGAAGTTTTCACTTCAAAAACTAGTTTCTAAATTTAATATTTTAAACCGTTAACATGGCTAAGGAGAGACAGGTTCAAAGGAGACTTGGTATTCAAGGAAGGCAAGGCCCATTCCACTTCACCGCCCATTATTACCCTAGGTACTCATCTACAAAGATAGAGTCGCTATCATGGCTGACAAAATTCACAGAAATGTTTTGCCACTACAAGGAATCGAATCTAGAACCATTAACAGTCAAGGGATCTACCCACTTTACCCTTTAGCCCCCCAGTTGCTAAATTTATACTATTTAGGTTCAGTAAAACTGCATAAACATTTCTATCTAAAATGTTTTACTGTTTGGCTCGCGAATTAAAGTAGAAATGTATATTTGATAAAAATATTAAAAACGTTTTTTACTATTATTTGAATATACCAAGAAAACACAATGTCTGAAATTACTCTGGAAAAGTAAACAATTCAAATGATGTTTGTTAGAATGGAACAAATTATATAAATTCTTATCACTGGAGTTGATTATAAATACTGTTATCGTTATGACGAAAGAAAGCTGTTAAAAGCATGTTAGTGAAAAAATGAATCTTTATACTTGTATTTAAAGGATGTAGAATGTAATTCAAGTTTAAATGAATTTGTGAGTTGAAATTAAATTTAATCTGTAAGCTATCCATGAATTTAAATTAAACCCTTATTTATACTGATACAGTTTTACATAAGTAAACACTTGCCTATATATCTATTCGGACCGTTCCAAAACGACAATCACCATTTAGACAGAGTAATGTGTTTACGTATTACCTGGGATATCTAACATCGATACCATATTACCCCAGAGACCTGATCAAGGTATGGGATGGGTAGGAGACAAATTACACTAAATTTATATTAATAGGGCTGACTAGTCGTAATATACGAATTAAGAAAAAGACAAGAAAGTGGGAGTGAAATTTTAAGATACACACACACACAACACACACACACACACACACAAACAAACACACGCATGAACACGCGCGAGCGCGCGCACACATACACATACACAACAGAAAGGGATAGTGCGAGAGGGAGATAGTAAGGGAGAGGGAGAAAGCGGGAGGAAGCAGGGGAGAAAGAGGGGGACAGTGCGAGAGGGAGATAGTAAGGGAGAGGGAGAAAGCGGGAGGAAGCAGGGGTAGAAAGAGGGGGACAGTGCGAGAGGAAAAGGGGAGAGCGGGAGGAAGAGAGGGAAAAGGGAGACAGACACACACAGAGAGGGAGTGAAAGGAAGAGAGAAGACATACACAGAGGGAGAAGGAGTGAGGGAGGTAGAGACAGAGAGACACACATACACACAGAGGGAGGAGAGAGAGGAGAGCGGGTGATAAGAGGGACAGATAGAGGTTGAAAGACGGGATGAAAGAGAGGTGGAGAGAAATAAGGATGGAAAGAGAAAAAAGGGAAAGACAAAACGAGGGGGAAGAGAAAGAGGGAGGAGAGAGGTATAGCTTGCAAAGAAAATTGCGGTAACGGGAAGTGGGAGAGAATGAAAAAGTAAATGAATACAAATGTTCCTGGTGCAGCAATAAAACAATTAAAACCTCAAAAGTTACTTCCCACTATAAAAACAGCACAAGCCGTTAATACAAATTAAGGATCTTCGACCTGCAAATGTGCAAACCCTGTGTGTTATTGTGGCGATTAAACAATTGAATTAATCTGATCGTGATAAAGCAGTCATATTTCGGTTGATGGAAACTAATTATTGTGGCGGCTTTTAAAAACAATAAATTCGGAATTGAAAAGCCTTTGAGCGCGGCGAGCCAGTGTTTATTGCGTAGTAGAAAAACAAATAGCGGCAAATATA
The DNA here is from genome assembly GCA_036971475.1 of Prosapia bicincta. Lineage (NCBI taxonomy): Eukaryota > Metazoa > Arthropoda > Insecta > Hemiptera > Cercopidae > Prosapia > Prosapia bicincta. The sequence goes on along the minus strand of JBAIZL010000008.1, from coordinate 50,556,489 downwards.
GGGCGGGCGCAGTGTATACAGTGTTTGTTTTAAAATTAATATAAATACTTGTGCTTTTAACTGGTGGCTTGCGTTTGTTTTCCGTTTAGCAGTGAGACTGTTTTTACAACCTCAATCCAATTAGGAGAAATTTATTGAGTGTAAACATACTTTTACAATATTTAGACCTAAATGTGATGGCAAAATGTTGACCAATACGTTAGTTCAAAGTACCGTCGCCATTGTTTGTTTGCACAAGGATTTGTTAACAATGACATTTTGTATCAACTTCCTTTTTATGCTGAAACCTACCTTCGGTTACCACCTGACAACCTGACATATTCATTTAAATGAGGTAGGCATAATCTTCTTTCATTCTTTGTGTTTCTTCCTTGCAACTGCTTCACCATCTTATGAAGTCTACGTTTGTGCCATTGTCAGCGTGTTCACTCTTCGCCCGCTTGGTAATATCCGAAGAACACCAACACTAGCCAGGCAGGGATCGTAAAATGCTACCCATTACCCAAGAAAACACCTTCTTTAATTCTGTGTGTTTCTTTCTTGCAACTGCTTCACCATCTTATGAAGTCTACGTTCGTGCCATTGTCAGCGTGTTCTCTCTTCGCCCGCTTGGTAATATCCGAAGAACACCAACACCAGCCAGGCAGGGATCGTAAAATGCTACCCATTACCCAAGAAAACACCTTCTTTAATTCTGTGTGTTTCTTTCTTGCAACTGCTTCACCATCTTATGAAGTCTACGTTCGTGCCATTGTCAGCGTGTTCTCTCTTCTCCCGCTTGGTAATATCCGAAGAACACCAACACTAGCCAGGCAGGGATCGTAAAATGCTACCCATTACCCAAGAAAACACCTTCTTTAATTCTGTGTGTTTCTTTCTTGCAACTGCTTCACCATCTTATGAAGTCTACGTTCGTGCCATTGTCAGCGTGTTCTCTCTTCGCCCGCTTGGTAATATCCGAAGAACACCAACACTAGCCAGGCAGGGATCGTAAAATGCTACCCATTACCCAAGAAAACACCTTCTTTAATTCTGTGTGTTTCTTTCTTGCAACTGCTTCACCATCTTATGAAGTCTACGTTCGTGCCATTGTCAGCGTGTTCTCTCTTCGCCCGCTTGGTAATATCCGAAGAACACCAACACTAGCCAGGCAGGGATCGTAAAATGCTACCCATTACCCAAGAAAACACCTTCTTTAATTCTGTGTGTTTCTTTCTTGCAACTGCTTCACCATCTTATGAAGTCTACGTTCGTGCCATTGTCAGCGTGTTCTCTCTTCGCCCGCTTGGTAATATCCGAAGAACACCAACACTAGCCAGGCAGGGATCGTAAAATGCTACCCATTACCCAAGAAAACACCTTCTTTAATTCTGTGTGTTTCTTTCTTGCAACTGCTTCACCATCTTATGAAGTCTACGTTCGTGCCATTGTCAGCGTGTTCTCTCTTCTCCCGCTTGGTAATATCCGAAGAACACCAACACTGGATAGGAGCAGGGGTCGTAAAATGCTACCCATTGTTCCAGAAAACACCTGCGCGCCACTTTGACATGCTAATAATGTAATCCAACAGCCATAATGTATTGTTTCTATATGTTAGGAGTTCAGTACTTTTAAAATATCTTCTATTAAATATAGTTGTTTAAACAATATTAACTTTATTCCTAACCTAATGTAAACTAACCTTATCTTTTGCTTATTTCTTACAATTTTTCAATTCTTACCATTGAGAGATATTAGCGCTCTCTCTCTCTCTCTCTCTCTCTATATATATATATAGTTGTGGTAGAACAGATGTTTAAAGCATAGGTTATGTTACTTTATTTATATTAATTGTAATTACTTAATAAAAAGTAACTCAATTAAGTTCTGTGCGTGTGCGTGTGCGTGTGCGTGTGCGCGTGCGCGTGCGCGTGCGCGTGCGCGTGCGCGTGCGTGTGTGCGTGTGTGCGTGTGTGCGTGTGTGCGTGTGTGCGTGTGTGCGTGTGTGCGTGTGTGCGTGTGTGCGTGTGTGCGTGTGTGCGTGTGTGCGTGTGTGCGTGTGTGCGTGTGTGCGTGTGTGCGTGTGTGCGTGTGTGCGTGTGTGCGTGTGTGCGTGTGTGCGTGTGTGCGTGTGTGCGTGTGTGCGTGTGTGCGTGTGTGCGTGTGTGCGTGTGTGCGTGTGTGCGTGTGTGCGTGTGTGCGTGTGTGCGTGTGTGCGTGTGTGCGTGTGTGCGTGTGTGCGTGTGTGCGTGTGTGCGTGTGTGCGTGTGTGCGTGTGTGCGTGTGTGCGTGTGTGCGTGTGCGCGTGTGCGCGTGTGCGCGTGTGCGCGTGTGCGTGTGTGCGTGTGTGCGTGTGTGCGTGTGTGCGTGTGTGCGTGTGTGCGTGTGTGCGTGTGTGCGTGTGTGCGTGTGTGCGTGTGTGCGTGTGTGTGTGTGTGTGTGTGTGTGTGTGTGTGTGTGTGTGTGTGTGTGTGTGTGTGTGTGTGTGTGTGTGTGTGTGTGTGTGTGTGTGTGTGTGTGTGTGTGTGTGTGTGTGTGTGTGTGTGTGTGTGTGTGTGTGTGTGTGTGTGTGTGTGTGTGTGTGTGTGTGTGTGTGTGTGTGTGTGTGTGTGTGTGTGTGTGTGTGTGTGTGTGTGTGTGTGTGTGTGTGTGTGTGTGTGTGTGTGTGTGTGTGTGTGTGTGTGTGTGTGTGTGTGTGTGTGTGTGTGTGTGTGTGTGTGTGTGTGTGTGTGTGTGTGTGTGTGTGTGTGTGTGTGTGTGTGTGTGTGTGTGTGTGTATTACTACTACTTTAAAACCTGTAAGTGGATAAAATTCATTAATTGAATTAAATTATTTAATTTTAATAATGAATTTATTTCCAACTTAATATTGTGATTCTGTCATACACAGGCCATATACATATTTATATAAATTGTCATTATTGAATAAAAATTAGCTAAAACAAAACTTTTATTTGTTGGCCTAAGTGGGAGTTTACTGGAATTTTTTTTATATTACTTATTCTTAATTTACGTAATTAACGTTAATTAACGTTTTTCTAATTTTGATAAACTGGACTTATGTGGTTCTTTCCTACTTACTTACAGTGTTTATTTTAATGCTTATTTCTCTTTATTATTCATTGTTTAATGATTTGTGCTCTATTTACTTCAATTCATTTATACGCCTACTCTTTATGTTTAGGAGTTCTATACGTCTGCTTGAGTGGTTTAAACAGTCGAGTAGCTAACGCAGGTGTTATGTCGATTTAGGGTCGGTTAAGCTTCTGGGGCACGTGTGCCTGAGGAATGGGTAGTTGTTAGGCCAGCGTAGGTGGATACAACACAACTTTACTCCGAGCTTTTACCCTTTCCATAAACTCCTAATAATGCCAAGGTCTCAGTATAGGCGTTTCACTAACCTATACCCCCCTACCGTTCCAACTATACAACCCTAATACTTTAAACAATTACAACTTTAAATTATTCACTTGTTCTTGAAACGGTTATTTCTTTACTTGGGACCAGAAGGGTAAAAACGTGTCGCTAGATGGCAGCACGTTACAATGATTGATGGCTCTCAACCCCTTTCCCACTTCAGGTGTTTGAATTCCCTTTCATAAATAAACCTGTCAGATTAATGTATTGCTTTTATACCCATTAAATGTCAATACATGGAAAGTTATTTCGGCGAATACAACTTTACACGCAGCCTAAAACCAAGTTAAAATTCACATTGGGTGTGCAAGCATCGCGCCGGCCTTAGAAAATAAATCTGGGAATTAAACAAGTAATAATCATTAACATTTTTTAAAGTCAATTCCTACTTAGGTCAACAAAGAAAAATATGATTTTAGTTACTTTTTACTGAATAATTACAATAAAAATAAAGTAACATAACCTATGCGTTAAAACATCTGTTCTACCACATAACCTATAATATAAAATCAGCTGTTTTATGATATTATATGTTATCACTCATTTAATGCTAAATGGGATGAAATAACTAACTTATATTGTATACCTTGTCCCTTTTGTAAAAAAACTTTCTCCCATGTAAAAATAAAATTTAATTCTTTTTAAAATTTAATGAATGAATTAATATTTGAACAAAACTGTAATAACATCAAGTGTAAATAAAACGTATTTGATTAAGGATTGATATTTTGAACAAGATACGTATTTAAGAGGAGTGTGAAGGAACGCTACAATGATGACGGACGAGGCAAAAATATTCCCCATAGATAGATTTGATATTTCATGTTTTAAAACTATTACAGTTATAAAAATCGAGGCTAAAACACGCACTCACCCTTACATTATTCACAATTATCAATTACACACACACTGCGACGGGCATAATTGGGATTAACAAATACTGTCGCAATGATATTAAAATTTCGTAATTATAAAATGAGAAAGCTAAGCCATTACCAGGGATAAGGGGTTTTGTATATTTTAAAAAACAGGTAAGTTACATGGAAAAGAGAGAAAACCTCAAAATACACCTACAACCACCATCGACATTCGAGAAGACGCGAATTTTCAAGAGGAAAAGGTTGATGCCCTGTACCAAAATTCGCGAAAACGCCGAATAAAGGAGTTAAACCAAAATTAAAGAAACAGACAAGATTTTGATCAGTTTGGAGTAAGCCTGCCTTGTGTGGGAAAGTAAACAGAAGCTTTGGTAAAAGTCGCCTGATGTCGAGACGTAGATTTTAAAAGCCATTGGTTGACAAAATATGGTGCGATACACGACTCGTGGGAAAGCGAAAGCCCAGCGGGGGTAAAATCTTCAGCGTGATTTTAGACTTCAAACGGTTAATAACGTATAAGTACGCTCCAGGCCACAAGCATTTGTTTCAGTTTTGTGATCTGTAAATGAAGACGTAGCAAATGTCGTGCTAAGCGCGAGAGTGTGTTGCCGAAATGTAGCTGCAAGTGTGATGGGGACCATTTTGGAGAATGATTTTTCTCCAAAAGTGGTTTCCAGTAATTTGTTAAGTGTAAAAAGGAGAACATTAGAATCAAGGTAAAGGACAGTGCTTGTAAATTTAAATTAAAAAGTGTTAGTGATGAACAGTGAAAATAAAAGTGGAGACAAAGACAAAGAGGGTAGTGTTGGGTGGGGGATCTCCTCTACAACATGAGGGCCCTTTCCAACCAACATTACCTATATTAAATAAAATTAAAATTGTTATTCAATAAAAAAATTTGTGTTTTTGGTTTTTATATAAAGAAAATCAGATATCAGTATAAATGAAAATTAGTTAAAATTAATTAATGAAAATTAATTAAAATTATTTCAGAGATTAATTAAATCATAGAGGGATTAAGGGGTTGTAAAATTGTAAGTCTAGTGAAAAATTTGTTACGTTAAGAATTTCAAATGAAATGTAAGGTTTTAGTTAAATTAGTTACATAAGAAAAAATATTTTCTTTTTATTGTTGGCAAATAAGTGTTCAAAATCTTTATCAAACTAAATGTATTAAAATTGTATATTGAAATAATTTCTGGTTTACGAAAAATAGCAAGTGTTTAACTTACAGGGTTATATTGTTTATGTTTTTTAATTTCATAGCTGTTTTTAAGTATATCAATTAGTTAAAGGATTCAATGGGTAATTGCTATAACAAATAATTTTATATTATTAACTGTTCATGAGTAGAGAAAATTTGCTTATTTATTATTTTATAAATTAAAAGTAATGAGTATTTAACTTAAAGGGTTACATTGTTTTTTAATGTAATTGCTGTTTTTAAGTGTATTAATTAGTTAAAAGATTTAATGGGTAGTTTCTATAATAAATAATTTTATATTATTAACTGTTCTTGAATAGAAACAATTTGCTTATTGCATTATTTTATAAATTAAAATTAATGAGTGTTTAACTTAAAGAGTTACATTGTTTTTGAATATAATTGCTGTTTTTTAAATATATTAATTAGTTAAAGGGTTACATTGTTTTTGAATATAATTGCTGGTTTTTGTAAATGTATCAATTAGTTAAAGGGTTTCATTGTTTTTGAATATAATTGATGTTTTTTAAATATATTAATTAGTTAAAAGGTTACATGGGTTTTGAATATAATTGCTGTTTTTAAATATAATAATTAGTTAAAGGATTAAATGGTTAATTCCTATGACAAATATTTTCAGATTAATAATTGTTTTGACAGGATGTAAATTGTTCACAAATGTCACTAATGTTTTTAAAGTATCGAATATTGAATTAAAAGTAGAGTAAAAAAGTAAGGACTGTTTTGGTTTCATTAAAGAATTATGTAATTTCGATTTCAAGTCTTAAACGATTAAATCAAACTTAGCTAAAGTAAAATTTTTCATCTGAAACTAATAATTAAAGATAAAATTTCTCTGAACTGGTAATACAAAAAGAATAGACAAAGAAAGATTAAAATAAATATAATATTTAAAATTTACAGAACTAGTAGATGTAAGATGGGTAAAAACTGTGCTGTAGTAATAAATTAAAAAGTAAATAAAAAATGTATTTTTTACTAACTTGATAACAAAGCAATAGTGTTATTATTTAAAACAGATTTCTTACACACTCCTAAAACTAAAGGGTCATTTCGCCATAAAGATGTCTTCAAAGAACTCATTCCCCGGAAAATACGTACCCAAAGGGTTAAATTTCAGCAAGTAAGGTTTTTTATATTAAGGTCCAGTGACTTGTTCTCTGGCGGATTTTGGCGGGTCATTGCACAGTATCCTAGTTCTAGCTAGGATAGGCCCTGTCAAAATTCTGAGTTTGCGGCGGGGTAAGGGTGGAGGCGGCGCTGAGGCCCGTGCGGGGCGGGACGCGTGCGCACACACACACACACACACACACACATACACACACTCATATATATATATAAATAAATAAATAAATATATATATATATATATATATATATATATATATATATATATATATATATATAAGGAGAGTTTGAACTAATAGTAGGAACTGAAAAATAAATTTCAGCTAATATTACTGCTTCAAGATTAGCTGTTAGATTACCGTTTTGAAACAGAAATGTCAGTTTTAAGTATCTTAGAGGTACAAAGTCTATCTCAAACATATAATTTTTCTAAATCAACACAAGTCGTTCTTCCTTGTCCAGTTGACGAAATTGACTCCGCATTATCTAGTTAAGCATAGCAGGGCCACATATGCTTACATAACAATTACTTCGTATTAATTTAACTCATGCATACGTCATCTGAAGAACAGCTTCCTGACGTAGATGGGCATAGCAAGTGGGCATTAAGAACCAACTTAAATACGAATCTTATGCGTCATCTCATGGCAGAATGAGCTGGCAAAATTCTCATGGATAACTTGCAGCAGTCTTTTTGGTAAAATTCCGTGGTTTCGAAGTGAGGCCGAAATATCTATAGATACGGAGGGATAGCTTGTGGCAGACGTTTTTGATAAATTCAATACTTGTACCAAAGTCGCAGCACAACCCGTGGTTGTGGGGGGATTAGCTAGTGGTAGGCTATTTTTCAGTTCTCGAAGTAAGCCGAAATATCTACGGATATGGAGGGATTGGTTAAGACAATCTTTTTTGACAATTCATGTCTTGTCCCACAATCCGTGGATGTGGAGGGATAGTTTGTAGGCGTTTCTAATAAATACACGGGCTTTCAAGACCGAGGGATCAAAATCTGAGGATAAGCTTGTGAAAGGTTTTTTATAAATTCACGAGATCTGAGAATGAGGGTATAAAATCCGTTGATAAGGAAGAGACCCTGTAGCAAAATTTCTAAAAAAACTCTCTAAATTTTACAGTAACAGCTTAATATTAGTGGATAGTTTGTCGCAGGTTATATTGATAAATTCAGGGGTCCCAGGAAGCAACATAATTCCTGGATAAGGAAAGTTGTCTTGTACCACGCTTTTTGATATATATATATATATATATATATATATATACACACACTTGTTACTACAGTAATGTCGAAAAATCTGTGAATGTAGAGGGATAACTTTGAGTAGGGGTTTTTGATAAATTTATATCTCAAGACTGAAGCATCTAAATCTGATGTGGAAGGTGAGCTTGTGAAAGGTTTTTTTAAAAATAAATCCACATACTTTAAGCGTGTCATATAATAGAGTAAGTGGAGCTCTACAAAAGAGGTCTATATCTGTGGAGATGGAGATATAAGTTGTTTCAGGCTTTTTTGATAATTTCACGAGTTCTGTGAGTGAGGATGCATCCGTGGATGAGGAAGAAACTATAAACAGTGATTATTTTGATAAATTCACAAACTTCCAGAATGTGGTACCGAAATTTGTGGATTTTGAGGTTAAGTTTGAAAATGTTTTTTTTTTTTAAGTTCATGATTTCTGAGAACGTGTGCACAAAATCCATGTGTGTGGAGCTTGTAAAATGATTTCTTGATAAATTCACGAGTTATCGAAGTGAGAGAAGCGTTCTCGATAAATTCACTAATGGTCAGATTGATGCGCACTTGGTAGGCTTAAACTGTAATCATAAGTGAAAGCGAGTCACAGACTTGTTTTTACAAGTTCTGAAGCATAGGCAGCTGCAAATGACAATTTTCAAAGTGCTTTAAGCATGAACATAACCAGGAAAGATAGGTAAGGTTGTAAGGTATAAACATAATAGAAAGATCTTTAACGTATGGTATTGTAGACGTAGCTGACGGATGATATTGAAAAACATAGTTAACGTGTGGTATTGTAAACGTAGCTAACGGATGAAATTGAAAAACATAGCTAACGTATAGTATTGTAAACGAAGCTAATGTATGGTATTGCAAACGAAGCTAACGTATGGTATTGTAGACGTAGCTAACGGATGAAATTGAAAAACATAGCTAACGTATGAAATTGAAAAACATAGCTAACGTATAGTATTGTAAACGAAGCTAATGTATGGTATTGCAAACGAAGCTAACGTATAGTATTGTAAACGTAGCTAACGGATGAAATTGAAAAACATAGCTAACGTATGGTATCGTAGACGTACCTAATGGATGAAATTGAAAAACATAGCTAACGTATGGTATTGTAAACGTAGCTAACGGATGAAATTGAAAAACATAGCTAACGTATAGTATTGTAAACGTAGCTAACGGATGAAATTGAAAAACATAGCTAACGTATGGTATTGTAGACGTACCTAACGGATAAAATTGAAAAACATAGCTAACGTATAGTATTGTAAACGTAGCTAACGGATGAAATTGAAAAACATAGCTAACGTATGGTATTGTAGACGTACCTAACGGATGAAATTGAAAAACATAGCTAACGTATAGTATTGTAAACGTAGCTAACGGATGAAATTGAAAAACATAGCTAACGTATGGTATTGTAGACGTACCTAACGGATGAAATTGAAAAACATAGCTAACGTATGGTATTGTAAACGTAGCTAACGGATGAAATTGAAAAACATAGCTAACGTATAGTATTGTAAACGAAGCTAATGTATGGTATTGCAAACGAAGCTAACGTATGGTATTGTAGACGTAGCTAACGGATGAAATTGAAAAACATAGCTAACGTATGGTATTGTAGACGTACCTAACGGATGAAATTGAAAAACATAGCTAACGTATAGTATTTTAAACGTAGCTAACGGATGAAATTGAAAAACATAGCTAACGTATGGTATTGTAGACGTACCTAACGGATGAAATTGAAAAACATAGCTAACGTATAGTATTGTAAACGTAGCTAACGGATGAAATTGAAAAACATAGCTAACGTATGGTATTGTAGACGTACCTAACGGATGAAATTGAAAAACATAGCTAACGTATGGTATTGTAGACGTAGCTAACGGATGAAATTGAAAAACATAGCTAACGTATAGTATTGTAAACGAAGCTAATGTATGGTATTGCAAACGAAGCTAACGTATGGTATTGTAGACGTAGCTAACGGATGAAATTGAAAAACATAGCTAACGTATGGTATTGTAGACGTACCTAACGGATGAAATTGAAAAACATAGCTAACGTATGGTATTGTAGACGTACCTAACGGATGAAATTGAAAAACATAGCTAACGTATGGTATTGTAAACGTAGCTAACGGATGAAATTGAAAAACATAGCTAACGTATAGTATTGTAACGAAGCTAATGTATGGTATTGCAAACGAAGCTAACGTATGGTATTGTAGACGTAGCTAACGGATGAAATTGAAAAACATAGCTAACGTATGGTATTGTAGACGTAGCTAACGGATGAAATTGAAAAACATAGCTAACGTATAGTATTGTATACGTAGCTAACGGATGAAATTGAAAAACATAGCTAACGTATGGTATTGTAGACGTACCTAACGGATGAAATTGAAAAACATAGCTAACGTATAGTATTGTAAACGTAGCTAACGGATGAAATTGAAAAACATAGCTAACGTATGGTATTGTAGACGTACCTAACGGATGAAATTGAAAAACATAGCTAACGTATGGTATTGTAAACGTAGCTAACGGATGAAATTGAAAAACATAGCTAACGTATAGTATTGTAAACGAAGCTAATGTATGGTATTGCAAACGAAGCTAACGTATGGTATTGTAGACGTAGCTAACGGATGAAATTGAAAAACATAGCTAACGTATGGTATTGTAGACGTACCTAACGGATGAAATTGAAAAACATAGCTAACGTATGGTATTGTAGACGTACCTAACGGATAAAATTGAAAAACATAGTTAACGTATGGTATTGTAAACGTCGCTAACGGATGAAATTGAAAAACATAGCTAACGTATAGTATTGTAAACGAAGCTATTGTATGGTATTGTAAACGAAGCTAACGTATGGTATTGTAAACGAAGCTAACATATGGTATTGTAAACAGTGGCGCACTCAGAACATAATTATGGGGGGGCTGACCGGGAGACCCTGGGCCAACCAACGGAAAACTTTTTAAAAATTCGTAAGAATAACCGGTATTTTAAGGCATTACTTTAAGTTTCTTTTAGCTCTTTGAGTGCAGGTTTTGAGTAGGGACTATAGAAATGAATGATATAACCCAGCAGATAAAATAAGATTTTAGGTTTTATTTTGACAAAAATCTTTTTATATCAGCTGTCTTTCAAAACAAAATTGAGTCTTTTTTTGGCCTTCTTCAGTATGGATAATACACTGTCTGTGTCAACTGGAATTTCCCTATGGATATTAAGATTAGCTAAGCCATTTAGCCTACTATCAGACATCGTGTTTCTTAGGTATGTCTTGATTCTCCGAAGAGTGGAAAAGGAGCGCTCTGCTGTGGTGGTGGATACAGGTATAGTGATGAAAATCTTAAGTAGGATATGGATGTTTGGAAAGATTGTTTTATCACAAATATTTAGAAAATCAATTGCATTGACATGGTGTGCATTGTGTTGTTGGAGAAAAGCTTGTCAAACTTCCATTTCTGCCATCAACACGTTTAGGTTGTTGTTTTCCAAATCTTCTTCATAAACCTTTTTTCTTCTTTTTTTTCTTGAGGGGGGGGGGCTACAGCCCTCTTAGCCCCCCCCCGTGGGTGCGCACCTGATTGTAAACGAAGCTAACGTATGGTATTGTAAACTAAGCTAACGTATGGTATTGTAAACGAAGCTAACGTATGGTATTGTAAACGTAGCTAACGGATGAAATTGAAAAACATAGTTAACGTATGGTATTGTAAACGTAGCTAACGTATGGTATTGTAAACGTAGCTAACGGATGAAATTGAAAAACATAGCTAACGTATAGTATTGTAAACGAAGCTAACGTATGGTATTGTAAACGAAGCTAACGTATGGTATTGTAAACGAAGCTAACGTATTTCATTGTAAACTAAGCTAACGTTTGGTATTGTAAACGAAGCTAACGTATGGTATTGTAAACGTAGCTAACGAATGAAATTGAAAAACATAGCTAACGTATGGTATTGTGAACGAAGCTAACGTATGCATATAAGAGCGGTGTTAAAAAATATTTTATCAATAAAATCAACCATAAAATAATTTGACTTATAAAATACAATATTTCACCTGGATAATTTTTTCTTTTTAAATTCAAAAACAAAAAAGTGGATATCAAGGGAAAGAAGAACAGATGTTTTCGCTTACGATAAATAATTTAGTGACAAACGTTCTCCGGATTGCCGTCCCCTTCTTCTGACAAAAACATCGATGGAATGATTAAGAAGTGACGAGAAAAAAGCTGTCGATCCCTGAAACTTCATTAGCGCTAATGAATCCAATCCTGCCAGTGAAAGCCCCCTCTAGATATTGTGGTGAGATAAACCAAAACCTTATTCGCTTTTGTTGTTGTTACATTTTGTAAATTAATTCAGACTTTCTACACAATTATTAATAATGGACAGGTTTTAAAAATGTCTCTTTACTTCATAATCCAATGAATCCAAGGAGAGTAATATAAACAACATTTTTAAAAATTCAATGTCTGCTTAGGTAAAAAAAAATATTTTAGTTATTTTTTTATTAAAAATTACAATTTACAAAAAAATAAAGTAATGTAGCCTATGCGTTAAAACCTATAGGTTCTACTACATAACCTATAAAATCAGCTTTTTTATGAAATCACATAATGGGACGAAATAACTATATTACATACCTTGCCCCTTTTGTGAAAGGTTTTCTCTCCCATAAAAAGCTAAAGTTAATTCATTATTAGTTTGTACAGAAGGTGGCACAGTGGAAGTTGAATTGTTTCCACTATCGGGGCAATAAAGGGTAGAAGCCCGGTAGTGAAAGAGTACACTGGTCCGCCCACATTATCACCGTGTACGGATAGGGAAGAATAAATGGGTAGATTTAGGACAGTTGCATAGAGCTTTAACAGCAGTGGGAGGATGATGACTAATGTAAGTAAGGATGGGCATCGGAGATAGAGACGATTTCACTACCGGGGTTGTAAAGAGTATCTACCTAATAATGCTCTGTGTACGGAGGAGGAAGAATAAATGGGTAGATATAGGACAGTTGCATAGAGCTTTAACAGCAGTGGGAGGATGATGACTAGTGTAAGTAAGGATGGGCATCGGAGGTAGAGACGATTTCACTACCGGGGTTGTAAAGAGTATCTACCTAATAATGCTCTGTGTACGGAGGAGGAAGAATAAATGGGTAGATATAGGACAGTTGCATAGAGCTTTAACAGCAGTGGGAGGATGATGACTAGTGTAAGTAAGGATGGGCATCGGAGGTAGAGACGATTTCACTACCGGGGTTGTAAAGAGTATCTACCTAATAATGCTCTGTGTACGGAGAAGGAAGAATAAATGGGTAGATTTAGGTCAGTTGCATAGAGCTTTAACAGCAGTGGGAGGATGATGACTAATGTAAGTAAGGATGGGCATCGGAGGTAGAGACGATTTCACTACCGGGGTTGTAAAGAGTATCTACCTAATAATGCTCTCTGTACGGAGGAGGAAGAATAAATGGGTAGATTTAGGACAGTTGCATATAGCTCTCATAGCACTGGGAGTATCACGACCAACGCAAGAAGGTGGTACACTGCTGCTATCTAGTAGCATAAGGAGGTATAACATTAGTTGCATAATAAAGGTACAGCTATTCTGTATCGGGTTAACAGTAGCACGTTTCCTCGCCACATCTTTACATAGGGGAGAGAAATACTCGTGGAAAAAAGATAAGATTGATAGAATGAATTATTAAGTGCTATATAACGCTCCAATGGTGGGGGATCATCACTTGCGTTGGTAAGACCGCTTCCCAGAAGTAGAGGTAAAAAGACGTTCGCCTGATACTTCTCTGTGTAAGAGATTAACCAACCCTTGTGATAGCTTATTCGTGGTACGACTGACAGTCTGTAAGCTTAACTGGTACTATACAACAAAAGAATAAGTCTATCTTTTTGACTTAAGCTCTAACCTTTTGAACATTTTATTTTGTCCTATAATGGAATGAGATTAAGTCTACTACTAGCATTAAACACATTTAAGCCTTTAATTCTCACTGTCACCCTGAATGCAGCGCTATGAAATCACATTTCAATTTCCTTTAATTAAAACCTTTTTGTTACTTCCAAGCTCACTGGACTAACTTTGTAATAATGCAGTGACAATGACGGAACTGCGAACCCAATACTTTGCAGTGGCTTTAGTTTCATTCAAATAGTCTTTAACAAATCTCGCCCTATTAATGAACAAACATTTTTGTAAAACAACCTCAAATCTACAATTCTAAACGTCTTTCTTGACCCTTGTGTTAATTTAAGTCGTGTATCACCTTCTGCCCTTCTTTTCCATTCCTTTCTCCTCTTCTTCTATTTCATTTTATGATGTTTATTAATTCACGTGTTTTAATTTTTCCTTGTGTTTTTTCATTTCCCACTATACCCATTCGTTTACCACGACACTCTCTTTTCCACCGCAATTTTATTACTGTTACGGGTATGATTTATGGCACGTGTTGACAGGTTTACAAATTTTTTCACGCTTGAGTTGACTCAACAACTCGTATAAAGGCCTAGAACCTTCTAGAAGTAAGGGGATAGAAACACGAGAAATTACTAGAAACGGCAAGTCGCTACACAAACAAAACATTGCTAATCGTGAAATGTTTAGAGTTTATAATGTATTGAATAGAGTAGAAGCTTTAATAAAAGAGAATGACATTGCGAGTTGAGTGTAAAAATACTACTAACAATCTAAGTAGATAAATTTATACCCAATTAGAAAAGTGTTTGGATAATATATCCAAACAATATATATTATTATTTTATCTATCAGTCAGTATGACTATTGCCACCAATGAAAGATAGGAAAGCATTGTAAATATAGGGACAAACAATCTCTTGTTAGAAGAAATAGGAGGAATCAATGTGTCCCTCCTACATCATAGAAGATGCATAATATCTTTATCCTGCTTCTCACGGGAAGGTGTGACGAGCCCCTTTCTGAGGCCCTTCTTCAGTTCATAACCCTGCACATGTCATGCCTTCCTGTATCTTCTACCCAGAAGGCTTATGTCCCTACCTTATCTTACCTATATTGACAATATTTCCATATACTTCGTTAGCTTAAGTAGACATACTAACTTACGGTCGTAAAGCCAGAAACATCAAAAGTCAAAGTTGCTGGAGGTTTACCGTTTACGTGTGACAACCATTGATGGAGTCAAGGGGTAAGGAGGGGCATTGCCCCCCCCCCAACTTTCTGGACAGGTGTATTATTTTTTTATAACCAATAGCTTACAATGATGTCATTAAAATACTACAAAAATAATAATAGTGCTGACAAGAAATATACTCGGCAGTATCAGTTATTTTGATCATATGCGAGTTATTTTCAAAATATGACTAAGTTCAAAGAAAAATATGAACGTTATTTTAATCTTACAAGTCATGGTGTTCAAAATGAAAGTGTATTAGGAAGATTGTTTCAGACGAAGTTTGGTATTCAACGTTAAGTTTTTCATAGAAATAAAATCAGGGTTGTTTTTAAACTTATGACTTTGCAAAATTATAAACAAATTTTGAATTTTATTTTTAAAGCTATAAGTCTAAAAGCCTCCGCTTTCGCTTCCTGAAGAAACATATCACTGAATACCAAACCCTAACATACCAATAAAAAAAGTAGTTTGGAAAATGTAATTTTATAATGTAATGTTTTGGATGGTGGCTCAATGTCGACAAGTTTTTAAATTGAGGGTTAAATTGGGTTTTAAATAGTGACAGGGGAGTACCCCCGGGCCCTATTTGATACCCCCAGGGCAATCTTGTGCCCCCCCCCCCCAGAACAATACTTGTAACTCCATCCATGATGAGAACGTTTGAGGTTATGTACACACTAAGTCATTACAAGCACTCTGTCGGGTATCCAAAGGGAGTAAAGTGGACAAGGTACGAAACACAGCGTTCAAGATAGCTCTAGTTGAGGGCGCGCAGAACTGGTGTCTTTAGAGCTTTCAATTACATATTAGTTAAGATTTATAATAAATGTTTCGGATACTAAAGGATTCTTAGAAGATTAAATAAACCCTATACTAAGGCAAATATGGTGGACGTTATTAAAGTGTATTAATTTCACATATTAAAAAAAATAATACACTCTTATAATTAGGTTGTGGTGAGGGTTCTGGAGGATTTAAGGATTACGGGAGTTATAATAGGAACGGCGGCAGGATTATTTCTCTGGATTAAGCTTACTTCAAGCCCGGATAACATTGACATCTGGATAAACTAAAAGCTTTGGTAAAACAAAGACAATTTTTGTCCACTTGTAACTCGTACTGTAACACATAGGTAACATCAAAAACTCCAGTAAGTGATTACACCTAATTGGCTTGTAATTTCCAAGTGTAAAAGGACTTACTGTTCGGGTCATGGATCCAGCGCTTCTTCTCCCCGATCTTGCTGCCAGCAGAACTACCGGCTTTTGGGTCGTCCTGGAACCAAAAAAAGTCTCTATTAATAATATAAACACATGACAACTACTATATCTCTCACTATAGTAAAGCAAAGGAATGGAGTCTGATGAGGGCGGGGCTTGACCTTAAGGTTAATACTCCAAACCAAGTAATTGCAACGTAGTCTCCAGACTATTAAGTGCCTCTATGGCAGTTTTTTGTAGCACCATCTTTTCCCACATTTCGACAATTACTTTTATTTAAATAATCCAAAAACTTTTCGACTGTAAATCAACAATTTATTTCCGCATGGGGGTTTCAATGACAAAGTCGTTATCACCAGAAAGTATAACTACGTAAAATTTAAATCACGTCTATCATGTGGACCCGCTCAATAGCAACACACACTTACGTTCTACTAACAACATAACAACAATAAAAACTCCATTGATATATAATTTTGAATTGGACCTAGATTATTTACAATACATGTTTAAATCAAGAGAAAATAATCGTCATTAATGAATTCTTTAACTATAATGACTTTGTCATTGAAACGCGCACGAGAAAACATATTAATAATGTGAGCTGACGTTGTAGCTATTAAGTTACTGTATTACGTTCGTTCACAAACTAGGTTCGAATTTAGTGTTATTTATAATATTATTTAGCATTTTACAGAAACAAAACACTCGTAGGCCTGTGTTACATATAATATAAACAGGTTACCTTACACGATATTTTCGTACGACACAAGAAACACGTAATATATATATATATATTTTTAAAACTAAATTTCTAATTAAATCAACAAAGAAAATTTTATTTTAGTATTATGTATTTTATAATTACAATTAATATAAGTATGTATATACATATGCCACAATAACAATAATAAATGGCAAAATAGAAAGCGATTTCCTTGCAATTTTCCATTTTATTTTCTATGTATGGTGTTGGACTATTATTGTTATTTATTACTATTTATACCCTTTTCTTCGTCGCTTTCATTGTGTTATAATTTCTTTTCGCTTTCCTTTCGCATTGTCCATGTGAAGCAAGGTTCGTTAACGTTAATCCATTTCTTTTGTTTATTTTATTCTTTTTAATAATGTTTAACCTTAGAGCATTATTTATAATATTGTGTGGTAACAATGGCAACAATTTAAGGTTATACAATGGAATCTGTTCATATAGCTCTCTGAGAAGTTCATTTCGAGCTATGAAAAGTGGGTTCAGTACCAAAAAGCGCTACACTTTGAACATAAAGATACTCAGTTCAAATCCGACCTAGACCCCCAAATTTTTATAATTTAATTATTAAATAAATATTTGAAAACCCCGTATTAACATCAATTGTCATCCTCTATAGGTTAAAAAAATGTATTTGAACTTGATTAGATGAATAAAAACGTATTTTATTAAAGATTGAAAATTTGTACTATATATATATATATATATATATATAAGGAGAGTGTGAGCTAATAGACGGAATTTTAAAAAGCGAACATTTTAGACCCATAGTTCTTAACACTAATATATTTTTAGTTATATGATTCGGATGGCTTAAGATTTCAGTGCATGGCTTAACTAAACGCCAACTAAATTAAAAGTAATATTCAAGGAATTTTAAAATTCTAAAAACTCAGAGCCAGAAAATACACACCGCGTTGGAAGCAAATACACGAGGCAAAACAACGTAAGTGATGAATCAAAATTTAAGCAATTTAAATGCAAAGGTGAGCTATGAAAGCGAAAGGAGATTAGACAGCACAGAGAGGGTGGAAATTGTTAAATAAGCTTGGCGGAGAAGGGGTGGAAAGCCTTTCGATCCAAGAAGAATTTTTACAGTTCGTTCCTGTTGAATAAGAGACTGAACGGTTAAGCAAGTAAGTAGCGTTTATATTAAACGCTCGGAAACAGAAGAAAACAAATAAAGAAAATTCCTAATTGAGTGTTAAGAAAATTTACAATAGACGACAATAATATAAACACGATACCAGTGATAACAATAAAATAAGGAGAAATTAAAACAAAACAAAAAAATTACTAACAGTCTAATCAGTGAATTATAGATGATTACAAAAATCAACTTCAAAGAAATAAGCATAATAGCATCCTAACACAAAATAAAATAAAAATATACTGAGCGAAATTTAATTAATTAAGTCTAAAATTTAAATAAACAATCAAGAATGTGGTGAATAGAAGAAGACAACAGTTGAATAACTAATTAATTTAACATTCCCATAGGTTTTACAGCTATTACTGTTGAACTTATGACCTTTAACAAAACTAAAACATATTAATTATTACAAAAAATAAATACGGAAAC
Organism: Prosapia bicincta; assembly: GCA_036971475.1. Taxonomy (NCBI): domain Eukaryota; kingdom Metazoa; phylum Arthropoda; class Insecta; order Hemiptera; family Cercopidae; genus Prosapia; species Prosapia bicincta. The sequence goes on along the minus strand of JBAIZL010000008.1, from coordinate 50,537,829 downwards.
AAGCTATGTAACCTAAATTCTTAATGGTTAAAGTAAGAACTGAAAATAAATTTTATAAGAAGTAATAGAATACTCGGTTTTTGCCTTTAAAAATGACTACAAATGTTTAAATAACTTATTTAGCGAAACGTTATTTAAAAACTAGCTCAACCCTGCCACGTTTGCTGTGGTAGATTATGGTTGCATGCATGAGAAATAAGGAACAAAGAAAACCATATGTTTCATAGATGTTTAATATGGCACTATTTTAAAGGCTAAGAGAAGCTAACTCAAACCTACAAAACATTTTTAAATATAAAGATTATCTATAGGGTGTTCCTCTCCCTTGCCGCAGATGGCATCGTTGCCGATACACAGCTGACCTTCAAAAGACCTTTTATTTCGCCGTCGCTGATATACGAGTATTGCTGACGCGAAAAATACATAAAAACCATTTTTGACGTCAGTTATATGTCAAGTCAAAATTTGACCATAAACGCTGCAGAACATTCTAAGGTTTGAAGCGTACACAAACCAACGTAACATTTTTATATATAAAGATCATCAGCATCGGAAGAAACACTTATAATATACTCTAAACATTTTGGAGTTTGTAAAGGTAAAACGCTAACGTGCATTATTTCCCGAAAACTTAGGTTAAATAAACGTAAAAAATCAACACAAAGAATAAAAATAATTATTGCATTTATGTCTTGAATAAAAATTATTTTTGGTAATCTAAGTACACCAATTAACTTGCTTGTACTTACATGGAGAACGTCCGAGAAAGTAGTTGGAGAAAATCGACTATTTCAGCCAGTTCGATTTTCAAGTACGAACCAAATATTTTAAAATATGTAAACATTTTTAAAAAATTGGCAATAGAAAAACATGATAAGTAGTTAAATATTTTCACAAATTTCAATCCTTTTATCTGTGGTTCTATAGAAGCATATCGACCTTGGGCAGCGTATCGACACATCGCTAAATCAAGCCAATCACTGGCGCCCATAAAATTCCACGAGGTATTTATATTTTATTGACTCGTTACGCCAAGGAAACATAAATTTAATCAGCTGTTTTATTGGCGTGTCAAGTGTTCGTGCCAACAGTCGGCTTTTAAGGTTTCGTTAAAACCTGTCGCCCCGTTTGTACCCCAGCGCCTGCGCCTTCTGTTTGGGTACCTTTGCGAGGAAGGACGCTACACAAAGCTAGTTCTGTTTGACCACATTTGAGATTAAGGGCGCTACACAAGCCATTTCTGTTTGGGCACCTTTGCGATGAAGGGTGATGCACAAACTAATTCTGTTTGGGCACATTTGCGATGAAGGACGCTACAAAAGCTACTTCTGTTTGGGCACCTTTGCGATAAAGGACGCTATAAAAAGCTATTGTCACAAGCGCTATTACGGCCAGAGCAACAACGTTCGGTCACACAGCAAAATTTTCCACAACCTTTATAAAATGACAAAGCAAAATGACCTTTATTAAATTTGTTCATAGTACTTGTATTCCCTGTAAATATGTAAAACAATTTTTAAAGTTTTATTAGTTCTATTCATGTTTAAATTTATTTATTTATAAGTCATCAAAATTACAGAAATAGTATTTAAACAACAAACATAGTGCTGAACGTTACCTAACATATATGCATACACTGCAGACTCAAACACGAAACACGGTGCTGTATAGGTAACTTAATAGCGGTAACAAAAGTGAAATGAATAAAAGAGTACAATAATCAGCGGTTGAGTTCAAACTTAAACACGACGTAGAGGCTGATTAAAAGATTGTTTTTTATTCGTTTTGTGCGTCAGTAACATACCCGTTACCGCGAGAGAAACAATCGTCATACTAGTTAACGACAACCACGGTCACATGTAACATTACCAGTTCCCAATTACATTGTTCATTAAAAAAATAATAAAACGTATCCTCTTGCATCCCATTCAGATTATTATTCGATCTCAAATTAATTTTCACCTAAGTGGAGGGACTTTTGTGTGATCATGTCGTGATTGAGCTGCGCCGTTCTCCAAATCGTAAGTAGAGGTTCTTCGGGAAGCCAGCACCCACCCGAGTTGTGACTGCTCCATCTGTTGTGGGTTTGCACCTTGAATAGAGTTACAGCACCTGTGATTTCCAGTCATATGTTCAACCAAGCAGTCCCAAATTAACGATTGATCATAAGGAACTTTGTGATTGTTTAAATGACGAAGTTTGGGGGAACTTCTTGGATGCGCCAGGTTGAACTGAGAAGACATTTCTTATCGGATTGATTCTGGCAACGGTTCGATCAAAAATGACATAGCAATAGCTCTGTATTGTCTTAGCGCCTGAAATACAGCAAAATTAAACTTCTATGAAACAAATGTTTTTTTCTATCCGCATTTCTACTCCATGCTGCCACAATAAAACGCGCCAGGTTCAGCTAGTTAATTATAAAACTATTACTTGAGCAGTTCGTTTCAGGTAACTAACTTATGAACACTTCTGTCCTAATTAATTAAATAATAATCGGTTATAATTATTTCTACTCATTATATTTTATGTATTTTATTTCCCTCTTTATCACCACTTTCGTTGATTAGAGTGCTTCAAAGAAACACTGCAAAAGGATACTGCTATAACAAGAGCCAAACACAAGTAATATTCTAAAACCTAAAATTAACAAAAAGGGCTTCGAGGTTTCTAATTTACTAACTTTAAACCTTTAATTTATATCCTTTAAAATGAAACGAATGCTCGAGAAAAAGGTTTGGCGCTGGATGTTAATTATCTGCCGGCGGTTCTTGAATGCTGCCTCTTTTTAATTAGTATTTGCCTTGCCGTCGTCAATGCTAAAAAATATATGTAAAGACTATTTAGTTTTCTCCTTCAATGCGCCCCGGTTGAGAACTCGTCTATTCAGTTAAGCAGCACTGACCAATTAACATAGTAATTGTTTCCTATCACCAGTATTAGGAGATGATTTTATCCTCTTCAGCCCAACCTAACTTCATTCACCCTTATTTATCCTACTAACAATTTTCACCCCGGGTACAAAGGGTTTCAACAAGAAGCACCTGAGTAGAAACCCGGGTCAAGAGCAGATTTACATGTAACCGATCGTATCCGAGGGAAACCATAATTTTTCCCTATTTCCAACAGCAAGATTATATTCTTTTTAGTCCGACCTAACTCTATCTTCCATTTTTTTCATGGGGATGTAACGGCCCCAAACTGAGGGTAGGTCTACTGTTTGTATAACTGGAGCCCTATAAGTTCCGCTCTGGCCGGGGGTGAGGGGTAAGAATCAATGCTGCTCTGCAAACACTTGTTTTCTTGGAATTCTGACCGTTCTAAAGGAACTTGTCCTGTGCCTAGGCTAAGGTGGTGCTAAACAACCAATATTAATTACAGTTATCTACTAAATTGCAAACAAATGTTTTCAAATAATTCTAGCTAACGAGATAATGGCATTAAATATAAGGACGGATATACACGCGAGTTTATTTTATGTAGATTTCAACACTTTCTTGGCTATTAACGGTAGACAAAGAATAAAGGAGAAACTAATTAAGAGTACAATTTTCTTCAATTGAACAACTCTAAAACTCTATTCATTATGTTGAGATGAAAAAAATTGTACGGTTGGTATAGGAGGTTAATAGTTATTCATTATGTGTAGAAATTACATAGATACAGACTTAATGAAGCGAAATTTCGTAACATACAGCTGCAAACGTTTTGCTAACGTCAGGCGTAGAGTCAGACACCACAGTATGAAGACGCGGCGGGAGGAGGGCGAGAGTCACAGTACGCAGACTGGCTAGTAGCGGCCGAGCCAGAGCGGAACTTGTAGTACGCGAGTAATAACCAACCCAGCACGCGTGAAGGCATGATCCGGGTTATCCCACTATCACGGGGTTTATATTCCTGCCGTATTCCTTGCTATGTTCACAGTTACTTTCTACCTTTCGTTATACCTAGACGACAGTTGTTATTCTGGCCGTCATCTTAAAACTTTGAAAACATCATTAAATGAATATGATCGCAGTGTTGCTTAAAATTCCATCGTATGTTAAAAAAACTAAGGAAATAATAACCGACTTCGCGTGGATCTTTACACACGCAACCTCTACATTTATTTTGTCGTACATGTATATCTGAAAGATTAATTCCTTTGAAAGGATTTCTCCGGGTTCCACCTTTCTTAACCCTTCTCCTCCTGCCTGTGCTGTTTGCTCCCCCTTGACAACCCCATCGCTGCCACAGTATTTGACATTAGAGGATTCCACTTGTTTACAAAGCGCTTCATATTTCTAAGGATATTAGCATAAAAGTGATGAATTCTACGACCGTACGATTAGCGTGCGTCGTTCCAACATGACGCTATTCAAAACTCTGAGACGTACACATATCTGAGAAAACATTAATTTTGTGGAAGTAATCAAATCCAATATGGCGGTGTCGGCTCCCTTTCAGCCCTATAAAAGTTATTATACTTGAGGATAGAAATACAAATATATATTAGAACTGAACAAAATAATCGATACCAGGAATTTGAGCGGACGGGAAACCACCGCTTTATAGATAAAACTTTCGACCATAAAATTCATTGCATGGATATCACTCATCCATCCCTTTATTACATGCCCCGCCAGCCCTTACAACCTTCTTCCCTTATTGCTTACAATATATCTTATATCTCAGAGGATAAAGAAACTTTGGTAATAAAACTCTCACCCTCCTTTCCATGGGTGACGATTTTAGATGACAAAAGCGCAATAATAATTTAAGTTAACGTGTAACCAAAAATGTCGCGTTTCGGCAGCAAGCAATCTTAATTGGATCTAAGCCAGTGATCTAAGCTGTCCATGATTGACAGCCGCATGTTTGTTTCGTTAGGTAGAGCGGTTGGCTGAATCAAAGGTGAAGGACCAATACTGAAGACGATGATGGCGAGCCCATATGACCGTTTCGTTAGGGAAGTCTGTACTTGGGTCTAGACAGGGGGTCCAGTGCCGCTGAAGATGATTGACAGCCGTATGTTTGTTTCGTTAGGTAGAGCGGTTGGCAGAATCAAAGGTGAAGGACCAATACTGAAGACGATGATGGCGAGCCCATATGACCGTTTCGTTAGGAAAGTCTGTACTTGGGTCTAGACAGGGGGTCCAGTGCCGCAAGTGATATACCCGGTGCCGCAAGTGATTCAAAGCCGGAGGACCAAGGTAGTTCCGTTTCGCCATAAGGTGAGTGCGTTTTTTATAATATTCGTGACTACTCGCGAAAACACTAAACACGTAAGACTTCAGAGACGGCAACATTCTTAAATAATATTAAATAATCGATCCGGTAGACTGATCACATGGCATCATGGGGCGAGATAACCGGCAGCCTACAAGAGCAACTTTAGCACCAGGCAGACGGATCGGAGGGTTGTCCGGACAGAGTAAGATGATCTAGTTTCTCAGGCTAAACGAACGGTTATCACTAAATACATATAATCGATAGTTACGTTTAATGTATATAGCCAGAGGAGACTGTCGAGCAGCAGAATATTTGCAAGTTATTTATGTTTCGGTTTCGATGAATACTAAATTTACGTTTTGGGAATAAGAAAGAACCAATAGGAAATAAAAGTAGTACATAATATATTATAAGATAAGAAGAGCGGTCATTTTTTGCTTGTATGTATAAATAAATAAATAAATATATATATATATATATATATATATATATATATATATATATATATATAGATCCCACTCTCTCTTTTCATCCCCGTCTATGTCTATCTGTATGTGTGTCTGTCTTTCTGTACGTATGTCCGTATGTTTGTCTGTATGTATGTATATCTGTCTGAGTGTATGTCTGTCTGTCTGTATATATGTATATACGTCTGTCTATTTGTCTGTTTCTCCGTATGTAAATCTGTCTGTCTGTATGTATGTATGTGTATGTCTGTATGTATGAATGTCGGTCTCACCGTATGTAGGTCTGTCTGTCTGTAAGTATATGTCTGCATGTATGAATGTCTGTCTGTATGTATGTATGTCTGGTTGTCTCTATGCATATATGTCTGTATCTCTGTCTGACTGTCTATCTGTCTCTATGTCTTTCCGTGTGACTGTATGTCTATCTGCCTGTTTGTCTGTATGTATGTATGTATGTATATAAAAGTGGATGTTTGTAATATATGTATGTATCTCTGTCTGTACTTATGCATGTATAAGTTTACGTGTGTATCTCTATCTATCTGTATGTATGTCTGCAATATATGTCGGTCCGCCCGTATATATGTATGCCAGTCTCTATGTATGAATGTCTGTTTGTCAGTCTAGAAGTACAAATGTAAGTTAATGAGTGTGTGTGTGTCCGCTCTAATTATGGACAGAATTGACTTGTGTAGTACTGGAAAAATGATAGACAAGGGTCAATGTTGTGGCAGAGAGTGGATTATTTCGACAAGCAAAGTTTCTGCCCCACTATCTTGAATGCTTGTGCGAATAGTGTGTTTATTAGCGTACACTGTCCGAGACAAACAAATGGAACACCGGAATTAGCTGGAGACGCCGCGACGGCGATCCATTGGCAGGAGGCGTCTCGACACTGTCTGGGCACTTTGCCAAGTCGTCTCAAGTACCGACGTCATGTAAGAACTACGGTGTTTTGAAACTTACTCTGTTTACAAACTGCCATAAAAAGAAATGAGCTTCTATAGCTGCGATTTTTAGTGTTTATAGAGGGCGGTTTGCCGGAGGTTTTAAAGTATGTTTTGAATGTATGGTCAGTAAAAATACATAAAAATAGAAACAAGTCATTGAATTTCTGGCACCGCTTCTTCAGTTTTCTGGAACAGACTAACAAATATCGATAAATGAAAGTTTTGCCATTTTAATAAGTTAGGTGCTATATTTTTTTAAACAATTTGAAAATACATAGGTCTATTGTCTTTCTTCTAAGGAAGGTCAAGATGAAAAAGTACCAGTTTCAGAATACTCGCTTCACGTTATCTAAAGCGTTAGGGGAGAATCATGGTTCGAGTAGACAGGGTCGCTTACGTGAATCAGACCTGCTCCTGTATCCCCATTAGGTAGATTTTATTCAGCTACGATTTAGTTCAGCCACTACTACGGAAACAAAAAATATTCCGCAGTTAGAATACAGTGTAACCAACACTCCCGCGGGCTTCTCTCTAAAATTATTCATTGTATCTGTCTCGTTTGCGAGGTGAACAAGAATCGAAACCCGACAATAGAGCATTTCTGTCTTAGAGTGCGCTATGAAAGTTATTAAACACTTTAAGCAATATTCACGTGCAGCGATGCCGTCTTTGTGCTTAAATAGATTACTTTGCCTTCAGAGAAATAATAGCGAGAGGCTGAGTCAAAGGGTGGGATAGAACAAAGGCGTTGCACAGTTCCATTAAGTGACAAAGGAGTTATCCAAAGAACGTATTACACTGTACGATAAAGTGTTCCTTGCAATATCTTCTGCAGTATTCCTGCTTCACTTAATGTCACTATATATAACACAGATTGTATTATACTTTTAGCTAACACAGATAATAAGCAGATCGCAAAGGTTCGACGTCGATTTTACATGCAACTCCGTGTGCATATATATTTGCCGAATGGAACTTCTTTGCCTTTAAATCATATTTTTGTCACCGTAGCGTTACAGCGGCACTCGTTCACGGCATTAACTAGAGAATGTCTCAGCGGTACCATAATACATACATAAACTGAAGTGCTTCTGCGCGTCTCAAGTTCTCTGGACAGGCTATACCTGACGACCTGTAAAAATAGTTGAGGGAAGTCAGATATATGTCAGAGTCAATATGAGGAAGACTAAATTTACACGGTAAGGTACCTGGCTCACCCTAAAGTAAAAGAGAGATTGAAGAAGAGAGATGGAAGTAAGATAATACTAAGGGAGAACATCTGGGGTTGAAAGTGGGGGAAAATTACGGTTTGGTTGGCAAGGTCGTTCACTTGAATCAATCTAGTCTATACCTAGGCTATGGAAAGGTCTACCACGTAACATGAAGTATTAGAGAAGAGGGTTGGAAACAAAACATACTAAGGGAAAACGTCTGCTGATAAAATTATAGGAAAATTATGGTTTGAGTGGTCAGGTTCGCTTACTTAAAATAAAACTAGTCTCTACTTGGGTCACAAAAATGTGTCTACCCGACTAATCTTCATGTAAGAAGGGTTGGGGAGCCAGGGTGGAAGAGAGTAGGGTTAAGGAAATCGTCTTTTACTAAAGGTATGGAAAAATTACGATTTGCCTCATAAGTCATACCTCATATAAACCTCAATATAAGTATTTATACTTTCCCTTATTGGTACATAATTCAATTTAGCAATTTAATTACAGTTATATTACAAACGTAATAAAACTGCTATAAAACAAGTAATAACCCCTTAAAATAATTTACATAATAAGAACTGCTATATAATAGCAAACGAAACGGCATAATATTGAACGAGGAGAAAACATAATGAAACTAACTGCAGCTAATATAAGTAAAATAAACGCACCCAAAATGAATGAACCAAAGCATACAGTACGGAACTACCAAAAAAACAAAATCGTCATAGATAACGTCTGACAGAAAGAGCTCATTTTATGTGGTGAGGCATAAATAAAGGCTAAAGTCTGTATTAACAGAATAAAGCCAGAATGAAACCCCCAATAAAAGGAGAAGTAATAAGGAAGACAAATGTATTCAAAGAGTAACGTCAAAGCCAAATAGTTTAAACGTTGGGAGGCGGAATAGCAAAAGACCAAAACCCGCACGCACGAACGCGCACCCACACACAACACAATAATAACTCCTGCTCTATATGCACCTCTGACGTAACCTGACATTAAGACAGGGTTGAAGCTAAGGGTTTATGGGGCGTAGGCTACTTGTAACCCCGACAATTTGTACAGGCAGTTCCGGCTGTTCCAGTTACAGCCATTTTATTAGTGCATTTAACGCTATCTGTTATTTGCAACGGAACCAACAGCTGACGTAACGCGAGCGCTCTAACCTAATGTGTTTAATGGGAAACGTTAAATTCAATGCAAATTTCTGTGCTTTTCAAGTTTATAGACACACGCTTTTATTAGCGGGGAACGGTGCTGTGTTTTTGTTACTTGCGTTAGACGTTTATGTCGCAGTGTTACGACTATTGTTCATAAACCTTTAAAGTTGACATTACCTTGACGATCCTTGTGCCCAAGTATTCCGTTCTCACTGTGATTAAACTGAACTGTTTGTGTACAAAATGACCTGACTAAGTTCCTAGAGACTAAGTTAATCTAGCATGTAGTAACGTGGAAACTGTGCAAAGAATTTAGGTAGGAAAATGTAGTTGGAATATTGATCTTTGCTTGAAAACGAGACTATTATTAAGACCAGACTCATGTGTGATTAAGGCGAGATATGTTAGGGGCAAGAATCTCCCCTTCTTAACAGTGATTTTATATATAGAAGATGCCTAGTTTCCCAGATATATCTTGGTTAAACAGGAGATCACTATCTAGTTAGGGATTTGGTAGAGAAGAATCTCTATTGGTCAATCAGAAATATTATTAGGACAATAACATACTCTAGTTTACACTCCAGAGATGGTACAGAGAATCAAAATGGTACACGTTCCAAGTATTACAAAGATAGGTGAGGAAGTTCTTTCCTGGTTATGAAGGAATATGGTCGGGATACGGATCTCTCTGTTTACTCAGGCACATTATGAGGCAAGAGGTTTCCCTAGTGTCGTAACAACAGGAACGTATCTCCTCCAGTTAGATACACATAGGGAACGGGAGATCATCCCTCATTAGACAAGAATACTGTTCTCCCCAGTTTAGATAGAGGTGTCGAGATGTCTTTCCTAGTTAGATAAAGATACGATATGACCTCACCTAGTTAGTCAGGAATATTATAGAAACAAGACTCTTTCCTGGTCTCACGGGAATGTGGTAAGGGCACGGATTTCCCTTCTAAAACAGAGATAAGACTGGGATCATCCCCCGTGTACAGTTAGAGACATGGTAGGAAGACGAATTTATTTTGGTTAGACATGTAATATCTCCTCTGGTTAGATATGGTTATGGTATAGACACGAATCTCCTCTGGATAGTCTGAGATATTATAGGGACAGAAATTTTCTCTGGTTTCATAGGGATATAATAGGAATATTAACTTTCCCTCTTTAGAAAGCGATATTGTAGAGAGTTCCATTCGATAATTAGATGGCAACCGGACAAGGGAACCCTTTGCTAGACAAAGATATGGTAGGGACAGGACAGAGTCTTCCCTCGTTTCATAGCGATACGATAGGAACATTTATCTCCCATGTTTAGATTGCGATGTGGCAGAGATATGGAAGGAATATGAAATTCTCCTCACTAGCCTGGTAGCTCTAACTACAATGACGTCATAAAATAAAAGTGACGTTTTAGACGAACTCAGTTTTTTACCAAGATTACACTAAAGCTAAACTAACCGTCACAAAATACGTATGTTTATAACATTTACCTTATGTGTCAAAATGACATAATATTGCGCTGTCCAGGAGGCAGCTGTCAGGGCAGCAACGTTACCATGGTAACCGCGTTCCCAAACAGCTGTTCCCTAACTAGGTTATTACCGGGTCGCTATGTTCCATTACCTATTAATTAGCAATATGCTTTAATCACAAGTGAGCAATTTAATCAACCAAAGTTAAAAGTTTTATTTCTCCGTTCGTGTAGTTAATTCGCAATAATTATCTCAGGATTTGTAAACATATTTTTGAAGATTCCCATTATCCGACATATCCGACACACTGCGGATAAATTATAACAAAAGATTTTCAGAGAAATGTAGAAGCGAAAACATAAAATTATGGATTCTTGGAGATCGTTCATCTATAAAATATGTGTCATAAAATTTAAACTAAAATTGTTGAATTTTAGTTAAAATATTTTTCTACCCAGACTGCCGGCCCAACGAAAACACTAGATGGTGTTTCTGTCGTCAATTGTTATAACATTATGAAACTGAGAACAGAAATTTATTAATTAGAAAAAGTATTAATGGCTGTTATAAAACGTTTTGCTAAAAATCTTCCGTTTCCAGTCCTTCCAGGAGGTTTCCTGAAGAAGAAAAACCAAACAAAGCAAATGTTTTTTAGGCAATTCAAAATTATATAAATTTAGAAATTCTGAACATTTTTCATAAATTGTAACTAGGTTTAACTATTTCACTTTCTTACTAGTACATTTTTTTATACAATGGTTTAAAATTAGTAATTATTTGATAAATTTTAAAAAAATGTTTTAAAAGGTTTTAAAATAGTTTAAATATATGTAACAAAAACTGTATAAGTAAATGCACAAAAATCGTTAAAATCAGGTAAATTCTGTATACTACGTCTGAAATGTGGTTATTATAAACTAGCGTTATTAAATCACTACTGGTCCACTGGGTGCGCGCGCGCGCGTGTATGTGTGTGTTATTTTATATTAGAGAGAGATAGATAGATAGAGAGAGTGAGAGAGAGAGAGAAAGAGAGAGAGATTAGGAAAGAGGGAGAGGTGGGAAGGTAGATGAAAAGAAGGAGAGTGGGGGAGAGAGGGACAGATCGATAGATAGATAGGTGTCATGTGAATAAATAGGTTGTGAAATATTTAGAAGAGAACACAATTTCTTAACACTCAGTTTACCGACAACTCATTTTATGTCGCGCAAACTGAAGTTATATTAATTTTATTTCCTTACGAAAGTTTGAAATTAAAATGTTTCAAATTTTCTCCATTAAAAATAACCTTTAGCCGATAAAAGTGTGACGTTTTCTTCACATTGATAAAAAAATAAACTTCATACAGCTAGGGATGACCCGAGATGAAGCCCGAAGACCGCTAGTGATAGCCTCTTAGATGGATAGCGCGGTATTGCCAGGGAATAAGGGTGGTGACCAGAGGAGAGACGGTATTCGACAAAGAAAGGAGTTCAGAATTAGCTAAGGGTGGTGACCAGAGGAGAGACGGTATTCGACAAAGAAAGGAGTTCAGAATTAGCTAAGGGTGGTGACCAGAGGAGAGACGGTATTCGACAAAGAAAGGAGTTCAGAATTAGCTAAGGGTGGTGACCAGAGGAGAGACGGTATTCGACAAAGAAAGGAGTTCAGAATTAGCTGTACACATGCCCCTAAACAGTAGTACCTTGCCGCCTAAACACAGTCCTAGTACAACACTTTGAATCTGTATACAGACCGCTACTTTGATTCCGCATATCCAGACGGTTGTGACTCGTCAAATTCGGCCACGACAACGTCTGATTAAGTGATTAGGTATGAGGGGGGGGGTCAAACCTGATTGCATGAACAAACCCCATTTGAGTAGTGAGGTTTTCTTACGTCGTAACTTTAAATTCTTCTTTCAGGTGATAATAGACTCGTTACCTTTTACTGATATTACATAAGTAAAACTTTTATTTTGTATTTGGAATCCGAATTGTTATTTTGTAGGGATGGGCCGATTCCGATTCTCGATTCCAGGAATCGTCGATTCTAGGTGGTATCGAGGAATCGTCGATACTCGATTCTTCATTCATAAAAGTGTCGATTCCGATTCCTATTTTGTTAACTATTAAAATATGCGTGTGGAGTAATTTATTACCAAACAAAATTTATTACCAAAATTTATTAAATTTTGTGGAAAAATAATTAATTACCAACTATGTCTTATTTACGTATTAGTTGATTTGAATGAATTAAATGATTAAAGTAAACGAAAATATTATTATTTATGAAGCAACAGTAATCAAGATCGTAACCATTTCTGGTCGTTTGACATCGCTCGTCTCTCTCTCTCTCTCTCACTAAATGTCAGAACAAAACACAAAAAAGTACAGTAAAAACTCGATTAACCATCACCGTCGGAACCGTGGCCATGACGGTTGAGCGAATAGACGGATAACAGAAACACTGTATTATTCCTCCGAAACGTAACCTTAATAAATTATATTATAGACAGATATCACTCTCACGGTTGAAGGTTTTGTGTAGCCTATTACATTAAAACAGAACTTTTAAAAGGTTTTGCCATATGACCAAGATGTTAACTAAATTAATTATTAGAGAACTAGCATGTAAGCTAATATAACTTGAAAGAATCGAGAATCGAGAATCGACTAAAGAATCGAGAATCGAAAGGAAAATTTTAGAATCGGAATCGAACATTTTAGGAATCGGCCCATCCCTATTATTTTGTCATTGTAAATACACATCGTTGTTTGATATTGTCAGTAAACATTGTTGTTTAAGATTAACATTTTCTCATTGTTACTAAACATTGTCGTATGATATTCCATTTTGATATTACTTTGTCGTAAACATTGTTATTTTGCATATCAGTAAACATTGCTGTTTGATATTGTTATTTTCACAGTACCATTGTTATTTTTAAAATATAATTTTGAAAGATTTATAAAAGTTCATAAATCGGGAGTGTAAATTATGTGGCTCATGTGATAAAATATATATTGGATAAACAGCCGTTCGTTTGATGTTCAGTTTTAATATCACCTGAAGAAGGTGATGTCTAAACAACGTCAAATAAAAATTAATTAGTGAAAATTTAAACAATGATTTATTTTATAATTATAAAACATATATTTTACATCTTCATTATTTTCCCCCTGCATGTAAAGCTACTCAAGTTACAAAACTAATCAAATTCGATTATTAATTAATCACTAATTAATTAATACTACTATTTACTTACGACTACTTACTACTACTACTACTTACTAATTAAATCTGATTATAATTAGAATATAACAGACCTATTAACTGCTATACGCAGTGCAAATAGAAACAATAAAAGTGGACATCAGTGATATAGAACTCCGATCTAAAATTTACGTCTAAACCTATGAAGCCAGCTAACATTATGGTAACATTAAAAAGGCATTTAAAGAGCAAAAACACTCTTAAGTACCCTAAAGGGCTCGAGGCTACAGTGTAAATCTCTCAAGCTGCCTAACCAACATCGCCCCTAAACGTTATTTCTCCAGAGATTAGAACAAAATTCCTTCCAATTTGTTAGGAAAATACATATTGTTCACAATTTCTTAAAGACAAATTTACAAATAGTAAAATATTGGCTATGCCAATCTTTGCACGCTTACAGAACTGAAGGTCGTATACGCGTCTTAAAAACCTGAGGGACTTCATTAATTAATCTTTGAGGAAATTATATTAAGAACCTAAAACATTTATATGTAGATAATATATTAATATTGACTAAATATTGCATCTCTCTCCTTGTATGTGCGCCACGTGCGTGTGATAGATCCCTTTGATGAAGATACTTCTAAGGTGAACTACTTCCAGAGGTAGAGGTAGAAATAGAGATAGATAGATAGATAGAGAGAGGGACAGAGAGAGAGAGAGAGAGAGAGAGAGAGAGAGAGAGAGAGAGAGAGAGAGAGAGAGAGAGAGAGAGAGAGAGAGAGGTAGATAGTGTACAAATGTCTCTGAGAATCCCCTATATTATTACGTTCTCACTTCTATTTAATGAATACGTTTTTTAACGTATTATAATTTCTATTTTTCTTATTTCTGTCAGAGATCTAACAAGTTCTAAAGAAAAACACTGAACAAGTTTTCTTCCCGTGCTTCGTTCATTTTCGAACCGTAAAAGAGCGAACATTTTATTATCTGAAAGTTTATTTTAAAATGTATGCAAAAACATGCCCCGCGGTTATGTCTATTGAAATATATTCATCAGATAAATTGACGGAAAATCATAAATTTAAATGTGACCGCGTCGCAAAGAGCTTGTTTAAAATGCGCGAACAGGGAGCTTATTTGTTATTCAATGCCCAAAGACAGTGCGCCAGATAAGCTGTCTGCAAAGATGTCTCCGACTCACGTACGCCAAAGTCGCAACGAAGCCGCTCTGAATGGATCTACAAGAAATACACTCGAGAAATGACTGTTCCTTGGTATACACTTTAATTATTTGTTTTTTCCTCTATTTCAATTATACTTTTCTTTGATTGAGAAATGAAATTAGGATGGCAATTATTTTGGTCACGTTTCTTTAACCTTAGATCGAATCTCAGATGCTTTCCATTAACTCAACCATTATGTTTCTGTTTTTGTTCAAATGGTAGCCTATACTTTTAATGCATTTGTTCACTTGGTGTTTTGTATGGAACTGTAACGAATAACTAAATGTAACTGTTGCGACTGTTGTTTTAATAATATCAATGTGCCGCCGTTTTCCTTTTTATTTTTTGTGTCCAGTGTTCTAAAACATAAATCATTAAACACCATCTGCAAAATGCATCATGCAGTGCAGAAACAACAATAAGATAAGTAAAAAAGCGTAAAATTTTACGTCTAAACCTATAAAGCCAGCTAACATTATGGTAACATTAGAAAGGCGTTTTTACAGAGCAAAGAAACTCTTAAGTACCCTAAAGGGCTCGAGGCTACAGTGTAAATCTCTCAAGCTGCCTAACCAACAACGCCCCTTCCACGTTACTTCTCCCGGGGTTTAAACAAAATTCCATTTAAATTGTGAGAAAACTTACTATTTCCTAAAGACATTTTGTGTGCTTTTCTCAACCCCAAGGTAAACCTAGTCTATGCAAAATGAACACAAAACTTTACGTAGCTAAAAGCGTTTACTTCCGTGTTAAAACGTTCACAAATACAGAGCAGGATATCCGGAACGTGATGGAACCTGAGTAGTGAACGAGAAATGTTCGGCAGTGTGGGACATACGAACAGAAGGACAAATAAGATAACCGGCAGCGGGAAATACTATTATAGCAAACAAGACATTTATAGAAACAACAATGCGTGTGTTTATTAAAAACAAATGAGGTTGGACTGAAGGCTTTATAACGTTGCCTCCCTGGTAACGGAGTCCCCAGTTTGCAACATCAGGCTGGTAACTTCTACTCTTCTACTATCCAGATCTAGCTGTAACCGCAATGAGGTTGGACTGAAGGCTTTATAGTGTTGCCTCCCTGGTAACAGAGCCCACAGTTCCAACATCAGGGTGGTAACTTCTACTCTTCTACTATCCAGATCTAGCTGCAACCGCAATGAGGTTGGACTGAAGGCTTTATAGCGTTGCCTCCCTGGTAACAGAGTCCCCAGTTGCAACATCAAGCTGGTAACTTCTACTATCCATATCTAGCTGTAACCGCAAAGAGGTTGGACTGAAGGCTTTATAGAGTTGCCTCCCTGGTAACAGAGTCCCCAGTTGCAACATCATGCTGGTAACTTCTATTCTTCTACTATCCAGATCTAGCTGTAACCGCATTGAGGTTGGACTAAAGGCTTTATAGCGTTGCCTCCCTGGTAACAGAGTCCCCAGTTGCAACATCAGGCTGGTAACTTCTACTATCCAGATCTAGCTCTAACCGCAATGGGGTTGGACTGAAGGCTTTATAGCGTTGCCTCCCTGGTAACAGAGTCCCCAGTTGCAACATCAAGCTGGTAACTTCTATTCTTCTACTATCCAGATCTAGCTGTAACCGCAATGAGGTTGAACTGAAGGCTTTATAGCGTTGCCTCCCTGGTAACAGAGTCCCCAGTTGCAACATCAGGCTGGTAGCTTCTACTCTTCTACTATCCAGATCTAGCTGTAACCGCAATGAGGTTGGACTGAAGGCTTTATAGCGTTGCCTCCCTAGTAACAGAGTCCCCAGTTGCAACATCAGGCTGGTAGCTTCTACTCTTCTACTATCCAGATCTAGCTGTAACCGCAATGAGGTTGGACTGAAGGCTTTATAGCGTTGCCTCCCTGGTAACAGAGTCCTCAGTTGCAACATCAGGCGGGTAACTTCTACTCTTCTACTATCCAGATCTAGCTGTAACCGCAAGAGGTTGGACTGAAGGCTTTATAGCGTTGCCTCCCTGGTAACAGAGTCCCCAGTTGCAACATCAAGCTAGTAACTTCTACTATTCAGATCTAGCTGTAATCGCAATGAGGTTGGACTGAAGGCTTTATAGCGTTGCCTCTCTGATAACGGAGTCCCCAGTTGCAACATCAAGCTAGTAACTTCTACTATCCAGATCTAGCTGTAACCGCAATGGGGTTGGACTGAAGGCTTTATAGCGTTGCCTCCCTGGTAAAAGAGTCCCCAGTTGCAACGTCAAGCTGATAACTTCTACTATCCAGATCTAGCTGTAACCGCAATGAGATTGGACTGAAGGGTTTATAGCGTTGCCTCCCTGGTAACAGAGTCCCCAGTTGCAACGTCAAGCTGGTAACTTCTACTATCCAGATCTAGCTGTAACCGCTTTCACCCACAGGATTAGTCCTCAACTAGTTCCGTGTTCTATATTTATGGCGGCTGAGTGGTCTAATGGGTGGAACACGTAATTAATAACCTAAAGTTTCTGGATTCGATCCCCAGCAGCGTCTACAAATTTTTGTGTTTTTCAACAACCGAGTGAACTTGGTTTTTTTGCAAAATGTGTAACTAGGTTAATAATTAGTTAAAGCGTAGAATTAGCCACATTTCTTGATTTAATACAGTAAGGCAGACGTATGACGCAGTTCTACCCTGTCCGTGCGCATCAGTTATCTTAACGTTGTAAAAGAAGCCAGTGTGTGTGTGTGTATGCCCGCACGTTGTCTGTGAAAGAAAGGAGGAGAGAGGCGGAGATAGGTTTATTAATGAATACTGGACAATAATCCAAACTGACCGATCATTTTATAGCCACAAAAACAAATGCAAGTGTTGCGTCCCACTTCGGAACCAAACAAACTTAAAGTTACAAACTTATTTCGTTGCTTGATCTCATCGCCCACAATGTTTTCATTATAAAGAATGATATTACCGCTATTATAAAATCTCTAAATATGAGAATCTACTTCTGTGAACGAGTATATGGTGGTGTTGGGGAACAAAACTGATCTCTTTCGAATAATAATCTTTAACAGTGTTCTATTCAGTTCGGCATCCGTTTATCCGCTTAGGAGGTAACTCAGTTATCGGCAACCTAAAGTTCCCGTCAACGTTTAGTTTTCACGATGTTCTGCATATGGCTATTGTAGCCAAACTTTACCCAATATCGGAGCTCAAAACTTTCTCGACCTAAAATTGGGCAAAGTAAAATCACATCTGCAGAGCGTAGAAATAAGGAAAGCCCGTCACGAGATACGTTTTAGTCACGTGTTTACAGCCACTGTATGAGAAGAATACTGATTAGTGAATGTTTGATGAACCGCGCCGGAAGTGTTTAACGGATTTATCGCGGAAGGGGACGATCGCGGCCACCTTTCTGGGAATAAATTGTTATAATATATCTGCATTGCACAATCGTTACGTGTGCATACTTTGCCGTGGAAGGATTAAAGTGTTAAATAGGCTTTCACAAATCCGCTTCGGGTGTGTTTAAACCAGTCAGGACTTCGGCCGCCCGGACAAACTGTTGGCCTTTAAACCGAATATAGACAGCGTTAATTATCAGAAATTTAGACAAAACGAGGTAATCTATAAGTAAAATAAATGGAATTTAGAGCTAAAACCATTGAACGTAAATCCGGTCTGGTATTCTTTTGATGTTTTGAGGATAAATATTATTGTTGTAATTAGACATGGCCGAAACTTGAAATTTTTTATTACGATTTCGATTCTAATTTGTCTTGCTAATCTCGATATTTAATTTCAATCTGGATTCTTTTAAATTGAATAGGCCTACATAATAGTCTCTAATAATAATTTAGTTAACATCCTGGTCATATGGAGAAGCCTTTTAAAAGTTCCGTGTTAATGTAATATATGCTACAAAGTGCGTTCGATCTTGATGTGTAGTAGGATTTCTGAAAGCATGACAAACACACCAGATACAAGTAATGATTTATTTAAAATAACAAATGTGAACTTTCAGTTCACATTTACAATATAACTTCAATAGACATTTCAGTTTGTATAACTGGAGAAATTGGAATTACGTATTTTGGCAACTATGAAGCCATGATGGCCAGAGACGGGAAGAGAGAGAGAGAGAGAGAGGGAGAGAAAGAGAGAGAGGGAGGAAGAGAGAGTGAGTGAAAGAGAGAGAGAAAGAGATAAAGAGACAGAGAGTCAAGCCGAATGAGACACCAGAGGGAGAGACGAGCGGTGACAAACGGACCAGAAAAGCATTTGCTTTAATCGTGTAATTCATTTATAGCAACTAATGTATAAATAAGACATACTTGACGGCAAAAATTCGTTTCGCGACACATTTGTACTATTATTTTTTTCAAGCTGTCATGTTGATTTAATATCAAGTTTACAAAATTTGCACAACTTTTACTTATATTTCTTTCATAAATGCGTACATTTCATTTTAATTTTCTGAACATCATCGTTAATAAAATTACCTATGTAAAAAATCTGCGGTGTAAATTTAGTTTTGAATTTTGATGAATTGTGTACTTAAATTTTAACTAAATGAGAATTCATCTTGCTGTTTCCTAACTGGTATTGCGGCCCCTGACTAGGCTTCGCGCTCCCCAGTTTGAGAACCCATGCTCTACACAGTCTTGTACAAGACTTGATAAGGACGTAACACTTGTTACGTCACAGTACATTTTTCAATATATTTTCTTTAGTTACGAATTCTGCAGATAGTTATTCTACTAAGAACAAAGTATACAATTCTACCGGTTGTAGGCAGCAAAGACGACGTTTTAATAACAGCATAACAACTATCAGACAAGTTAATATTACCGTTAAGGAAGAACATGACAAATTTAGTGATTAGAGTCAAGTCAAGTGTATAGGAGCCATAATGATGGCGGGTTATTGGCTTCAAGAGTGCAGGAGTAATGTACCTACTCTCGATCGGGGACGTGCCCAGTGCTTGCCTAATACTCGTACACTAGCTATAGAAGGAAAGTAAGGGAAGTGGTTTATAGCTGTAATAAAGATAGAATTTAGAGAAAGATGAAATACGTAATCCGATTTAAACACTTTGAACAACATCTATCGTTCGTAGACTGCAACTTTTTCTAATTAAAAATAAGTAACATAAACAAAATTTGTATAAAGTCCTTTCCTACTTGGATAAAAAAATTGTTTTAGTTAATTTTTATTAAATAATTACAGTTTATGTAAATAAAGTAACATATGCGATAACAACGGCAGTTCTACCACATATCATATTAAATAAAATCAGCTGTTTTATGAAATCATATGTTATCACGTATTTTAAGCCAAATGGGGCGAAATAACTATATTGCATACCTTGTTCCTTTTGTGAGAAGGCTTTTTCCCACATAAAACTCAAATTAATTCATTAAATATAATTACTTATTAGACTTTTGCTATTACTTGCGACCAGACTTTTTGTTAACTAAAGGTTGTTAAATTGTTAACTTACACTTGGTGGAAACGTTTTCGTCTTACAACTTCTTCAGCCTCCTGAAGATTTCCTTTCGATATTTAAATATAATTAATCAATAAATATTTGAAAAAACTGTATTGACATCAATTGCCATCCTCATCAAGTTAAAAAAAAATGTATTTTAACTTGGGTGGATGAATAAAAAGTATTTTATTATTTATTGAAAATTTGATCAAGTTATATTTAAGGAGAGTGTGAACTAGTAGAAGGAATTGAAAAACAATAGAACAATGGAATAGGAAATAGAATATTTCGATGTGCTTACACCAATCGAGATGTTTTAACGAGTAGTAAACAGATTCCATTACAGTGTTTCTTAAGATAGGAAAGTTTTCGTTCGATGAGCCTTTCTAATGTGAAATTAAAGTAGCAACATGGCTTTTTATATTGTCACGTCCTTTACAAACCCTCTGGGGTAAAGTGATGCCCTGAATTGAGAATGTCGCCATATTATTTCCCAACCCTTACATGTCGATATGTCGCCTGAAGGAACGGCATCTATTAGAGGGATATCCTTACACGTTGTGCTTGACAGCTGAGCGGGATAACCTAACCAGGGTCACAATTATCTTTAACTATTGAATAGCTGGTTGGGGCTCGTGCGTCTGTTAGGGTCTATATATATATATATATATATATATACATTTTAAACGAATTGTCTTTAAATATTTTTATCAGTTATTCAGTATTTAAAGAGCAAATGTATTGGTAAACGTGATAAAACACACACACACACACACACACACACACAAACACACACAAACACACACATTACCTGGCAGTTACGAAGCAATTGCCTGCCAGCAACGATACAATTGCCCAGCTGTCACGAAGCAATTGCCTGCCAGTCACGAAGCAATATTCCACCAGTTTCGATGCAATTGTCCGCCAGCTTCGAAGCAATTATCCAGCAGTTATGAAGCAATTTCTCGCCAGTTTCGTGGCAATTGTCCAGCAGTCTTAAGCAATTGTCCGCTAGTCTCTACGCTATTGTCTAGCAGTCAAGAAGGAATAGTCCAGCAGTCACGAAGCAATTGCCTGACAGTCACGAAGCAATATTCCACCAGTTTCGATGCATTTGTCCGCCAGGTTCGAAGCAATTATCCAGCAGTTATGAAGCAATTTATCGCCAGTTTCGTGGCAATTGTCCAGCAGTCTTAAGCAATTGTCCGCTTGTCTCTACGCTATTGTCTAGCAGTCAAGAAGGAATAGTCCAGCAGTCACAAAGCAATTGTCTAGTAGTCACGAATCATTTATCCGCTAGTCTCTACGCTATTGTCTAGCAGTCAAGAAGGAATAGTCCAGCAGTCACAAAGCAATTGTCTGGTATTCACGAAGCAATTGTCTGATAGTCACGAAGCAATTGTCCGCTAGTCTCTACGCTATTGTCTAGCAGTCAAGAAGGAATAGTCCAGCAGTCACAAAGCAATTGTCTGGTATTCACGAAGCAATTGTCTGATAGTCACGAAGCATTTATCCGCTAGTCTCTACGCTATTGTCTAGCAGTCAAGAAGGAATAGTCCAGCACTCACAAAGCAATTGTCTGGTATTCACGAAGCAATTGTCTGATAGTCACGAAGCAATTGTCCGCTAGTCTCTACGCTATTGTCTAGCAGTCAAGAAGGAATAGTCCAGCAGTCACAAAGCAATTGTCTAGTAGTCACGAAGCATTTATCCGCTAGTCTCTACGCTATTGTCTAGCAGTCAAGAAGGAATAGTCCAGCAGTCACAAAGCAATTGTCTGGTATTCACGAAGCAATTGTCTGATAGTCACGAAGCAATTGTCCACTAGTCTCTACGCTATTGTCTAGCAGTCAAGAAGGAATAGTCCAGCAGTCACAAAGCAATTGTCTGGTATTCACGAAGCAATTGTCTGATAGTCACGAAGCAATTGTCCACTAGTCTCTACGCTATTGTCTAGCAGTCAAGAAGGAATAGTCCAGCAGTCACAAAGCAATTGTCTAGTAGTCACGAAGCATTTATCCGCTAGTCTCTACGCTATTGTCTAGCAGTCAAGAAGGAATAGTCCAGCAGTCACAAAGCAATTGTCTGGTATTCACGAAGCAATTGTCTGATATTCACGAAGCAATTGTCCACTAGTCTCTACGCTATTGTCTAGCAGTCAAGAAGGAATAGTCCAGCAGTCACAAAGCAATTGTCTAGCAGTCAAGAAGGAATTGTCCGCTAGTCTCTACGCTATTGTCTAGCAGTCAAGAAGGAATAGTCCAGCAGTCACAAAGCAATTGTCTGGTATTCACAAAGCAATTGTCTGGTATTCACGAAGCAATTGTCTGATATTCACGAAGCAATTGTCCACTAGTGTCTACGCTATTGTCCAGCAGTCAAGAAGGAATAGTCCAGCAGTCACAAAGCAATTGTCTAGTAGTTACGAAGAATTTATCCGCTATAGTCTATCCATTTTGGGAAGGCGGGTAAAAGATTAAGTCACCGCCCGAGCTCCCAATAATAGCTTGGGTCAGGCGCTCGGCGGCCGGCCGCCCGCGCTAATGAGGCGTAAAAAGCACTCCACTCCAAAATATTATCACATAAAAGTAAGCGTATTTTTTAATTTTTTATTACAGTTTTGATGTCTACGTGTGATTTCATGAAAAACTAGTCCAAACACGACGGAGTTATGTTAATTAGTAAAATTGTACTCACTACATTTTTTTGTAACCACTAATTTTACTAATTGACATAACTCCGTCGTGTTTGGATTAGTTTTTCATGAAATCACACGTAGACATCAAAACTGTAATAAAAAATTAAAAAATACGCTTACTTTTATGTGATAATATTTTGGAGTGGAATGCTTTTTACGCCTCATTAGCGCGGGCGGCCGGCCGCCGAGCGCCTGACCCAAGCTATTGTTGGGAGCTCGGGCGGTGACTTAATCTTTTACCCGCCTTCCCAAAATGGATAGACTATAGTCTTTACGCTTTTGTCTAGCAGTCAAGAAGGAATTTTCCAGCAGTCACGAAGTAATTGTCCCCCAGTTTCAAAGCAATTGTCCAACAGTCATGAAGCAATTTCCCGCCAGTTTTGTGGCGATTGTCTGGCAGTCACAAAGCAATTATCCGACAGTCTGGAAGCAATTGTCCAGCAGTCACAATGGAATTGTCTGGTAATCACGAGCAATTGTCTGGTACTCTTGAATTTTGTAGTCCATTACGTTCGTTGAAACTTAATTAATGACTTTAACATTAGTTTATGACAAAGTTACGACATTAGGTTATGACTTAGTAAGTTTTTACAAACATAAAAAAATTTAAAGTTCGGATAGTGATAAATATTTCATAATGTTAAATTAATAAATTGTCTGGTAGTCTCGACGCTATTATCTAGCAGTCAAGAAGGAATTATCCAGCAGTCACGACGCAATTATCCAGCAGTCACGAAGCAATTTTGTGCTTCGTACAGGCGAGTTGACTATACAAGTGAGTGTAGGAGAAGTGTAGTGGGAGCAACCCGGTCTACCATTCCTTTTACTACTTGTGCGAATTGACTGTACAAGTGAGTTTAGGAGAAGTGTAGTGGGAGCAACCCGGACTACCGTTCCTTTTACTACTTGTGCGAATTGACTGTACAAGTGAGTTTAGGAGAAGTGTAGTGGGAGCAACTCGGACTACTGTCTCTTGTACTACTTGTGCGAGTTGACTGTAAAAGCGAGTTTAGTGGGAGCAACCCGGACTACCGTTCCCTGTACTACTTGTGCGAGTTGACTCTACAAGTGAATGTAAGAAAAGTGTAGTGGAAGCAACCCGGACTACCTTTCCCTGTACTACTTGTGCGAGTTGACTATACAAGTGAGTTTAGGAGAAGTTTAGTGGGAGCAACTCGGACTACGGTCCCTTGTACTACTTGTGCGAGTTGACTGTAAAAGCGAGTGTAGGAGACGTTTAGTGGGAGCAACCCGGACTACCGTTCCCTGTACTACTTGTGCGAGTTGACTATACAAGTGAGTTTAGGAGAAGTTTAGTGGGAGCAACTCGGACTACTGTCCCTTGTACTACTTGTGCGAGTTGACTGTACAAGTGAATGTAAGAAAAGTGTAGTGGGAGCAACTCGGACTACCGTTCCCTGTACTACTTGTGCGAGTTGATTGTACAAGCGAGTGTAGGAGGAGTGTAGTGGGAGCAACTCGGACTACCGTTCCCTGTACTACTTGTGCGAGTTGATTGTACAAGTGAGTGTAGGAGAAGTGTAGTGGGAGCAACTCGGACTACCGTTCCCTGTACTACTTGTGCGAGTTGATTGTACAAGCGAGTGTAGGAGAAGTGTAGTGGGAGCAACTCGGACTACCGTTCCCTGTACTACTTGTGCGAGTTGATTGTACAAGTGAGTGTAGGAGAAGTGTAGTGGGAGCAACTCGGACTACCGTTCCCTTGTACTACTTGTGCGAATTGACTGTACAAGTGAGTTAGGAGAAGTGTAGTGGGAGCAACCCGGACTACCGTTCCTTTTACTACTTGTGCGAATTGACTGTACAAGTGAGTTTAGGAGAAGTGTAGTGGGAGCAACTCGGACTACTGTCCCTTGTACTACTTGTGCGAGTTGACTGTAAAAGCGAGTTTAGTGGGAGCAACCCGGACTACCGTTCCCTGTACTACTTGTGCGAGTTGACTCTACAAGTGAATGTAAGAAAAGTGTAGTGGAAGCAACCCGGACTACCTTTCCCTGTACTACTTGTGCGAGTTGACTATACAAGTGAGTTTAGGAGAAGTTTAGTGGGAGCAACTCGGACTACGGTCCCTTGTACTACTTGTGCGAGTTGACTGTAAAAGCGAGTGTAGGAGACGTTTAGTGGGAGCAACCCGGACTACCGTTCCCTGTACTACTTGTGCGAGTTGACTATACAAGTGAGTTTAGGAGAAGTTTAGTGGGAGCAACTCGGACTACTGTCCCTTGTACTACTTGTGCGAGTTGACTGTACAAGTGAATGTAAGAAAAGTGTAGTGGGAGCAACTCGGACTACCGTTCCCTGTACTACTTGTGCGAGTTGATTGTACAAGCGAGTGTAGGAGGAGTGTAGTGGGAGCAACTCGGACTACCGTTCCCTGTACTACTTGTGCGAGTTGATTGTACAAGTGAGTGTAGGAGAAGTGTAGTGGGAGCAACTCGGACTACCGTTCCCTGTACTACTTGTGCGAGTTGATTGTACAAGCGAGTGTAGGAGAAGTGTAGTGGGAGCAACTCGGACTACCGTTCCCTGTACTACTTGTGCGAGTTGATTGTACAAGTGAGTGTAGGAGAAGTGTAGTGGGAGCAACTCGGACTACCGTTCCCTTGTACTACTTGTGCGAATTGACTGTACAAGTGAGTTAGGAGAAGTGTAGTGGGAGCAACCCGGACTACCGTTCCTTTTACTACTTGTGCGAATTGACTGTACAAGTGAGTTTAGGAGAAGTGTAGTGGGAGCAACTCGGACTACTGTCCCTTGTACTACTTGTGCGAGTTGACTGTAAAAGCGAGTTTAGTGGGAGCAACCCGGACTACCGTTCCCTGTACTACTTGTGCGAGTTGACTCTACAAGTGAATGTAAGAAAAGTGTAGTGGAAGCAACCCGGACTACCTTTCCCTGTACTACTTGTGCGAGTTGACTATACAAGTGAGTTTAGGAGAAGTTTAGTGGGAGCAACTCGGACTACGGTCCCTTGTACTACTTGTGCGAGTTGACTGTAAAAGCGAGTGTAGGAGACGTTTAGTGGGAGCAACCCGGACTACCGTTCCCTGTACTACTTGTGCGAGTTGACTATACAAGTGAGTTTAGGAGAAATTTAGTGGGAGCAACTCGGACTACTGTCCCTTGTACTACTTGTGCGAGTTGACTGTACAAGTGAATGTAAGAAAAGTGTAGTGGGAGCAACTCGGACTACCGTTCCCTGTACTACTTGTGCGAGTTGATTGTACAAGCGAGTGTAGGAGGAGTGTAGTGGGAGCAACTCGGACTACCGTTCCCTGTACTACTTGTGCGAGTTGATTGTACAAGTGAGTGTAGGAGAAGTGTAGTGGGAGCAACTCGGACTACCGTTCCCTGTACTACTTGTGCGAGTTGATTGTACAAGCGAGTGTAGGAGAAGTGTAGTGGGAGCAACTCGGACTACCGTTCCCTGTACTACTTGTGCGAGTTGATTGTACAAGCGAGTGTAGGAGGAGTGTAGTGGGAGCAACTCGGACTACCGTTCCCTGTACTACCTGTGCGAGTTGATTGTACAAGCGAATGTAGGAGAAGTTTAGTGGGAGCAACTCGGACTACCGTTCCCTTGTACTACTTGTGCTAGTTGTCTCTACAAGTGAGTGTAGGAGAAGTGTAGTGGGAGCAACTCGGACTACCGTTCCCTTGTACTACTTGTGCGAGTTGATTGTACAAGCGAGTGTAGGAGAAGTTTAGTGGGAGCAACTCGGACTACCGTTCCCTTGTACTACTTGTGCGAGTTGACTCTACAAGTGAGTGTAGGAGAAGTTTAGTGGGAGCAACTCGGACTACCGTTCCCTTGTACTACTTGTGCGAGTTGATTGTACAAGCGAGTGTAGGAGAAGTTTAGTGGGAGCAACTCGGACTACCGTTCCCTTGTACTACTTGTGCGAGTTGATTGTACAAGCGAGTGTAGGAGAAGTTTAGTGGGAGCAACTCGGTCTACCATTCCCTGTACTACTTGTGCGAGTTGATTGTACAAGCGAGTGTAGGAGGAGTGTAGTGGGAGTAACTCGGACTACCGTTCCCTGTACTACTTGTGCGAGTTGATTGTACAAGTGAGTGTAGGAGAAGTGTAGTGGGAGAAACTCGGACTACCGTTCCCTGTACTACTTGTGCGAGTTGATTGTACAAGCGAGTGTAGGAGAAGTGTAGTGGGAGCAACTCGGACTACCGTTCCCTGTACTACTTGTGCGAGTTGATTGTACAAGCGAGTGTAGGAGAAGTTTAGTGGGAGCAACTCGGTCTACCATTCCCTGTACTACTTGTGCGAGTTGATTGTACAAGCGAGTGTAGGAGAAGTTTAGTGGGAGCTACTCGGTCTACCATTCCTTGTACTACTTGTGCGAGTTGATTGTACAAGCGAGTGTAGGAGAAGTGTAGTGGGAGCAACTCGGACTACCGTTCCCTTGTACTACTTGTGCAAGTTGACTCTACAAGTGAGTGTAGGAGAAGTGTAGTGGGAGCAACTCGGACTACCGTTCCCTTGTACTACTTGTGCGAGTTGATTGTACAAGCGAGTGTAGGAGAAGTTTAGTGGGAGCAACTCGGTCTACCATTCCCTGTACTACTTGTGCGAGTTGATTGTACAAGCGAGTGTAGGAGGAGTGTAGTGGGAGTAACTCGGACTACCGTTCCCTGTACTACTTGTGCGAGTTGATTGTACAAGTGAGTGTAGGAGAAGTGTAGTGGGAGAAACTCGGACTACCGTTCCCTGTACTACTTGTGCGAGTTGATTGTACAAGCGAGTGTAGGAGAAGTGTAGTGGGAGCAACTCGGACTACCGTTCCCTGTACTACTTGTGCGAGTTGATTGTACAAGTGAGTGTAGGAGAAGTTTAGTGGGAGCAACTCGGTCTACCATTCCCTGTACTACTTGTGCGAGTTGACTCTACAAGTGAGTGTAAGAGAAGTGTAGTGGGAGCAACTCGGATTACCGTTCCCTTGTACTACTTGTGCGAGTTGATTGTACAAGCGAGTGTAGGAGAAGCTTAGTGGGAGCAACTCGGTCTACCATTCCCTGTACTACTTGTGCGAGTTGATTGTACAAGCGAGTGTAGTAGAAGTTTAGTGGGAGCAACTCGGTCTACCATTCCTTGTACTACTTGTGCGAGTTGATTGTACAAGCGAGTGTAGGAGAAGTGTAGTGGGAGCAACTCGGACTACCGTTCCCTTGTACTACTTGTGCGAGTTGACTCTACAAGTGAGTGTAGGAGAAGTGTAGTGGGAGCAACTCGGACTACCGTTCCCTTGTACTACTTGTGCGAGTTGATTGTACAAGCGAATGTAGGAGAAGTTTAGTGGGAGCAACTCGGTCTACCATTCCCTGTACTACTTGTGCGAGTTGATTGTACAAGCGAGTGTAGGAGAAGTTTAGTGGGAGCAACTCGGTCTACCATTCCCTGTACTACTTGTGCGAGTTGATTGTACAAGCGAGTGTAGGAGGAGTGTAGTGGGAGTAACTCGGACTACCGTTCCCTGTTCCACTTGTGCGAGTTGATTGTACAAGTGAGTGTAGGAGAAGTGTAGTGGGAGAAACTCGGACTACCGTTCCCTTGTACTACTTGTGCGAGTTGATTGTACAAGTGAGTGTAGAAGTTTAGTGGGAGCAACTCGGACTACCGTTCCCTGTACTACTTGTGCGAGTTGATTGTACAAGCGAGTGTAGGAGAAGTGTAGTGGGAGCAACTCGGACTACCGTTCCCTTGTACTACTTGTGCGAGTTGACTCTACAAGTGAGTGTAGGAGAAGTGTAGTGGGAGCAACTCGGACTACCGTTCCCTTGTACTACTTGTGCGAGTTGATTGTACAAGCGAGTGTAGGAGAAGTTTAGTGGGAGCAACTCGGTCTACCATTCCCTGTACTACTTGTGCGAGTTGACTCTACAAGTGAGTGTAGGAGAAGTGTAGTGGGAGCAACTCGAACTACCGTTCTCTTGTACTACTTGTGCGAGTTGATTGTACAGGCGAGTGTAGGAGAAGTGTAGTGGGAGCAACTCGGACTACCGTTCCCTGTACTACTTGTGCGAGTTGATTGTACAAGTGAGTGTAGGAGAAGTTTAGTGGGAGCAACTCGGTCTACCATTCCCTGTACTACTTGTGCGAGTTGACTCTACAAGTGAGTGTAGGAGAAGTGTAGTGGGAGCAACTCGGACTACCGTTCCCTTGTACTACTTGTGCGAGTTGATTGTACAAGCGAGTGTAGGAGAAGTGTAGTGGGAGCAACTCGGACTACCGTTCCCTGTACTACTTGTGCGAGTTGACTCTACAAGTGAGTGTAGGAGAAGTGTAGTGGGAGCAACCCGGACTACCGTTCCCTTACATGTTAAGCTATGTGGCGAGAGGTATAATCATCGAACCGTGAACCGAAAACGAAGGCTAAAGAAAAGACTACAAAACGATAGGTTAGTAACATGACGAAAATAGTAGGAGTTTGAACAAACTAAAACTGTACATTCCTCTAATTACTAGCTATATAGAACTGGTAAACCTCTCCGGTGAGTCGTGAGAAAGTAAGTATGTTTCAGTGTGACGATAATAGTAGGAGTTTGAACAAACTAAAACGGTACAACCCTCTAATTACTAGCTATATAGAACTGTTAAACCTCTCCGCTGAGTTCGTGAGATAGAAAGTATGTTTCAATGAGGATTGACTATCTTTTAATAGAATGCTAGATTTGTTTTGTAGATATAAGGGAAACAGCCAGTATGCATAATACAGGATAGGAAAGCATGGCTAATACAGGTTAAGATCTAGGAAGGGATATAAAACCCCTGTATAGGATATATTATGACATCATGGTTGCAGGGTCTATTTCGGGGTCCTAAAGTTGTTACACCTCTTAATAGTGTGAAGTCGGTGAATTGATCAGCGTAATTGAATTATATTTGCATGAAAAGTAAAAACACCCAAACAAGAATGCAAATAATTAAGCTTCAGCGCATTTAAATTGAAATTAATTTTATAAATGATTTAAATTATTATTTTTTGTCCTGAAATAATTTTGAACAAATAATAATAGCTAGCTTTTTCTAACAAAGATATTGGATGATTTCGAACTTAACACTTTGAGTGCTGGCTTAGTTTCCTGGGTAGAGTGCTGGACGTTTTTGGGTGTTTTATCTTTGAATATATATATTAAAACAACATATGTTATTCAAATACAAGAATATTTATTAATTTATATTTAATTTAATATATAAATTAATAAATATTCTTGTATTTGAATAACCTATGTTGTTTTAATTCAACAAGAAAACGTATTATATATATATATATATATATATATATATATATATATATATATATATATATAATTAAAATAACGTTTTATAACTGTCACTTTTGAAAAAAAATCAAACGGTAGTACACTGAACAGTTTTCCACAAAAATAAATATATCAAAAAAATGTAGGCTATACTGTATTTATTTATACAAAACAGCTTTTTTTAAACGTAGTCAAAAGTTATTTATACATTGAAATTTTTTTTGTGTGTGATAGACTTTGAAACATGGTTCTCTGCATAATGGGACGTGACACTTACAACACCAGAAAGATGTGGCTTTCCTCCTGAATTTCCCACTCCCTTTCGACCTCTTTGCGGAACACACTTTAAATATTCTTTGTATTTTATTTTTTCCTGGTGGTACTGGTATTTTTTCTAAAAAAATGTTTGCCAGTAGCAAACCGACTGACTGATCGGCCACTTGACCTTTGTCAGGGAAGCGTCCTCAGAGGGGAATGATTTATCGCAAGTTTTCTAATAAAGGCCGTACTTTATGAATAGGATCATATCCCGGTTGTCCCATCTGTTTACAAAGCTGATTGTCATTTATGTGAAAGTTACTCATGATCAACTTAAATCTATCACCCGTTTACATCATGTTTGTAAACAGCTGGGAATAAGTCAATAGTAATGCCATGCTATCTAATGGTGAAATGTGTTACTAATATTAAAAAAAAACATCACAGAGTAGGCTAAACGCGTAAAAATATGGAATACGCGATAAAATTTAAAGGTGAATTACGGATCCGTAAAATTACGCGATCTGCGCTGAAAGTGTAAAATACCAAGGGTTGTAATTGAAAACGGCCTCAAAAATCGGCCGGTCGAAATACAACTAAGGAACAGACCTACCTGTCTCTATTGTTCAGAAGATGTCGCTCTTAATAACTTAGTAGCGTTTACCTTTTTTTATTCCTAAAAATAAAATTGAAGATCAAATGGCGTGAACCTGCATTTCCTTCAACTAAAAATGTAAATGAGTAATAAAAATAAAAATGAAAAAGCGAACCAGCCCGGTTATCTCATTACGGATACACTTTATATTGTTACACTTTATTTTACAGAAAGGAATTGTATATTTTTCGCTCGGCTGCTCGGTAATCTATTATTTATGTTGTGCAAAAGGAAGTGTAAAGGGGAGGGGGTGAGAAACGATATCTTGGAATAAATGTATTCCGGGAAATACATACGGGGAGGATAAATAGGGCGTCCTTTTTCCGAAAACATTTTTATTTGCAAAGATGGCAGCACTGCGCGCGCCTAGCTGTGAGGCAAAACCTAACAAAACCATAGTTTAGAAAAATTAATTGTTTAGCGTCATTTGAAGAAGCACCACATTATAAATGTTGGTGTTCAAGGCGAAAGTACTGTATAGTACAATAGTAAACCAGATACACCTCAGTTCATGTGAGTAAGGCACAGCGAGATCAGGGTCTAACGCCGGAGTTCCTAAACATTTTGGTGCCCCCCTGTTCTTGAAATGAAAGCGTACACGTCGCACTCCACTTTACACTATACATAAATGATATGGGCATATGAAAAAGAACCAAATATTGTACATATATATATATATATATATATATATATATATATATATATATATATATAATATGTTTACTTGTTTAATAATTTAAAACAACATAGGTTATTCGGATACAAGAATATTATTTATTTATATTCGAAGTTTTTCGTTGGTAAACAGTACCAACATTATCAGGAATGAAAAATACAATAATGCAAGATAAATAGAACAATTCTATTTATAATTTAACAGATGTTTTAGGCCTATATCTTGCATTATTGTATTTTTCATTCCTGATGATGGTACTGTTTACCAACGAAATGCTTTGAATATAAATAAATAATATTCTTGTATTTGAATAACCTATGTTGTTTTATTATATATATATATACATTTCAGGTTTTAATTCGCAAGGTAAATTTTAACTGATACGAGGAAAATCTGTGAGATGGGAGATCTTGCATTTTTCTCACTAGCATGCGTATTTGAGGTTATACTTTAGTAAAGGCACAACGCAAGTCATTAGCATCATCAAGTTTGTTTCTATATTTTGTTACCCTGAAAATGTTTTTTCGCACAAGTCGGTGCTTGAAAAAGGGAAGCATAATCGAAAAGCTGCTGTGATACACTGTTAACGGTTTTATCAAAAATGAAGTTGTGTCCATTGTGGCGTTGTTGCCACACTGAACTGCAAACATTCGTTTCGCGAAACTTATATACTATTATTCTTTTCAAGCTGTCATATTGATTTAACTTTAAGTTTACAAAATTTGCAGAATTTGCAGCAGGGTGCAAAATATCCCCTGAAAGAATAAGTAAGATGAAGATATTCAAAGCAAGACGGAAGGGGAAGACTAAAAGCAGATGAAGCGGAAGAGGGCGTGATTGATTGTACATAACAATGTTTCATTTAATTTATTTGTATTTTTTAAAGATCAATGACCTGAATTATTGTACTGTATGAAGAATGGGGAACTAATTACGAAAAAGGATAGGATTAGGGTAGGATATAAAAACCTCTTGATCTGGGATTTAAGGAGAACCACGTGTGCTGGTGTTTACCTGAAGAATACCTACTCTCTATTGGAGCTATAGGGAAATTTCTATTTGTTGCAATCAAGTGTAAGGAGGATAGAAAGAGAGTGATATATGTGGTTAGAGATATAGCTAGGTTAGGTTAGGTTACATTAGTTCAGGTTAGATTAGGTTACATTAGTTAAGGTTAGATTAGTTCAGGTTATATTAGGTTGGATTAACTAAGGTAGATTAGGTAAGATTGGTTAAGGTTAGGTTACGTTACATTAGTTAAGGTTAGATTAGTTCAGGTTATATTAGGTTGGATTAACTAAGGTAGATTAGGTAAGATTGGTTAAGGTTAGGTTAGGTTACATTAGTTAAGGTTAGATTAGTTCAGGTTATATTAGGTTGGATTAACTAAGGTAGATTAGGTAAGATTGGTTAAGGTTAGGTTACGTTACATTAGTTAAGGTTAGATTAGTTCAGGTTATATTAGGTTGGATTAACTAAGGTAGATTAGGTAAGATTGGTTAAGGTTAGGTTAGGTTACATTAGTTAAGGTTAGATTAGTTCAGGTTATATTAGGTTGGATTAACTAAGGTAGATTAGGTAAGATTGGTTAAGGTTAGGTTAGGTTACATTAGTTAAGGTTAGATTAATTCAGGTTATATTAAGTTGGATTAACTAAGGTAGATTAGGTAAGATTGGTTAAGGTTAGGTTAGGTTACATTAGTTAAGGTTAGATTAGTTCAGGTTATATTAGGTTGGATTAACTAAGGTAGATTAGGTAAGATTGGTTAAGGTTAGGTTAGGTTACATTAGTTAAGGTTAGATTAGTTCAGGTTATATTAGGTTGGATTAACTAAGGTAGATTAGGTAAGATTGGTTAAGGTTAGGTTAGGTTACATTAGTTAAGGTTAGATTAGTTAAGGTTAGATTAGATAAGGTTAGGTTAGGTTAGATTTGTTCGGGTTAGATTAGGTTACATTAGTTAAGGTTAAGATTAGTTGACGTTAGATTAGATCTAAGGTCAGATTGGCTAAGGCTAGGTAAGGTTACATTAGTTAAGGTTAGATTAAGTTACATTAGTTAAGGTTTAGATTAAATACGGTTAGGTTAGGCTAGATTGGTTCGGGTTAGTTTAGGTTACATTAGTTAAGGTTTAGATTAGTTGAAGTTAGATTAGGTTAGATTGGCTAAGGCTAGGTAAGGTTACATTAGTTGAGGTTCGATTAGTTAAAGTTAAATTAATTAGGGTTAGGTTAGATTAGTTTAGATTAGCTAAGTTTAGATGAGTTAAGGTTAGGTTAGTTTAGGTTAAATGTGAATGGACAAAATAGTCACAGAGAGTCGTTTTCCCGCTACCTGGAAATGTTTTCTAGTCATGATCAAGCGAGGGGAAATTACGTTTTTTCACTTTAAACGAAATCGTTCAACTTTAGACAAAGGAAATTAGATTTTATTTCCATTCAGAGGTGATTGCATCCAAAACGGCAGCAAAGTTTTCCAATTTCTGGCTCGACCGCTGGGCGCTGTGAACAAAAGCCCTAATTGGTCGTTGGGAACCGACTTGGGTAAAGTTATAATTGCCTCTTAGTGCTCTTGCAGGTACCAGCAATTGCGCAAAGTTCGCTGTTTAGTGCATCTCGAAGTCAGGAGCAAACTGAATGTTCAACTGACGTTGCAGTTTGAAACGTGTTTTCGTCTTTACATCTAATTACACGTCCAGAATAAAGGAATATGCTTTGCGTAAACACCATAGTACGGCGTAAGAGTTGAAACCTAAAAGTAGATACACGATGTGCTCACAGTAGACGCCTTTCTATACCTTTAGAATTACATCTGAAGGATTTCAACATGTTACAGAGTGCTGACATCCCCAAATGCAGATATGTGATTATGCTCATTACTTACTTCCCTAGCCACCAGTCGATCGTACCTCAAGAGTAATTTCCCCCTCAACACAAACCAAAACACCCACGATCGTCATGAGTATACAGTCCTATAGGCTACTGCTCATGATACGTATTCCTGGCGTTCAGCGAATCTATCAAAATAGAACTTTGGTGAATCTAAACTTACAATGTTCGATAATGTATATCAGAAACACTGTTGATGCTTGCCTAGAGTACGCTATGCGGAAGAAAGTTTTTTTTAATATCTACCGTACAAAATGTCTATTATGCAAGAAAAAAATTATCAATTGTTATATAAGATGAAAGCCGTCGAATAATGCAATAGGAACTTCATTATTTAAATACAGGGTCCGGCAATGAAACCTTTCTAATTTTAAAAAGTAATTACAAAAAAAAGAAAAAACAGGTAAAGAAAACGTACTTTTATTGCTGAACAATCAATATTATGCCATTTTACAATACTTCGTTATAAAAAATTATATCCGCTAAATGTCATCCTCCATGGTTGATACATTGACGAAGTCTTTCCCGGACGTTCTTCTTAGTTTTTTGTGTCATTTCTCTTGGAATGGCTGCCACTTCCTGGGTGATTGCCTCTTTAAGTGCTTGCAAATTTGTGGGACGATGTTAGTACACTTTAGCCTTTAAGAAAATTCTCTTTGTTTACAGTACCTAATTAGTGGAACTGGGCCTCATCCGAAGAAAAAGCACCAGGGGAAATGTTCTGAAGAATTTCCTCACACACAGCTCTGCAAGTTTCAAAATCGTGCTCACTTAATTGCTGGCTAACCATAATTTTGAATTGGTGCATATTACGCTCTCTATGGAGAATTCTTCTTACATTCCTATCGGATACACTCCCAGGGCTGCTGAACGTGTAAGGGCTGAACGCCTTGGGGATTGTTGGACGGACACTCTCACACGCGCGTTGTGGCAGCCCAAGGTTGGCCAGTAGGTTTTATTTTTAGTGCTGAGCCGGTTTATCTAAAGTTGACACTCACTGTTGAATAGTATTCCTATCAGGAACACGGTCATGTCGACCAAGTTTGAATCGAATACGAAACGCTCGCTGAGTAGCAATCACAGAACCACCGTTACTAATAAACTCCTCTACAACAAACCCCACGATGCTCACCGGGCCAAGCCATGTTGCACACTGGAAATGGCACGTACGCCGCTTTCAAACAATACCTCCACCACATCAGTGCTACCACTACGACTCGCACAGCGGTTTCTTCAAATACGGGAGGTTTTATTGCCAGACCCTATATATATATATATATGATTCTTGCTAAATTGAATAAAAATATTTCAAATACTTGAACTATTTTAATTTATTTTTGTACTTGAAATTCTTGTGACTGAAATACTTCTATTTATCAATTATATTACAAGACAACGCATCACCATGTTTACATACATACATGTTTTCTGAAAACGCTAACAAAATGTGAAATAGTGTTATTTATATAACATACACATACAAATACATTTATAACTGTTTATTTAGAAAATAAACAATTTACCAATTTGTTTAATCAGTAGTTTACTTTAATTTCGAAAACCTTCTTCGTGGATACAGAGAGACAGTGACGGAGTAAATGACTAAATTAGATTGGCCCGCGCCTTTGCCTTATATACTGTGCGGTTAATGAGGGGGAAACGTAACGGCAGCAGAACGCTCACTAAACCGCCCCTCTGACGCTGACATCAGATTGTATTAGCGTAACGACATCCCCAGTTTCGTGTGGGGAGTGGGAACGCCACGAGTCGTCAGTCTCTATTTAATGACGTATGTAGTGACTACAGGTATTGCGTTTTATCTGCTTAAATGTATAGTGACGTACATTGTGCGATATTTAAGCAGTAGCCTATTACGCCATTCGGGCTGCTAATTGGAACCTACGGCTTGCATGGAATTCGTTCTCATTTACTGTTTTCCACTTAAGGGAAACCCAACATTCTCTAAGCTTCTCCACTATTTGCTTCCCCTGATTTGTTCACTATATGCTCCTCCCGCTTCCTTACTTCCTGATTTGTCTACAATGCCTCCTTTCCCTTCCCTACCTCATGGTTTTTCTACCAAATACTCCCCTACCTCCCATATTGTTCCTCATTTGACTACCCCCTCCAATAACGTAGCTTCCTCCATAAGACCTCCTATACTTATGACAGTAATTTTACCGTAATTTGATGCTTCACTTCCCTACATTCCGATTTTTCTACTGTATAACTCCCTTTCCTACCCCCCCGAATTGATCATCATATGATTTCCCAATTACCCTACCACTGATATGTACACCATATGTCTCCCCACAAGGCTCTTCCTTTCTTCCATAAGAACGCCTACTCTTATGACTTCTGTTTTACCGTAATTTGATCCTTCACTTCCCGTCTTTCCGATTTGTCTACTGTCTACTACATAACTCCCTTTTCTAAATCCCCAATTGATCATCATATGATTTCCCGATTTCTCCACATATGACTCCCCCCAAAGCCCTACCTTTCTTCCATAAGAACTCCTATTCTTATGACTTCAATTTTTCCCATAAATTTATCCTTCACTTCCTACTTTTTTATTTGTCTACTACAAAACTCCCTCTCCTATCTCCCGAATCGATCGTTACACGACTCCCCCACTTCCCTACCTCCCGATATGTGGATTATACGACCCCCCCCCCCCAATGCATTACCTTTCCTCTATAAGATCCTTCTGCATTTACCATAATTTTATCCTTCAACTTCCCACTTTCCCATTTTTGTCCACAACATGACTCTTTCAAACTCGTCTACCTTCCCTGTGTTACACTATGTTGACCCCACATTTTCTACCTTCAGATCTGTCCACAATATGATTCTCCTCCGACGGTTACATATTATGATCGCAGCTACATGAAAAAAAATATATAATTAATAATTTTATTTAATGTCTGTTAATAACTATTATATATATTAGGTTATTGACAAGTCACATGCCAATTAATTTATGTTTTTACAATACTCTACGTTTAGAATTTCTCCTGAAATTCTTTTCAAGAGCTATTAGATTAAAAGAAATCGAGGTCTTAAAAAAAAATTTCGGAAAAAAATTTGAAATGTAGAGTTTTGTAGAAACATGAATTGGTTTGCGATCTGTCACTAACCTAATATATATATATATATATATATATATATATTTTAAGATCAAATAATATACACAAATACAGGAATGTTTAATTTATTGAACAATAAACTCAAAGCTTTTCGTTTACATTACCAACATCTTCACAAAGAAGATGTTGGTAATGTAAACCAACGAAAAGCTTCGAGTTTATTGTTCAATAAATTAAATATTCCTGTATTTGTGTATATTATTTGATCTTAAAAATATTCTAACAGGAAAACACATTTGATATTCTATATATATATATATATATATATATATATATATATATATATATATATATATATATATATATATATATATATATATGCTTTGAACAATATATATATTAAAACTATTCTTGTTTTTGAAATATATTTACTTTATTATATATATATATGTATATATATATATATATATATATATATATACATATATATATATATACATATATATATATATATATATATATATATATATATATATATATATATATATATATATATATATATATATATATATATATATGATCTCTCTCTGCAAATTGTATCTTACACCTGTCAAGGTTATGACGTATCCCGCGCTCTTCATTACATCTAATGTACACATAAACATACTAAACACTGTTAAAATAGTTCACTCATCCTTTATAATTTGGTAGCAGACACACGCCTCTTTAATCCCCTGTAGGTGTAATACACAACTCTCTAAAAAGAGTAAAAATACCTCACATCTGTGAATTTGCCCAGAGCAATGATTCTTCTGCATTCAGAGTTCCAAAAACACCTATACCTCTACGGTTAAAGCAGCCAATGAACTTGCTTATGACCTTGAAAGCGGTAGGTTTCCTTCGGGTAGGCGGCCATGCATATGACATGTTTCCCCCTACATCCTCGACCAGGGGATAAAGAATAGGGTTGTGTACTTACCCTAACCCTGTCAATTATTCATAATCTTTTTATTACCATTACGTAGCCTAAAGGACTCGCCGCCATTGTCGCGGTTTAAAGGTATTAGCGGTATTAGGTATTGTAGTTTGGCCTACAGTGAATTCCGCAGTTTGAATCCCACTCATGGTTACTTGTTATACATCCTGCCGCTTTGAAGTGGGAGCAATATATGATAAACTGTGGTTGGCGCTGATAAAGTAGGTTTTGATAAAGCCTGATAACGATTAGAAACACTGCGAATTTAAAATACAAACTATAGTTTATTACAAATAAATATGATCGTAATTATTTGTTATATTTATATATAATTATGTTATCTATCTATCTATCTATCTATCCATCTATCTATCTATCTATATATATATATATATATATATATATATATATATATATATATATATATATTTCTTTTGTCCGTGTGTGACTGAACTTCCCTAAACTGCTGGACAGGTTTTGATGAAAATTTGTGGAGTGATAAGTTGATTCGAGAATGGCTTAGATTTACAATCTGATCCGGTAAGCAGCACTGCGATCCCGTTGTAGGTTTAATGGTTTGTTTAGAAAACCTACTACTTTTTTCACCAAGCATTCAGTCACTTAAATTGAAATTAGGAATTAATAATATAGGTGGAACTAATATCAATAGATGGCGGTAATCACCCGGGCGAACAGCTGAAACTGAAATTAGTGAAAACACTATTTCATAGAATATATTCCTTATGTGCTTAGGTTAGTTTGCATAATAGCTGTTTTAATGTATAAGTACTTTATTTATTGAACGTAATTAGGTTGAAATGCTATTGAAATGAAAACGTCTTCAATTTATATGTTGACAAATAGTTTATATATTAATTTATAAAATATATCCTATTTAACTATTTTAGTATAATAAAATTTAATTCTTTTTTTTGTTATGATTATTTGAATGAAATAGATACAGAATTAGATTAAATGTTTTGTATTGTGAAAGATGCGAATTAAATTAAATGTTTTGTTTTGTGAAAGATGCGAATTAGATTAATATTTTTAAGCTTAAATACTAGAAATACTGAGTGAAATTTATTTAGTTACTATGAGGCCGAACTATTGCATTTATATATTGGGCGGTAAGCAGTACTTGATTTTCAAAAACGTCAATAATATGGTTAGAATTTATGAATTCAGTTCTTTGTAAAACTTAAAAGAGGATAAGAATTGAACTGGATGATTTAATTATGCAAAAGTAAATGAATATATTTTTAATGAAATTAACACATTTTAAGTTGAACGTTTTCCTAACAAGGTTGCACGACAATCCTTTCTTCTGTCGCAGCAACGCGTGACTAGTAAGCTAGTATAGTATAACTATACAATTATATAGCAATATATATATATATATATATATATATATATATATATATATATATATATATATATATATATAAGAATCGTTGTCTTGAGTGACTGACTGAGAATTAATCTAATAGAGTTGAAGCTATAATTTTCAAGGTGCATTCCGTTCATAACATAGATACACACTAAGAAAAGATTTTGCAAAATGTTGATTTTAGAGGCTAAAAATTGCAAAATTCTGTGGAAAGTATACAAGTCAAATATGATATGGACAGAGAAAGTATAATTTCAGAGACTATGCCTGTTCTATAATTATTATACTTTCTTACGAGAAAAAAGGCCAGCGCCTTTTTAGAAGTGATTTTAAACGCCACGGCGCGCCCTATTATATATATATATATATATATATATATATATATATATATATATATATATATATATATATATATATATATATATATATATATAAGAATCGTTGTCTTGAGTGACTGACTGAGAATTAATCTAATAGAGTTGAAGCTATAATTTTCAAGGTGCATTCCGTTCATAACATAGATACACACTAAGAAAAGATTTTGCAAAATGTTGATTTTAAAGGCTAAAAATTGCAAAATTCTGTGGAAAGTATACAAGTCAAATATGATATGGACAGAGAAAGTATAATTTCAGAGACTATGCCTGTTCTATAATTATTATACTTTCTTACGAGAAAAAAGGCCAGCGCCTTTTTAGAAGTGATTTTAAACGCCACGGCGCGCCCTAGTATATATATATATATATATATATATATATATATATATATATATATATATATATATATATATATATATATAAGAATCGTTGTCTTGAGTGACTGACTGAGAATTAATCTAATAGAGTTGAAGCTATAATTTTCAAGGTGCATTCCGTTCATAACATAGATACACACTAAGAAAAGATTTTGCAAAATGTTGATTTTAAAGGCTAAAAATTGCAAAATTCTGTGGAAAGTATACAAGTCAAATATGATATGGACAGAGAAAGTATAATTTCAGAGACTATGCCTGTTCTATAATTATTATACTTTCTTACGAGAAAAAAGGCCAGCGCCTTTTTAGAAGTGATTTTAAACGCCACGGCGCGCCCTAGTATATATATATATATATATATATATATATATATATATATATATATATATATATATATATATATATATATATATATATATAAGAATCGTTGTCTTGAGTGACTGACTGAGAATTAATCTAATAGAGTTGAAGCTATAATTTTCAAGGTACATTCCGTTCATAACATAGATACACACTAAGAAAAGATTTTGCAAAATGTTGATTTTAAAGGCTAAAAATTGCAAAATTCTGTGAAAAGTATACAAGTCAAATATGATATGGACAGAGAAAGTATAATTTCAGAGACTATGCCTGTTCTATAATTATTATACTTTCTTACGAGAAAAAAGGCCAGCGCCTTTTTAGAAGTGATTTTAAACGCCACGGCGCGCCCTAGTATATATATATATATATATATATATATATATATATATATATATATATATATATATATATATATATAAGAATCGTTGTCTTGAGTGACTGACTGAGAATTAATCTAATAGAGTTGAAGCTATAATTTTCAAGGTGCATTCCGTTCATAACATAGATACACACTAAGAAAAGATTTTGCAAAATGTTGATTTTAAAGGCTAAAAATTGCAAAATTCTGTGGAAAGTATACAAGTCAAATATGATATGGACAGAGAAAGTATAATTTCAGAGACTATGCCTGTTCTATAATTATTATACTTTCTTACGAGAAAAAAGGCCAGCGCCTTTTTAGAAGTGATTTTAAACGCCACGGCGCGCCCTAGTATATACATATATATATATATATATATATATATATATATATACAAGAATCGTTGTCTTGAGTGACTGACTGAGAATTAATCTAATAGAGTTGAAGCTATAATTTTCAAGGTGCATTCCGTTCATAACATAGATACACACTAAGAAAAGATTTTGCAAAATGTTGATTTTAGAGGCTAAAAATTGCAAAATTCTGTGGAAAGTATACAAGTCAAATATGATATGGACAGAGAAAGTATAATTTCAGAGACTATGCCTGTTCTATAATTATTATACTTTCTTACGAGAAAAAAGGCCAGCGCCTTTTTAGAAGTGATTTTAAACGCCACGGCGCGCCCTAATATATATATATATATATATATATATATATATATATATATATATATATATATATATAAGAATCGTTGTCTTGAGTGACTGACTGAGAATTAATCTAATAGAGTTGAAGCTATAATTTTCAAGGCGCATTCCGTTCATAACATAGATACACACTAAGAAAAGATTTTGCAAAATGTTGATTTTAAAGGCTAAAAATTGCAAAATTCTGTGGAAAGTATACAAGTCAAATATGATATGGACAGAGAAAGTATAATTTCAGAGACTATGCCTGTTCTATAATTATTATACTTTCTTACGAGAAAAAAGGCCAGCGCCTTTTTAGAAGTGATTTTAAACGCCACGGCGCGCCCTAGTATATATATATATATATATATATATATATATATATATATATATATATATATATATATATATATATAAGAATCGTTGTCTTGAGTGACTGACTGAGAATTAATCTAATAGAGTTGAAGCTATAATTTTCAAGGTGCATTCCGTTCATAACATAGATACACACTAAGAAAAGATTTTGCAAAATGTTGATTTTAAAGGCTAAAAATTGCAAAATTCTGTGGAAAGTATACAAGTCAAATATGATATGGACAGAGAAAGTATAATTTCAGAGGCTATGCCTGTTCTATAATTATTATACTTTCTTACGAGAAAAAAGGCCAGCGCCTTTTTAGAAGTGATTTTAAACGCCACGGCGCGCCCTAGTATATATATATATATATATATATATATATATATATATATATAAGAATCGTTGTCTTGAGTGACTGACTGAGAATTAATCTAATAGAGTTGAAGCTATAATTTTCAAGGTGC
This sequence comes from Prosapia bicincta, assembly GCA_036971475.1. NCBI lineage: Eukaryota > Metazoa > Arthropoda > Insecta > Hemiptera > Cercopidae > Prosapia > Prosapia bicincta. The sequence goes on along the minus strand of JBAIZL010000008.1, from coordinate 50,494,575 downwards.
ATTCCGTTCATAACATAGATACACACTAAGAAAAGATTTTGCAAAAATGTTGATTTTAAAGGCTAAAAATTGCAAAATTCTGTGGAAAGTATACAAGTCAAATATGATATGGACAGAGAAAGTATAATTTCAGAGACTATGCCTGTTCTATAATTATTATACTTTCTTACGAGAAAAAAGGCCAGCGCCTTTTTAGAAGTGATTTTAAACGCCACGGCGCGCCCTAGTATATATATATATATATATATATATATATATGTAAAGAACATAAGTCAAAATACAAATACAAGAATTATAACTGAATTTACAATTGAATTATAAATTGTAAATTGTAAATTCAATTATAATTCTTGTATTTGTATTTTGACTCATGTTCTTTATTAATACACAAGAATACATATTGCGATATTTATATACATACATACATACATATATATATATATATATATATATATATATATGTGTGTGTGTGTGTGTGTGTGTGTGTGTGTGTGTGTATGTGTGTGTGTGTGTGTGTGTGTGTGTGTGTGTGTGTGTGTGTGTGTGTGTGTGTGTGTGTGTGTGTGTGTGTGTGTGTGTGTGTGTGTGTGTGTGTGTGTGTGTGTGTGTGTGTATATTCGCAACTATAAAAACTATATACAATGAGTTTTTAGATTTTGTGCTATAATTTGTCTATACAAAATCGAAGAAAGAAAATAGAAACAAGAAAAAGTTAAGAACCAAATAATGTACAGCTATAGATTTACATATCAAATGGTAAATCTGTAATATTTTGCTATAATTAAAAAGTACTTAACTAAGTGAATACGTAATGGTTTACTTGCTGACGCGTCTCAAAACATTCGTTCCTTTTACGAAGCTAACCCTCAACACATGAGTATGCCTCATGCATGCCCTATACTAACTTAACCCTAAGTATTCACTTGGTTAAGTACTTTTTAATTGTAGTTTAGTCAATGAATTCAAGTTGATTACATCAAACAACTGTAATATTTTGTTAAGATAAAAACTGCAAGTAATAAAACAATTATAATAAGCATTAGAATAACGTCAGACCAAAGAAAAACACGATTTTAACTTTCACTCTCAACAAAATTAAGATATAAAAGCATCACTGTAGAACACAAAGAGACAAAGTCATTGATTAAATACGGAACAAAGATGTGTGAAGATTCTGCCGAGGGGTTTTAATCAACAACAAACGCGAGCGAGAATGAAGGATGTCAGTAAGTTGAAAGCGACACTGCAAAATGATTAGGGTAACTGTTATTGTTTAGTAATGGTAGAGAGCTCGCGCTATTGCTTCCAAAGCAACAATAAAATGCCCAACACTGTACTGCTCTATGGATAACATTAAATCCATTGTTATAACGTTTTTGTTATATTACACACGCCAATTGTAACTAAAATTAATTGTGCAATATTTGTAATTGTTGCAAGGAGTTGTCAAACACCACTGTGCTCACCTATGTATGTATTTGTAGTTTATGTCTTTTTTATTGCAAGGTTTTAATTAATTTATCGCTTCATAAAGTATTGTTGTTCTGTAATAAAACATACGCCGAAGTTCACCATTATTTTGAAATATTTGCTAAAGAATTAAATACTTTATAACTGGATTTTTAACAATTCGTGCTTTTTTAATTTCTTAAAACCTAAGATTAAATTAAATGTTTGTCAGAATTGTTTTTGTATAGCTGTTACCCAAATTTCAGCAGAACCCATTTCGTGACTGCCTTCAATATACGATTGACCTCTTTCCAAAATGAATAGAACGGGGTGAAGCGGTGACGGAAGATAAATTTTTGATTAATTTTCCTATTGATCGTCGCCAACATATCGACAACAGTAAATGGTTAGTGACGTTTTAAACTACAACTCCTTTCACTTAATTCTATGGGGGAGGAATAACGTTTGAACTAGGATGGGTACTAATCACTGTCGTATTAAGCAAAAACCCAACAACGTTGGACTAAGCTAGCTACTAGTCGTCGTTGCACTGAAAGGGTACTAATCACCGTTGGACTAAGCTGCGTAATAATCACCGTTGAACTAATCTAGGTACTAAGCACTTGAACTCAGCTTGTACTGATCGCCGTTGGACTAAGCTAGGTACTAATCGCCGTTGGACTAATCTAGGTACTAAACTGTTGGACTCAGCTTGTACTGATCGCCGTTGGACTAAGCTAGCTACTAGCCGTCGTTGCACTGAAAGGGTACTAATCACCGTTGGACTAAGCTGGGTAATAATCACCGTTGAACTAATCTAGGTACTAAGCACTTGAACTCAGCTTGTACTGATCGCCGTTGGACTAAGCTAGGTACTAATCGCCGTTGGAATAATCTAGGTACTAAACTGTTGGACTCAGCGTGTACTGATCGCCGTTGGACTAAGCTAGGTAATAATCGCCGTTGTACTAAAACACAGAGCCAATAATCGTTGGACTAACATGGGTACTAATCACCGTTGTACTAATCTAAGTACTAAACCATTGGACTCAGCTTGTACTGATCGCCGTTGAACCGAGCTTGGTACTAATCGCCGTTTTACTAAAACATAGAACCAATCATCGTTGGACTAAGCTGGGTACTAATCACAGTCGGACTAAGCTTGATAGAAATCAACGTTGGACTCAGCTCAATACTAATCACTGTCAGATTGAGCTGGGTACAAATCCTCGTTGGACTAAGCTGGGTACTAATCACTGTCAGATTGAACTGGGTACAAATCCTCGTTGGACTAAGCTGGGTATTAAACACTGTCAGATTGAGCTGGGTACAAATCCTCGTTGGACTAAGCTGGGTACTAATCCTCGTTGGACTAAGATTGGGACTTCTCACAGCTGGTCTAAGCTAGGAACACAATCCGGTGGGAAAATACCTCTTCCTATTTCTGAATACCTTCAAACTTTCTGACTCTAACTATCATAAGCCTTCGCAATCCTCAGTTTCATACATCAAAAATACCTTGATAATTTGGAGGCACGAAACAGCTACAAAGACAACTCGAGACTTTCTGAATAGATGTGCAAACCCTTTAGAAGCGGCGACATCCTACTTCATCGAATTCGGTTCATGTTATTCCGCTGCTGTCGGAGATGCAAAATTATGTAATGCGTTCAATTTTATAAACCCAAATACCTCTTTCTTTCTCTAAACATCCTTGTCTCGCTTCCTCCACTGCGACCGACAAGAATAACCTTGATCGCTGTTACATCCCGCAATACTACACAAGCTACATACTTTAACGGCAAGTGAACTTGAGATATTGTAAGACCATTACTAACTTGTTCAAGGTGTCTTACTTAAAATAGGCCTACTCCCTGCAGGGTGCAAAGAGGGCGATCACCTGTTACTGGAGGAGAGGCAGATGGTGTAGGGTAAGGTAGGAGTACCGTTGGGAAATGGAACTACTGACTGAATTGGGCGTGGTCGCTTACCTCTAGTCATTGTCGACAACGCTCGCTTCCTACTGAGGCTTCACCTCGTACCAAACGTCTAGCGCAAGTGTTTGGGCACTAACAGAGCAATTCAATTAATTCAGTTTGTCATTACGTAACTGGACAGTGTGAGGTGCAGGTACAAAACAGCACTTTGAGTCGAGGTGAGCTGCGCCAGTAAATAAATCCTAAACAAACACGACCCTTAGCGCAGAGGGATTAAACACCCTTGCTTTGACGAGCTTACAACTTCATTACTTTTAATAAATTCTATTAACTTTTACTTTCCCTTGTTTCAGCTTACTTTGCTTAACACAAGACTTTGCTTGTTTCGCTTGAGACAAGTTTACCATTGCTTAGAGAATGTCCACCTTGGACAAAACCATTTTAAAATAGTAAACACAACTTGAACTGGTAAGTATTGACTGAAAATCCCTAAACAGGATGAGGGATTGCTTGCGAATGACGTATGCGATTAGTCAATCAACAAGCATTACGCATGCAAGGGGTCTAGACCTACTCTCTATTGGGTTCACAAAGACTGTCAAGTGTAAGAAATTTGCAAAGGAAGGTAGATAGGGCTAGTGTTTCTCCATAACTGGAAATAGAGGAATTATAAAAAAAGGTTAGGGTCAGGTGGGCCAAAGTGTACCTGCTCTATCAGAGTTTAAGGGCTCCCGTCAAACAGAAGGCTGAGATTAGAGCAAAACTGCCCAGTTACTCTGTCGGAACTATCGGAATTCAAACTGTATATTTTGTACACAAATATCTATTATAGTCAGTTCACTGAATGATGTGTTTCTGGGTTTTAACTAGAACAGGCCAAGATTTATCGTCACTTTTATCTTGGCTTGAACCAGAATCTTCTCGCAGTGGGGACAGGCCGCTCCTACTCAAAGCGGTTGATGTACCTCGAGACACGTCACTTACATACATTATCACATTCAACCCACTTTCCACACAAACACCGGGTGCGGACTTCTCTAGTAGATTTTCTCTTGTACAGAACTGGTCTACTTCAAGTAAGCGACCACATCCTAGCGAACCACCCCATTACCACCGACTATTTCGTCCCTGCCTTACTAGCCATACTTCTTTCTACAATCTAGTGTGCCAGGTAGATACCTCCCTAAGCCCCCAATAAAGATCTCGATTAGAATAAGTTACCATGTGCCAGCTTGCTATCCATGTACCAGGGCAACTGAACGTCACTCACGTAGCTAGACACACGAATACCGCGCTGCATATTTCAGTTAACATTCTGACCTGTATCCAAGCCAAATTAGTTTTAAATAAACAACCTCATCCTATCTGCATTGTCAATTATTTTTATATCTTTCATCATAATAATAATCAACTTAATTTATCGACAAACACACACTAACAACATTATTGGAATTCATATTTTTTTGGAAATAATCACCGCTCATTACGTAGAAATTAAAAAGAAAACAAACACAACTACCGGATAAGCAATGTAAATTCAAATGACAAAATAAACATTCAGAATTCTTAAAACCAAAAGTGTGCAAAACTAAAAAGAAATCTAAATCGAAAATATTAACATCAGATATAAGCACTGTTAAAATAGATGCTACTATGTTTACTGCATAGATACAAATTTTCTAAAAATGAATAGACAACAGGCTCAAATACGTGAGGTATCCCTAAATATATAAATAAATTTTGTGTGTGTGTGTGTGTGTGTATATATATATATACATATATATATATATATATATATATATATATATATATATATATATATATATATATATATATATCGCAGTATGTATTCCTGTGTATTAATAAGGAACATAAGTCAACATACAAATACAAGAATTATAAGTGAATTTACAATTCAAAGCTTTTCGTTGGCTAACAGTACGAACATCATCAGGAATATTAAACAATTCAATTTAATTTAAACCATTTGAATTGTTTAATATTCCTGATGATGTTTGTACTGTTAGCAAACGAAAAGCTTTGAATTGTAAATTCAATTATAATTCTTGTATTTGTATTTTGACTTATGTTCTTTATATATATATATATATATATATATATATATATATATATATATATATATATATATATATGTTCTCTTGTATGAAAATAAAAATTCACACGAATATACAATAATAAATACAGTATATATATATATATATATATTACAGTTTATACAGTTTATATATACAGTTTATATATATATATATATATATATATTTATTTATTTATATATATATATATATATACATATACACGCATACACAGGGCGGTAAGTTGGTACGTTTTCTTGTAATATAAGAAATGGATAAAAATATTTATATAGATGAAATGTTTTAATTTCAATATTTATTTAAAGCTTTTCGCCAATAAATGTATAAGCGTCTTAACGTGTCATTGTTTTTCCTGAATATACTAACACATTTATTGGCGAAACGTTTTTAAAAATATATATAAATTAGAACAACTCTTGTATTTGAAATATTTTTATTAATTTTATCACACTCACGCACACACGCACGCACCCACGCACGCACGAACGCACACACACACACACACACAAACAAACACACACACACACACACACACACACACACACACACACATATATATATGATTATATTTATAGGAGTATATTCTCAGGTATTTTTATTGTCATACAAGAAAACGTATTTTATAATTTATATATATATATATATATATATATATATATATATATATATATATATATATATATATATATATATTATAATACAATCATATTAAATTTCCATTAGTGTAAATAATTGTATATTACACTCTTACACCTTATAATTCGAAAATTGATACACATTAAAAATCTGCTATTCCTACTAAATAATGCTACTTAATGAAATTAAAACAATAACGGCTACTAAACTATTAAATAAAGGCCTAAATAAAATTGTAATCGTCATACATATCCTAGCTTCTTGTCAAAATCGTCTTATATATCCTCGCTTCTTGTCAAAATCGTCTTATACATCCTTGATCCTTGTAAAAATCGTCTTATACATCCTTGATCCTTGTAAAAATCGTCTTATACATCCTTGATCCTTGTAAAAATCGTCTTATACATCCTTGGTCCATGTCAAAATCGTCTTATACATCCTTGCTCCTTGTAAAAATCGTCTTAAACATCCTTGATCCTTGTAAAAATCGTCTTATACATCCTTGATCCTTGTAAAAATCGTCTTATACATCCTTGATCCTTGTAAAAATCGTCTTATACATCCTTGATCCTTGTAAAAATCGTCTTATACATCCTTGCTCCTTGTAAAAATCGTCTTATACATCCTTGATCCTTGTCAAAATCGTCTTATACATCCTTGATCCTTGTAAAAATCGTCTTATACATCCTTGCTCCTTGTAAAAATCGTCTTATACATCCTTGATCCTTGTCAAAATCGTCTTATACATCCTTGATCCTTGTAAAAATCGTCTTATACATCCTTGATCCTTGTAAAAATCGTCTTATACATCCTTGCTCCTTGTAAAAATCGTCTTATACATCCTTGATCCTTGTCAAAATCGTCTTATACATCCTTGATCCTTATAAAAATCGTCTTATACATCCTTGATCCTTGTAAAAATCGTCTTATACATCCTTGATCCTTGTAAAAATCGTCTTATACATCCTTGCTCCTTGTAAAAATCGTCTTATACATCCTTGATCCTTGTAAAAAAAAGCACCTTTTAAGAAGCATGTTTAACAAAAACTAAAAATATTTGTAGTATGTAATGGGAAGATAGAAAAAGAAAAGAAGCAACCGTGAATTCAAACATAAATACATTATTGTATAATGTAAACACCGTTAGTATTGTTAAAACAATGTCACGGCAAGACGTTGCGGGAGGCTAGATTTATCTGTGACGGTGCGGGAAGTACTGTAACCTACACCGCTATCTTTTGATTGCTACAGTTTAAAGAAACACAGCACTGCTTTATCCTTTTGTTATGGAAGGAAGAAGACAAAAATTAAGCATTGTAAGGTGGCAAAGTGGTAGAAGGGATGCAACCCTGCCGCGCCAGATCGATATAGCTGCTACCCCGTACCGTTCATCCCTTACACTGAGTCCGAAGCACCCAATACGTAGTGACACAACATAGCAGAGTGAGGAATAAAATTGTATATCCGAAAATATATTTCATTAGTTTTTAAATAATAATTATATTAAAATATTACATTTTATTTATTTTTCTTATAATATTTGCATTGTTAAAAATTCTTTAGTAACATTTTACTATATAAAGTAACAAGAATTTAATTACTACAAAATTTTATATGTAAACAATAAAAATAATTCAAAATACACATAATATTTACAGAATTTTTAGAAAACAAATATACCAGTAAAAGGAATTAGATGAGACGAAAAAATTAGCAAAATTTTAACATGATATAAAAAATGGACTAAAACGACTAAAATGTAAATTTTTAATTTAAACCATGAAAAAGAAAACAAATCTAATTTTAAAAAAACAACAAGAATAATGTTGACACCAAAAGCAGAACGAAATGAGATTACGTAAAAATACAGACATCGTTACAATATTGAGCAAAAGGGTAAAGAGTATAAATTACATTCACGCACGCGCTCACACACACACACACACACACACACACACACACACACACACACACACACACACACACAGAAATAGATTTATTTTCAATAATAAGACAACCAGCCATGACTGTGTAATGATGAGAAAAGAGTTTTAATACAGTACGTGCAGAGATGAAACCCCTGGTCGATTAAAGAGGAGAGTTCGTGACAAGACTTGTGCAAAGTTGCGTAGCCAAAGTAGACCTACTCTCTACTGAAGTAATTAAAGAGCGTTTTAGGAAGGATAAGGAAATGTAGATACAATTAGAACAAAGGATACGACGACATAGTGATCCTCTGGAACTGGGGATAAGGTACCCCATGGACAGGATCTAGTTACCTGAAGTATACCTGCTCTAAGGCAGAGTAAAAAGTGGTCCATCAAATACCCAAAGATGATGCTACCGAGGTTTATGAACCTGCAGGATCTGGATAATAACCAGTAACAAGACATCCTGGAGCGAGCTGAAATTACCAGGAAAGGCATAATAAAAAGATATGTTCGCAGTAGATTGAGAACAAATAATATCTACACTAAATTAAACAAATTAAAATAACGTCTTTATCTAAAATTAGTTACTTTCTTTCTGCCCTGATAGCAAAACAAAATCAAACTAATACAATAAATACCTCAACGGTAGCCCGTTCCGGTTGTAACCGCCGGTATCATCAGTTGCTCAGTTGCCCAAAAAGGTGTGGTTCGCACCACAGAGCAGCGGAAGAAGAAGTGCATATGCCATTCCTCTCATAACTTCGCTAACAGGGTATTTGCAAGGTAATACACCTCCTTGCCCTTCTTCATAAGGATATCCTACACACAGGGTTCCTGCAGGATCTGTCGCGGGATTTTTCCTGTTAGGGTCTCTTTCTTGAAAGGTTTTTTCATCACGCTCTTACTCGAAACGTACCGAATTGTTTCATTTCACTATCTCATTATTGTCCACGGTCAGAGCTTATTGGCTTGGTACATGGGCAATCAATCCCGTTTCCGTCAAGCGCTGTAGGGATACACATGCGCATGTGAGACAAGACAGGCTAGAGGCTAGCTGCCACGAGGGTTGGCCGGGTTCTAGGTAAAAAAAAGAAAACAAATAGCTGGCGTGTAACGGAGCGGTAGTTTGTGTTGCTCCCACTACACTTTCTCTACGTTTACTTATTTAGGAAACTCAAATAGAAGTCCTCAGAGACATTCTCTTGAGGACCTAAGTCGTTGTCCTCAGAATTGGTGACTGACTGGAGCAAGCTTAAAATGTATTATGTCCGTTGGTGGTGGAAGGGGTGTAGTGCGCATGCGCCAAGCCATGTGGCAGGAACTATAACCTGACGGTATTAATGACAACTTTTCTGTTAATCCTAGAACGTCCTTAGCAGAATGTTTGTGACTATATTCGTCGGCCATCATCAGTACATGAGTTGGTCACCAGAGTGTGTTGGCGCACTCAGAGACGGATGAAAATAAGGAACTTGAACTAAAAAATGTATTAATTCATTTACTACTTCTAGATCGATTATAAGCTCCCACCAAAAACTAAGAACACTTGAGCCAAGTAATAATGCGTGATTCATGTAGTATCCTGTTTGGTTTCGTGTTGTATTGTTCTTCAGGCAGTTGTTCAATGTACTTTAAAACATAACTTTACTCACTGTTATTTGTGTTTGTATGTCTGGCGTGCATTTACATAGAAATTAGTTTCGGCTTCTTCTACTTCCTTCATGAAGTAGCAGCTAGTCGTGGCTTCATTATAGAGTCCACCATATTCTGAAAACTTTGCACTCGCCGTAATTTAATGTTAATTGGACGCCTAACCTACATAAGCAAAACATTACTTCGAAACATTTTTTTACATTTTATCTTCAAGTATACAATTAGATGTGCTTTTTTTGAAAACAAGCACAAAACTAATATATCTGTGACGAATAAACTCTGATATATTTATTAATTTCTTGTCGTCATTATTTAGGCGAGTAACTGAGTAGAATTATTTAATAGTAATAACAATCGTTTAATTTGATTCAACCTAGAGCGTTAAACATAACATTAAAAATGGTTTAATATAATTTGTTTTGCTATAGAATACAAATAAAGTTATAAACATAATAGTAAACGTGACGAAACATAGGCCTATATTTTAAAACAGCAGACTCAGGCAAAACACGGTGATGGAAAATATGACAAAAATTTAAAATTGTAATTAAATAATGAAGAGATTTATAATCAAATTTTATAAATAATTAAATAAATAACAATTTTTAAAAAATGCAATGTATGAAACGAATATGATACAATGTAACATCAACTAAATATAATTAAATAAAAGATTAAACATAAAATAAATTAATAATCCTGCAAATTTACAAAAAAAGGTTTTATCAGTTTAATTTGCAATACAATTTTTTCAATTCCTTCTATTAGCTCACACGCCCCTAATATACATCTTGTAGAAATTTTCAATCCTTAATAAAATACGTTTTTATTCATCCAATCAAGTTAAAATACATTTCTTTTAACCTATAGTGGATGACAATTTTAACACAGTGGAAAGTTAAAGTCGGATCGAACTGAGTATCTTCATGTTCGAAACAGTATCGAACGGATGATGCGAAAGGAAAGCGAAAAGAAAATACAACAAAATACAACTGACGATAAAAGAAGGCATGTAAATAAAACAAACGAAAATAATAGTCCAACGCCATACATAGAAAAATAAATTGAGAATTGCAAGGAATTTCGATTTCTAGAGTATTATTTATGATATTTTGTGATAACCAGAGTAACAATTTAAGGTTATACAATAGAGGTTTTTCATACAGACCTTTTAGCAGTTTATTTCTAGCTATGGAAAGTTGGCTCTGGGGCAAAAACCACTAGACTTCGAACAAAAAGATACTCAGTTTGAATTCGACTTATTCCCCTAATTTTTATAATTTAATTATTCAATTGATATTTGAAAAAACTGAATTAACATCAATTGTCATCCATTATAGCTTTAAAAAAATGTATATGTATTTAAACTTGATTAGATGAATAAAAACGTATTTTATTAACGGTTGAAAGTTTCTACAATATTTTAGGAGAGTGTGAGGTAATAGAAGGAATTTAAAAAGAATTTTTGAAACGAATTATAATAAAAATAACCTTGACTTTTGTAGGTTCAATTGACTATATATATAAGTTATATAAACATTTTATGTGAACATTTCATAATTAAATGCGTGCTAGGAAAATTCCTGCTTACGCAGCTTTAGTATTATATAGGTGTGAGAACAGAGCCCCGGTAGTGTGTAAGTCGCCTCTGTATCGCACAGACGTTTTCCACTCCGATTGAGTGCATATCAATTGTATTGTTTTATTAAGTAAAATTTATGTAACAGTTTTCTAAATTAATTGTTTATTAAATTCAAAGGTTTGTAAAAATAAAAATCATTTTTAAAAACCTTTCTTGCTTAATATAAAACGTAACTGGCGCAGTCGGTAGGACATCTCGGGAAAATTAATGAACATAATTTTTTTTCGATTTTAATCGTTAACCGAGATACTGCAAAAACGCGATTCGTTACAGAGTGCATATCTGTAACGACATCAAGAAAACGGTAGGACACCTCAAGGAAGTTAGTGAATATAACGTCCGTCGGTTTTAACCGTTAATTGAGGAAACTTTAAGTAGAGTGAATATCTACAACCACTTAATAGAGCGCATATCTATTAAGAACACGAGCGAATATCGTGTAGGTGAAAAGTGAAAAGTGAAAGTTGTTCAAATGAGCAAAGTATTTTGGATCAACTTGTAAGTAGATCTTAAGATATAGAATTAAGAAAAAGTAGAGTAAATACTTTTTAATTTTATATAATTGATTTTTAATTTTATTATTTTAAAGAAAATAATATTTTAAAATGGCAACGCCAACATTAAAGAAGGAATATCTAGATATGATTCCTGAGTATAGTGGAGAGCCCACTATGCTCCACAGATTTATTTCTATATGTGACAAAGTAGTAAATAAGTTTTATGTAAGCGAAAATCCAGAGGATTTTCAAAATGAATATTTATTTTCTTCTATACTAGCTAAACTAAAAGGCCAAGCATTGGAAATGGTTGTAAACTCAAATTCATATAATTGGTATGAGGTTAAAAAAGTATTATTAACCAGCTATTCAGACAAAAGAGATTGTTTTACCTTAAATTTAGAAATGGCTGAGTTAAAACAAGAGAATAACGAATCACCTTTTAAATTTTATGAAAGAATTCAAAAACCATTAAATTTACAGATTTCATTTTTTGTTAATAAAGAGCCACAAAGACAATTGGCCAAAGATGTTTTAATAGAATATGTACAGAAACTAGGGTTAAGAGTTCTCCTTAGAGGTTTACATGAACCTGTAGGATCGCTAATGCGAACCAAAAATCCAGATTCTCTTAGCGAAGCACTTAATATGCTTACTAACGATTTTCAATTTAAAAATAACAAATTATTTCAAAATGTTAAACAGAACATTCCACCTAGGGCCCCACAATACCCGCCTATTCGCAAACCCCTTCCTAACAAACAAACCTTACAAAATTATAGGCCCAACTACCAAAATAATCCTAACCAATTTACTAAACCTAACTCATACGTACAGCAAAATCAACAACCGAGACAGTCTAACAACTACACACCATTAAAAGTTCATCAAAAATTTGAACCAGAACCAATGAGCATTTCCACACGTCAAACAGGGAACACAATTAGACAAAATAGACTTTATCAGATGACAGGGAAACCAATAGAAGAGGAAAATTACGATCAAACTATGAATCGATTGACTGAACAAATGACCAACTCTTATTTGACCGAACAAACAGATTATGAACCGCAAGAGGACCCTGACAGCTACATAGACTTTGACGATTCCACGCAAGAGGAAAACGCATGCGGATTCACTCAAGAGGACAATCATACCCAAAATCATTTTTTAGGACTAACCACATTAAAAAGACGTTTTCCATAATGCATATAGAAGACGACACAAACGAACTACCGTACATCCACGATCCCAAGACCAATTTAAAGATGCTGATTGACACTGGAAGTACGAGATCATTTATTAAAAAATCAATAGCTTTCCAATTTTTCAAAAACACTCTAAAACAAGAGCCATTTGAAGTGAGTACCGCTCATGGAGAATCAAAAGAAAAATACAGTTGTACGCTACCACTTTTAGGAAAAGAAACAACCAAATTCTATTTATTTGATTTCCATAAAGATTTTGACTTACTCCTTGGATTAGATAACATAAAAGAATTAAAAATTAATTTAAATTTTGTGAATGATAAATTAATATTTCGCAATAAGCAAATGCCGATCAAATATTTTAACACAGAAGAACAAAATAATAATAATAACAATAATAATAATAATATAAGCGAATGTCAGGAACAGAAAGCAAAAAAGGGAACAAGTTATGTTATACAAGCCCGCGCTAGCCAAACGATTAAATTTAGAATACAAAATATTCAAGATGGAGAAGGACTCTAACCATACAAAAACTTAAATGGATTAGAAATTCCGCAGTGTATAGTCTCAGTACACAAGGGAGAAGCCTACTGCCCTATAATAAACAACACAGAAGTAAATGTAGAATTAACAGTAAATGAACCATTAGAATTAAAATCTTTAGAAGAATACAATATCCTTAGACCTGATGCAATGCAAATGAACGCTAATTTCAATTTATTAGATTATAAACAAAAAAATTCGAGAAGAAAAAATTTAGATTTATCAAAATTTAGAATGGAACATATGAACTCGGAAGAAAAATCCGCTATAACAAGTTTAATAAAAGATTATGCAGATTTATTCCATATTGAGGGAAACGATTTAACTTTTACCAACCAAATAAAACATGTTATTAGGACTACTGATGAAATTCCCGTATACTCCAGAAATTATAGATATCCAGAGATTTACAAGAACGAAATTAATAAACAAACTGAGGACATGCTTGAACAAGGAATTATTAGACCTTCAAATTCTCCATGGAACTCTCCTGTCTGGATTGTACCCAAAAAACAAGACGCTTCTGGCAAAAGAAAATTTCGATTAGTAATAGATTTTAGAGGATTAAACAAGAAAACAATTGACGATAAATTTCCCTTGCCAAACATTACCGACATATTAGATAAATTAGGACGATCTCAGTATTTTACAACTTTAGATTTAGCCTCAGGATTTCACCAAGCAGAAATGGATAAAAATAGCATAGAAAAAACAGCGTTTTCAATAGAAACGGGACACTACGAATTTTTAAGAATGCCCTTTGGACTAAAGAATAGCCCCCCTACATTTCAAAGAATTATGAATAATATTCTGAGAGGCATCCAAAATGAAACATGTTTAGTTTATTTAGACGACGTTATAATTTACTCCACTAGCCTCCAAGAACATATACAAAGACTTAAAGAAGTATTCGACAGATTACGCAAAGCCAACTTTAAAGTACAGCTGGATAAAACAGAATTTTTAAGAAAAGAAGTAGCGTATCTAGGGCATGTTGTTACACCGGAAGGCGTAAAACCTAACCCAGCAAAGATTTTGGCAATCAAAAACTATCCAATACCCAAAACCACCAAACAAATTAAAGGATTTTTAGGACTAATAGGCTATTATCGAAAATTTATTAAAAACTTCGCCAAGATAACAAAACCCTTTACTAACTGTTTAAAGAAAAATGTAAAAATAAACATAGAAAATCCAGACTTCATAGAATGTTTTGAAACATGTAAAAATATACTGACTAATGAGCCCCTTCTACAATACCCAGATTTTGAAAAGGAGTTTACTCTAACAACAGACGCTAGTAATTTTGCACTAGGAGCAATTTTAAGCCAGGACAAAAATGGAAAGGACCTTCCTATAGCGTATGCCAGCAGAACTTTAAACGACAGCGAAACTAATTACTCCGCGATTGAAAAGGAATTACTAGCAATCGTATGGGCCACTAAACACTTCAGGCCTTATTTATTTGGAAGAAAATTTAAAATTTATACAGACCATAAACCTTTACAATGGTTATTTTCAGTTAAAGAACCAAATTCCAAGCTTTTAAGATGGAGATTAAAATTAGAAGAATATGATTATGACATAAGATACAAAAAAGGCAAATTAAACCAAAATGCCGATGCTTTGTCTAGAATACTATTGAACGTTACTGATAAAAGGTCAACATACACCCAACACACTGTAGAACCAGACCTTGAATTATCTCCAGCGAACTTACTGAGTCGTTACTTCCCGGAATTGAATGAAGATAATGAGTCTATGGTCGTACAACTCGACGCAACAGATAATGCCAACTTAGAGTACGATCAAGAAAGTGACAGTCAAACCGTGCATTCCAACTTCGAAGGGAACACCCAAATTGAAATACCAATTTCCGACGAGCCTGTAAACTTTGGGAAAAATCAAGTATTTTTATCATTAGTAAAATATGAGCCGAAGAAAGTAAAAATTATAAAACTATTTGGAACTTCAAGAACCCGTTTAATAGTCGAAATATCAGAAAATAATTTTAAAGAGGACATAGTTAATTTTGTAAAATCATATTTGGTACCAAAAATAAAATATAATCTATATTTTGAAGACGATTTTTATGAGAGATTTGCATCATGCATAGTCAAAAATTTCAAACAAACTGAACTAAATTTAGTTAAGTGTAATAAAAAACTCTTAGACCTAACTTCGGAAGAAGATACCCTAGAAACAATAAGTAATTATCATGTTAGCAAAACCAATCACCGAGGGATACAGGAAACATACGAACAAATTAAGCGAAGATATTATTGGCCTAATTTAAAATCACTAATCCAAAATTTCATAAATCAGTGTGACATATGTCAAAGAACCAAATATGACAGAATTCCCTTACAACTAGAGATGAACTTGACACCTACAGCTGCAAGGCCTTTCCAGATAATTCACATCGACACTATCTCTTTAGAGAAGAATGCGTTTATCAGCATTGTCGACAGTTTCACAAAGTATGCTCAAGCTTATCGCTTGGGAAGCTCTCAAGCTACAGAGATTGCAGACAAGTTATTAGATTACTTTGCGCAGTTCTGCTTACCAACAGTTATTATCTCAGACAATGGAACGGAGTTTAATAACAGAATTGTGAAGGAGATATTAGACCTGCATAAAATCAAAATCCATTTTATCAGTACACAAAACCCCCAATCAAACGGATTATGTGAAAGATTTCATTCCACCTTAATAGAACACATAAGGCTGTTAAATAATCAAATCGAATTTAAAAAAGACAGTATAATTAAGAAAGTCAAATATGCTATAATAGCCTATAACAATAGCATTCATTCAGTCACAAAATTAACGCCGTGCGAAGTCTTATTTGGACACATAAATTCAAACTCTTTATTAGATATAGATTTAGAAAAACAAATTGTAAATGACTACGTTTTAAACCATAAAGAAAAGACAAAAATACTTTATGAAAACATTAGGGATAGCAATCAAAGAATTAAAGAAAAAGTTTTAGAAAAAAGGAATGTAAACAAAGAACCACTTCCAGAAATACCATCTGAAGTTTATATAAAATCAGTTCAGAAGCAAAGCAAAACTAAAAACAGATATAGCAAGGAAGAAATAGCTTCGATAGATAAAGAAAGAAAAACTGGAAAA
This sequence comes from Prosapia bicincta, assembly GCA_036971475.1. Taxonomy (NCBI): domain Eukaryota; kingdom Metazoa; phylum Arthropoda; class Insecta; order Hemiptera; family Cercopidae; genus Prosapia; species Prosapia bicincta. The sequence continues at coordinate 50,477,824 of JBAIZL010000008.1, read as the reverse complement.
ATAAAGCCTAGACATCATAACACAAAAGACAAAATAAATTTGTCAAAAATTAAAAGGCCTAAGAAGATAAAAAATGTAATTAATGACCAAAATCCTTCTTGTTCATATTCGACACAATCAAATTAAAATCCCTACCATACCTTTGTCCACTAGTTCTATGCAAGAAACTTTATTAAACTTTTAAACAACATTGTTTTTATTAATTGTATGTGTTACAAACTTTTGTAATTAATTAAATGATATGTAACTAATTATGGTAATAAATATTGTTAATTATTTGAAATATGTTAATCACAAAAAGAAATGTAATTGAAGAAAATTAGAAACTATACTCTTAAAGAGATAACAAAACAAAAATAATTCTTATAAACTGACTAGAATCCTTATCAAATCTATAACAGGCAAGTTGAATGTAAATGATGGTAAAATTATGAAAAATTATATAAAACTTTTATTGTAATCAATGTAAATTTTGTAGAACAAAAATTAGATTCTGATAACAATTGTATATGTTATAAACATTTTGTATCTATCCTATGATAGAAAAGACTCATTATAAATTGTATTAATCAATTCCAAATACTTTTGCTCAGTTGAATTATAATGAACAGAAAATTAGACTGTAAAATGCCCATCATCAAAAACAATAACGCCTACAAACTACGAGGATACTGCGTTGGAAATCGCAGACAACCCATTTAACTGGATCTTGGAAATCAACCTTTGCCTGGTGACTTTCTCCAGTGAAGAGGACTTCAACCCATGCCGAAAATTGCCCTTTACGGAGGCCTATTCAGCAGCTTATATACTTCACCCTCATCAAGAAGAGGAAGAGGACCTCAACCGATGCCGAAACTTCGCCAACCCCCGAAGTTTTCTTTAGGGATGGAGGAGTTATATAAACATTTTATGTGAACATTTCATAATTAAATGCGTGCTAGGAAAATTCCTGCTTACGCAGCTTTAGTATTATATAGGTGTGAGAACAGAGCCCCGGTAGTGTGTAAGTCGCCTCTGTATCGCACAGACGTTTTCCACTCCGATTGAGTGCATATCAATTGTATTGTTTTATTAAGTAAAATTTATGTAACAGTTTTCTAAATTAATTGTTTATTAAATTCAAAGGTTTGTAAAAATAAAAATCATTTTTAAAAACCTTTCTTGCTTAATATAAAACGTAACTTATATAAATCATTTAAACAATAGTTTATGACTATCCGAACTTTGAATTTAGTAAATTTGTTAAAACTTACTGAGACAGAACGTGTTCGATCGCTATGTGCCGATCTTCATCAGTGTCTTCTGCTTGGAGATGTTGGGTCAAGCGGTGACGGTTTTAAAGGTAGGTTTTCGATAGTATCAAAGAGTATGTGTGATTTGTATTGTGTTTGTTCGTTTAATATGTTTGTAATTTGTGTTTTTGTCTGTTTGTAAATTTCATATTGTTCTAGTGTGTTGAGGTGTGGTCCTTTTTTGTTGATGTCTAGGATTTCTAGGTTATGGTAAATGTCTGTGTATTTGTGTCCTGTATTTATATATATATATATATATATAATGTGAAAAAACGAGAAAGAAGATCATTGCTTATGGTCAGTTAAGCGTTAAGATTACAAATATTCTTTCAATAAACCTACCTTTACATAATTGTGCAGTAAACTGACTGACAAAGAAGCTACAGGTAAGAAATTCAGAAAATAAATTATGTAAGAGGCTTTAGTTAACACCGCAATTTATTCCATCTTTCACAGAGTTAATATCCTTAAAGAATGGAAATTCTGCCCGTATATTGAGAAGGGCTACTTCCCAAATACTTGAAAATCTATCTACTTTATATATCATAATTTGAAAGTATATCATAACGAAAGTCAACTAAAAAAAAAAAATGTGCAGAATTCATCTTCCACTTCTCAGATGTTCTCTTTGACTATATTTAAAGCCATTTAAACAGTCTTTTAACAGTCATTTAACAGTCTTTGACTGTTTAAATCCATTTCCTACTCAGGTCAACAAAGAAACATTTTGTTTAGTTATTTTTATTAAATAATTATAATTAATATAAAGAAAGTAACATAGTCTATGCGTTAAAACAGGTGTTCCACCACCATAACCTATAACATAAAATCAGCTGTTTTATGATATATGTTATAACTTATTTTAGAAGGAAATTAATTAAATCATAGTTGTAAAGATTTCAGTTTTTTGTGACTTTTGAACGAACACATCAGGTTCATACCACAGACTATTTCCTTTTATCAAACTGTATAACTTAAAAGTGTAAAACCTATGGTAGCACGCTACATTGTATTTTAAACTAGTTTTCAGTAGTTACCCATATAGGGAATTGTTACATTGCGTAGGCTACACACAGTTCCCTACATATAATTTGGACAAGTTTTAGTGAGTTTCAACGCCCAATTCCTACCGATCGAATGGCATTGGCGTCACTCCAATTTGAGGCAAGAAGTAAGAAATCATAACCTTGGTCAAATAAATGCTAATTCCCGTAAATGCCAAAACAGACAAGTTATACATTTCTGTCGGTAGTTTTCATTATCTTCCTAAAAAAGCTAATTTCCCCACCTTTAATGTATATCATGATGGTTTTTGTGTTTTAGTCTTCCACAATACTCAACGTTTGCCGTTACTGTAAAGAACACCACAGCTTTAATAACAAAACCTATCGGAAGTCAATTTCCGGTTTTCCGGAGTTAACGGTCCACAAGAGAACGGAAACCGGAAGTACTGAGTCCTCACAACTTCTGTAAGTAATTTATTTACGTTACTTGTTCCGTTCTCGTTAGTGGGCACGATCTTGAACGATTTACACGATTTTGAAATTACAATGCTATTGAAGGGAAGTGAGAACTACCCCATCATGGTTGGCTCCCTTATTTCTTGTGTTGCCGCTACTAAAAATGATATATAACTTACTATAGAACACAGATGTCGGATGCTCTAATAGCGTTTGGTCAAAAAATGTTATAGATCCATATGTTATAGACCGTTATAGAATGTTATAGACCGTTATAGAATATTATAGACCGTTATATAATGTTATAGAATGTTATAGACCGTTATAGAATGTTATAGACCGTTATAGAATATTATAGACCGTTATATAATGTTATAGAATGTTATAGACCGTTATAGAATGTTATAGACAGTTATAGAATGTTATAGACCGTTATAGAATGTTATAGACCGTTATAGAATGTTATAGACCGTTATAGAATATTATAGACCGTTATATAATGTTATAGAATGTTATAGACCGTTATAGAATGTTATAGACCGTTATAGAATATTATAGACCGTTATATAATGTTATAGAATGTTATAGACCGCTATAGAATGTTATAGACAGTTATAGAATGTTATAGACCGTTATATAATGTTATAGACCGTTATAGAATGTTATAGACAGTTATAGAATGTTATAGACCGTTATAGAATGTTATAGACCGTTATAGAATGTTATATACCGTTATAGAATGTTATAGACCGTTATAGAATGGCATATCTATCTCATAAGTAGATAATAAATGCACAAAAACCTCTTAACCACAAACTCTCTTTATTTTACCCTTATGTACATTTTAGTTACCAAGTAACCATCCTCAGAGGGATAACATACAAATACTCCGTCTTCTCAGTCTCTGTATGTTATCCCTCTGAGGATGGTTACTTGGTAACTGAAATGTACATAAGGGTAAAATAAAGAAAGTTTGTGGTTAAGAGGTTTTTGTGTATTTATTATTAAATTCAACCACAGTATATTCCTAATAAATAGTATTTCATAAGTAGAGTTTTATAATTAACTATCAGAGTAGCCGTCCTTCGCACGGGGTTGACGAATATGTATTTAGTTAATTTGTATTTGTATTTGGGTTGTTCTTAATTTACTGAAATTAAATCCCAATAAATATATCAAACTATAGTTTATAAACCTACCGTTAAGGGAGTTTCCAAGGCCAGTGAGGCGGTGCCCTGACGAAGTTTCTAAATAAAAATAGGCCTATGTGTTAACCAGGGACCCGAAGAATGTCTATGTAAAATTTCAGCTCAATGGGTAAAGTAATTTTTCCATAATTGAGTAACACACACACACACACACACACACACACACACATACACACACACACCTACACACACACACACACACACACACCATTAGATTTTTATATATTAATATAGATGAATATATTATTAAGTATACAAGGGGTGGTAAGGAATTTAAAAATACAATAATGCTGCTACAATTCAGCGTGCAATCCAACTTCACAGATTCACACTTTACACATATAGACACAGATGTCTGACAGGAGTTAGGCGTCAGATGTTTCCTCTGTCTTTACAAAAAAAAAGGAATTATGGAATCCAATAAATATTCAAACTTCGATAATGAATAATTAATAATTCTTTATATTTATTTACTACCTATTTCGTAATAGTTATTAAACAAAAACCCTCAAAACCCTCTACGGGAGTATCCCGAAGTGCTCTAGCTGGATCTATACTTCACCTCACCGAGTTCCGAGCTAACCAGAAGGTTTTTGTTTATACTGATGTCGCTTTGAACGGGATCTTTGGTAGATGCTAGATATCACCTATGACGAGCTAGAGAGATCTACACAAGGTAAGCGACATATGGATCTGTATATGTACGTGCGTTTGTTTATGCGGGTGAGAGCCTATAGCCTACTTTTAAGTGTGGCAACAGACTTATTTTTTCTACGGAAAAAGGAATTCGAGGCTCCTATTTTAACGTTACTGAGGAGAGACATTTTAAACGCCCTGTATATTACCTAATTTTAGGAGAAGAAGTAAGATAGTGTGAAGTAATATTGATACACGTTCATTCAGGTACTTCCCGTTCAACTCAATCAACTCCCAACATCAAATAGTACTGTATCTGTGGGACTTGGAACTTTTGTTGCTCGAAAGTGTGTAGAATTGCATATAAAATGTGCACAAATTTTAAAACGAAAAAATATGTAATTACTATCTAATCTTGATTCCTAATTTACAAAAGAGAATTTTTCTCTTTCACAGTCTCAGCTAAGCAGACATTCTTTAGAAATCCTCTGAGATTATTGTGTTCTAATCACTTTATCCCCGAATGTTGCTGCCCTGTCAAAAGTTAAGGGAATTCTGGGCGAAGTGGAGTTACAGGGAAAAGGCGGCCCCCTTGATTTAGTACTTGTCAACAACGAGAAGTCCGGGGTTGTTAACTTACCCCAAACCAGAGGCGTTCCGCTATCATTTAATCAATATGTCGTAGTTATAAGAAGCCAAGGGGCGCTACAAAAACCTCTTTACCTCTGAGGGTAATATTACAAAAACCCTATGAATGTACGTCATGCGACCCGCCGATGAACCATTAAGGGCAATTAACATCGAATTAATAACTGTTAAGTAACTAATTTGATAACATTTTGGCGGTTTCGGCATTACCCCAATCTTTACGTGTAAGCGAAAGCATTAAATAGCCTTTATTACGTGATTTAATTGTGTCTTGTTTGTTATATGTGTGTTAAGTTTAATGTGTTTGTTGTTTGTTTGTATCTATATTTGAGTGATTTCACATACAATAGAGTCTCGATAATTCGAGGTAGATGGGACAGATACCCCATTGGATTACACGGAAGTATGTTCCTGTGCATTAGAAAAAGTAGAACTTTTTATGAACATTTCTTCGAAGCCCGACTCATTTCCTTTGCATACCGTATTGATATAAACATATCTTGGAAGGCCGATGCATTTCCTTTGCATACCGCATTGATATAAATATTTCTTGCAAGGCTGGACTCATCATTTTCTTTCTAATAAATAAAATAGGCTCGAATTCAGAAGCTCGAATTATCGGTATATAGCTGTTGCAGAAGTTGAAGGCAGTGATTTTGACGTGTTAAACGATAACTTATCGTATTATTATGGAGAAAGCAGCGAAGAAAATGACTACGTAGAGGGTGATTTGGACTTGATGTGGTACCATAATACTGTTTATTTGAATCGTATCCCATTTACTGCCAATAGAAGACTTTTACAACCAATTTCAGGCGTCATCAAAACAACCGATTGGTTTATTCTTCTTCTTGATAGTTCTCTAAAAATACCATGTTTCAGTTGTGCGATTGTATTTTGCTCATTTTCATATTGCATTTATAATTCAGTATTTTAATTTTTAATCTGATAATGTTTTTACAACGTTTTGCCCGAGTGTGGCTTTTTATAATGTGTTTCTGATAAGTGATAGAAAAATTGCGAGCAGTGATCCCCTCTGTGGCCAAACCTGTGACATATTGATTTGCATTTCCACGAGGCGCTGTGCAGAAAAACTGCCTTCACAGCGCCGTGTTGGACTGAGTCTGCAGTGTCTGTATACATGTTTCGTCGCGTTTACCACTATGTTTATAACTCTAATTATATACCATACCAAAATGAATGGAAATTAAACAAGTTTCAATATATTAAGTTCAACGCTTTAGGTAGAATTAAATGAGTGTTATTACTATAAAATAACCTCCACTCAAATACTCAGTTGTGCATGGTAATTGCACAAGATAGCAATAACAGTTACACTTATATGTATATATGTTACAATGAAAATATTGAAAAGAACCCCAATACCTCAAAAGTAATCAAAAATAACAAATAAAAAACGTTATTCAAGATTAAGACCTTATGTACATTTCGATGACCATGTCATCTTCATCAGAGGGTCTTTTTACAAAATTACAATCTAGCAAACAAAAGGTTACAAACTAGTCTGGCTAGAAAACGGCCACTGGTATTCTAGTTCGTAATTTCGTAATAGGACTCTCTGATGATGATGTATGCCATCGAAATGTTCATAAGGGTTTAATATTAAGTAACTTGTTTTATTTGTTTTTTTAAAATTATTTTTGGGGTATTTTGGTTCTTTAAAATATTTTCATTGTAATATATTGTACCACTGTGCTCTTGATATTGTATATAATATATATATATATATATATATATATATCGAAATCTTGTTGCTGATCATGCTTTGTAATTTACTCTTTTGCTATTACTTGCGACCAGACTTTCTGTTAACTAAAGTTGTTAAATTGTTAACTTACACTTGGAGGAAACGTTTCCGTTATATATATATATATATATATATATATATATATATATATATATATATATATATATATATATATATATATATATATATATATATATATATATATATATATATATACTTAACAACAGTAGTAACACAATTAACTTGATACTTAGCAGTGAAAGAGTGACAATATTAGCCTTTCCATAGGACAAGATCGGTTGGAATTTAAAAAAAAACCAGTGTTTGTAGAAAAGCATTGGTTCTCCCCCCCCCCCCCCCCCACTCGCCGCTCGGTCAGAGCGGAACTTATAGTGCGCCTGTTATAGCAATACTCAGAAGACCTGTTTATTTCAGTACAATACAGGGCATGGATAAGCATCGCGGTGTAGTACAGCGAAATCTAGCAGAGACAAACGTGAAGTCAGCATATAATTAACGTCACCATCTTGCGTTAGGTACGAAATATAGTTACTGATAATTTACTCAGCGACAAAATGTTTGTCTAGGACATTTATACTTTGTCGCCAAGGAAATCGCACTTCTAATTCCTTTACCTTCCATAGTTCCTTACATAAACTTCTAGTTCCTGCCATGATGGGTTACTATTTTCTATGTATTGCTAAACCAAGACTAGTTCTTATATAATCAGACTATTTAAGGACGAGGCCATAGGATCTCTATATTACTCATAATGATATGCCAACCGGATTCAATTGCCCAAGTTCGCAATAACTCATATTTCATTGCGTCTTTGTCACGCTGTGCGCTTTTTTCGCCTATCCCAATGTTCTGACATCATAGCTTACCCTCACCATCTGTCAAAATGTGATCCTGTAAGCTTCTCTCGCAAGATTCCTCGTCCTCGAAAAGGTGGACGGAAAGATATCTCTATATGACCCCGATGGATGGTAAGTATACTTGTCGTACGTGACCTTGCACACGTCATGGCATAATTTCTAGCCTCCCTATGTCCTGTGCCAGGGGTTTTATCTCCCAACCTCATCCCTGCCCATATTCACAGTATTTTCCCATCGGAGGCAGTAATATTCACACTTACTGTACGCTTTGAAACTAAAAAAAAGTAAATTTATTGAAATGTATGCAATGAAGACACACCTTGGTTACACACACACACACACGTTCCTGCTATGTACGATTACCCATGGTAAATATAAATTAGTAATATATTATTTTTACTAGGCCATTATTAAACTGTCATATGTATTTATAATAAGTAAATAATGCACTTTTGCCTAGTACTGAATGAATTTGATGTCATATCGTGGCAGCGAGCCAGTTGCAAAGCGTCAAGTTTTAACAATGCCAAGATAGATATGATCTCATCGGCTCTGTATTTGGGGCTAAAACTGGAGACTTGTGCAAGGTCAAGAGCAAAGTGATATGACCAGCTGCCAGGCTGTGTGCACTTGTTCAGGCGGACGTCTTGACATCAATGACGTCATGACTGTGAAGGGAATTTGCTATCTTGCAATAAATTTAAACGCTTCAAGTGTTTTATGGGATGCAGTGGTATTGGTTTGTACGTAAATTTGGACAAACAGCATAAAGGCGCCCCCCCACACAAAATATCAATTAAAGACGATTCTTATTTTGAAAATCGACAATTGAGGACAAACAAGTTTATGTTTGATAGACCTACCAATAGGACGTCTTTTAGAATAACAACATTAGTTTTAGATACAAGTTCATTTTCCAGTAGGCCTAACATTCATTGGAACATACGTTGAAGTAATATTTGAAATTAAAAAAAAAAAAATAGTACCATAAACAAATTGTTAAATTAATTACTGAAATTAAATTCTTCGAGTAAAACGTGGTGAAGTTGTAGTAAATTGTACTTATTTACTAATATTTTAATATTACTTGGTGAAGTTGTAGTAAATCGTCCCATTTATTGATGTTTATTTAATTACTTGGTGAAGTTGTAATACATTCTCCCGTCTACTGAAGTTGTTTAATATTTCTTGGTAAAGTTGTAGTAAATTGTCTCACCTACTGAGATTTTTAATATTATTTCGTAAAGTTGTAGTAAATTGTCCAATCTATTACCCTAATGTTTTTAATACTACTTGGCGAAGTTGTGGGAAACTGTCTCATCCATTAATATTTTCAATAATAATTGGTGAAAATGTAGTAAATTGCCTAATCTATTGGGACTTTTTATTTTACTTGGTGAAGTTAAAGTAAATTATCACATCTATTGATGTTTTAATATTACTTATTTAAAGTAACCAATTTAGCGATGATTTTAATTAGAATTACTTGATGAAGTTGTAGTAATCTTAATATATTGATGTTTTTAGGGTGTGTAATTTGTTTATATTTTTCTTATAACTATGAGATAAAAAATTCAAACATTAATCTCTTAAATAGGTACAGTCACGTTATATTAAAACCGTCTAAAAACCTAAATGTCTACCTTAAAAACCTAAATTGCTTTGACTATTACATCAGTAATACTTTGGACATCAGTGATATTTTTCAAATATCGTCTTAGGAGAAAAGTTAAGAGTATTTATAAGATGTTCATAGCAAATAACAAGTTCACATAATGTGACGGCTACTTCTATTGGCAGCAAGCAGCTGATAGATTCTACATGTTGTTAAATCTTATAAAGCTTTTACAGCTAAAATATATAGAGAATATTACTGTCTACCTTACTTATGGAGTTTTATTGTGGTCCAAAACCTTTAACCCAGTTAAGTTGTGGGCAAACCAATGCGAAAAAAAGTCACGTAAAAATTATTGCATTGTTAAAAACAAAGTTCAACATTGCTAGAATTAACTCGTAATATTATTATACAATACAAATAAATGTTTGGATTATTTCTACTTGTTTTCGTCTCTACAAATATCGTTGTCAATATCTTACATTCGGACTTTATTAACTAACTCTTTCTTTTTACCATTGGACTTACAAATGCGTTAGAAAATATTTTGTCTAAGTAGAGGTTTTATAAAATTATGTAGTTCTATGTTCAGGAAATCGTTTTATTGCTAGGTTTAAACATAATAAAGATTTACAAAGAACCCTTATTTCTTCACTTCCATTCAACCTATTGAGAGCGCGCTGAATGCGGAGCCCTTTCAAAGCGAACGAAGAGCGTCGTTTTATCGAACAATAAGCGGTTTAGAAACATATTGCAAAGCCCTGTGTCCGTATGTACCGACTCCAGAATCTGGTTCAAAGAAATTAAACGCAATAATTCTGTCAAGAATAAGCATGTTCACGATGTGTGGATAATACTTTCTTAGGTTAGGTTAGGTTAGGTTACGCACAAAGGCTATAAGTTCTTTTAAAGCAATCAATAGAGTCAACATATGACGGGGCTCAATACAGTTACCTAAATACATATTCATTTTTGGTGGTCCGGGGCAACTGGATTTGCTTCAATACCTAAAAATCCACGACCTTAGTGTCTAATTGGAGTTCGTCTCGTTCCAGGGGCGGGCCGCTTACAAGCTCAGGCTTGAAAGTGAGGTCAAACGACTCTTGCATACTGGTACCACGGGTTGTAGTGCAAAGCCCCCTGACGCTAGCCCCTCGGGAGGTAGTCACGAGTTTAAGGGTGGATTCGTAAGGTGGGTTGTAGGTTCTACTCATAGATATATCCTTGTGGTTTAAAGGTAAGAGCCGGAATGCCAGATACTCTAATTCATAACTCTGCTTCTTTTCACCGTCTTTCTTTCTTCTTACATTGTCTAATGTCTGTATGGTCTGGCCTGCCGTGCAATCTTTTGAGTTTTCTTCTTTATACTGTCTATTTTCTTCTTAAATTATACGATCGTAACATATACTCGCCTATTTAATACCCCAGGTAGAAGTCAGATCGTGTGACTCTGCCTACGCCAGACGTAATTTCACCTCCTCCCTAGGTCCAAGGCATCGTCAGGCCTTTTCGTTATCAAATGTAACGGGTGTTACTTGACTTCAGACGAAGGTGACACATAAGGAGTGCAGCGCAGTACTTCGCCAAGGGCTAATTCTGTAGGTTCAATATCCAAAAATTAGAAACACTTTTTAAAACCAACGTTTGATACATACCACCGCATCTCTTCCACTTATGTTTTCCTAGTGTCGTGTATTGCTCACATTTCGGTTCTCCTAATGTCCGTGTATTGCTCACATTTATATTCTCCTAGTGGCCGTGTATTGCTCATACTTTAGTTCTCGTAATGTCCGCGTAATTCGCATAATTCCATTCGCCTGGTGCCCCTGTATTGCTTACACATCCATTCTCCTGGTACCCCTGTATTGTTCATACTTCCATTCCCCCGGTGTCCGTGTAATACTCACACATTGGTTCTCTTGGTATCCGCTTATTTATCACATTTCGGCTTTCCTAGTATCCGTGTATTGCTCACACTTCGGTTCTCCTACTGGCCGTGTATTGCTCACACTTCGGTTCTCCTACTGGCCGTGTATTGCTCACATTTCGGTTCTCCTAGTATCCGTGAATTGCTCACATTATTATTCTCCTAGTAGCCGTGTATTGCTCACATTTCGGTCCTCCTAGTGGCCGTATATTGCTCACATTTCGGTCCTCCTAGTGGCCGTATATTGCTCATACTTCGGTTCTCCTAGTATCCGTGAATTGCTCACATTATTATTCTCCTAGTAGCCGTGTATTGCTCACATTTCGGTCCTCCTAGTGGCCGTATATTGCTCACATTTCGGTTCTCCTAGTATCCGTGAATTGCTCACATTATTATTCTCCTAGTATCCGTGTATTGCTCACACTTCGGTTCTCCTACTGTCCGTGTATTGCTCACATTTCGGTTCTCCTAGTATCCGTGAATTGCTCACATTATTATTCTCCTAGTAGCCGTGTATTGCTCACATTTCGGTCCTCCTAGTGGCCGTATATTGCTCATACTTCGGTTCTCCTGGTATCCCTGTATTGCACATACTTCCATTTCCCCGTGTCCGTGTAATGCTCACACATAGGGTCTCTTGTTATCCGTTTATTTCTCAAATTTCGGTTCTCCTGGTGTCCGTGTATTTCTCATACTTCCATTCTCCTGCTGTCCGTGTGTATTTCATACTTTCATTCTCCTGGTGTCCGTGTATTTCTCATACTTCCATTCTCCTGCTGCCCGTGTGTATTTCATACTTCCATTCTCCTGGTGTCCGTGTATTTCTCATACTTCCATTCTCCTGGTAACTGTATATTGCGTACCGGATTTAAACCACAACTCCCAAGCAAAGACGACTAAGTGCTTCTATAGGCCTTCATAAGTGAAATAGCAACCAGGCGACCGAGCCGTGACAAATAGCGTGTCTCGTTACGGCCAGAGGTTCTGAATGGGATTGGTGCGGGGGTGAGCTGGTGATGAAATTTGAGTCGCCTAAACTGATCAACAACCTCCCCTGGCTCGCTTTGTTCCAAGTTTCATTGGTCGCTTCTTACAATATTTTCTAAATCGCTTACGTCCGTTACCGGTTCACGGATTAAAGTTATTTGACCCCATCCGCTGTCTGCATAGTGCCTATGTAGCGCCTTGTCTAAGTCTGCAGTGGATATATATATATATATATATATATATATATATATATATATATATATATATATATATATATATATACCTGTATATGTGTGTGTGTGTGTGTGAGCGTGCGTAAGCGCGCGCACGCGGTAGCTATTTACTCATACATACGTAACTGCTCTTAATAGCTACGAGAACACCATAAAATACCTGACCATGTGTTACAACATTAAAATATTTATAGTCTCTAAGAATATCGATTCAAACATGTTTCAACGTTGCGAAACTAAACAATCCGTGAGCACGACTGTTGGTTTTATTAATTTTTAATGTGTTTCGGGAAGGAAAAGTCAATTAGGTAGATTTATGAACGTTAGTTAGAGCGTTTAAATCGATTTGTAACTTGAGAGACTGAGTTACCATCAAGTAACTATAGATACACCTATAACGGAGGACCACTAGATACTCACCAACATGAGAGATACATTTCGTGACGGGAAATCCGCAACTAGAGGAAGAGATAAGGCGCTTACACACCGATGCACAGAACTGAGGCTTATCTTGTGATGCGGAGGCATACTGCTACTTGTGATTTGGTTAACTCCACGCACGTCTACTGAACATGTCTTGCAGCAGTTGAATAGGACTGACAGTTTTTCGTACAAAACAGCTTCCGACAAAACTACTAGCTATCTTCATCAATGTAAATTGTGCACAGGCAATAAAAGTTACATTTTGCCAATGAATGTTATGATTTTCATCGTCAGACACAGATTTATAATGAAGATAACTTGTGTTGTCGAAACCTGTTTGTATGGAAAAATATCATGTGAGTAGTGAGTTTGGCCGTTTTATTATAACTTTACTTATAAATGACTGTAGTCTCACAAGTTATTCCTTGGCCTATTAAGTAAATACTTTCATCAATTGACTCTCTTTAGTAAATATACAAGTATTTTTTTCATATACCGGATGCCAGATATTTTTATGTATTCCAACGATAGTATTGCTTTTCGAATGTATTTCAGTGGTAGGATTAGTTTTCCATGGATATAAGTAGAAAGATTAGTTTCGATATATTCCAAACGTAGTACTGGTTTTATATCTATTCTATAGGTAGGATTATTTTTAGAACTTTATTCAGGAGTACGATTGATATTTTATATATTTCAGTGGTAGGATTGCTTGTCGATGAATTTCAGTGCTAGGATGTGTTTTCGATTTATTTTAGTGGTAGAATTAGTTGTTGGCGTATTTCAGGAGCACTGTTGCTTTTCGGATGTATTTTAGTAGTAGGATTAGTTTAATATGTATTCCAGAGGTAAGATTGGTTTTGGAATGTTTTTCGGTGGTAGGACTGGTTTTCGAATGTTTTCTAGTGACAGAATTGGTTTTTTAATGTATTACAGTGGTAGAATTGGTTTTCGATGAATTTCAGTGGTAGGATGTTTTCGATGTATTTTAGTGGTAGGATTAGTTTTTGGTATATACTAGCGGTATCATTGCTCTTCGAATTTATTTAAATAGTAGGATCGGTTTAATATGTATTCAAGGGGTACGATTGGTTTTCTAATGCATACCAGTGGTAAGATTAATTTTCGAATGTATTTCTGAGTTAGGATTGGTTTTTACTAAGTATAGGCGGTAGAATTGGTGATAGAATGTGTTCCAGTGACTGAATTGGTTTTCGAACATGCAACAGGATTGGTTTTTAATGGGTTTTGGTGGTGGGATTGGTTACCGAACGTGTTTACAGTGATAGAATTGGTTTCCGATATGTTCCAGTTGTGTAATTGTTTATCGATGTGTTCCAAAGCAAAGAGGATTAATTTGCTTCTCTGCGATAAGATAACGTAATTATACTTTTGAATAGGACTTGTTGAAGAGAGACGTTGCATGCAAACTGTAATCGTATTGATTGTGAAAGGGTGGAGTGTACAGTAACCAGGTCAAACTGCAGACGGGACTGTACCACAATATTAACAAGATTACAATCAGTTTATAATTAAATGATACGTCCCGTCGCTTACTATTAAATATTAAAACCCAGTCAATCAGCTCAGCATCGTCTCTGGACAGTTGAGATAAATGCAAATACGGGTTCAGTATAGCACATTATCGTGGACCTTTATTAGTAACAAACTAATTATACCTGTTAAGGGAAGCGACGGTTTCAAACAGGTGTTACTTCAAACATCCAAAAGTAAGTTCACTTCAGGGAACTGAGCCAGCATGAGGGGCTGTATCTAACAATCCTAGACCCAAGGCGTTATGCCCTTTCTTTAATCCTAGCTATAATAGAATTGTTAAAGCCCTGAACATTCATATACTATAATAATCGCATTGACTGTTTAACTTGATAGAGGTTGACCATGGTCACATATTCATAGTAGGAAAGGTGTGTGTTGTATTTTTGAACTGAAGTTGAAGTTGAAAACATTTTCAAAACCTGGTAGGAAATACGTACAAAATTAAATAAATTTACAAAGAATAAATACGTGAAGGGCATTAGAGTTAAATTACCAGCATCGGCAGCCTACATATGCATGCCTACAAGTCGAACTGCTATCATAGATCAACATTAGAACAAACCTACAAGTCATACCACAGGACTAGACCATACAGACAACATATCACAAAGTAAGCGCAGTAGGGCAGCATTCGGGAAGGTTAGAAGACTAAATTTTCAAATGAAATTAAAAATTTTATTGAATGTTATATACAACATTCTCAACCGTGTTATTCTCAACCGTGTTCTTTGTGTTGCAACTTGTTCGAGATCGTTAAATATTTAATTCTCAAAACGTAACCCTACAGTTACTGGCTACGGTTCCTGGTACCCCAAGCCCGGAAAAATGTGTAGCCCATAATCACTAATAAATAACAGCACAACTACCAAAAAAAAGAAGTGAAAAGTTCAATGTCAGATAGAATGTCTGCTGAAACTATCATTGATTTGAAAGATATCTCATTCAATAAAATATAACCAATGAAATACCGTTCAATAAAATATAACCAATGTAATATCATTCAATAAAATAGAACAAATGAAATATAACCAATGAAATATCATTCAATAAAATATAACCAATGAAATACCGTTCAATAAAATATAACCAATGTAATATCATTCAATAAAATAGAACAAATAAAATATCAATGAAATATAACCAATGAAGTATCATTCAATAAAATATAACCAGTGAAATACCGTTCAATAAAATATAACCAATGAAATATCATTCAATAAAATAGTACAAATGAAATATCAATGAAATATAACCAATGAAATATCATTCAATAAAATATAACCAGTGAAATACCGTTCAATAAAATATAACCAATGAAATATCATTCAATAAAATAGAACAAATGAAATATCAATGAAATATAACCAATGAAATACAGTATTACAAATGAAATATCATTCACAATGAAATATAACCCATGAAATATCATTCCATAAAATATAGGCTAACCAAATATATTTTTACCACTCAATGAAACATAACCAATGAAAGAGCATTGGTTAGAAAATTATATATGTTAGTTAGGGCTATAGCTGTCAATTATTCCAATTATTGAAATAGTGAAACATATAGGAACACTAATCCATACACTTTTAAGGCACTATAGGGCCAACTTGACATGTGTATCCCCGGTTTCAATCTTTCAGGTCAAGTTTGAGATACTGGTAGCTAGTCTATGGGGAGGTTTGAACGCGGTTACCTGTCTTTAGACTTATTCCGCCCCCAGCCACAGTCCGTATATTACCAACGTGCTTGTGAAAGAGCTTGAAGGAAGGTGGTGAAACGTGAAGAAATGCGGATCAGGAGGCCCAAAGGTAGAATTGGGAGGTGTCTTCTATTCCCCAAGTGAAACTCTACCCTCAAGAATACAACTTCAAAACTCATGGCAACCTAAAGTAGGGCTACAAAACGGGGAAACTGGCGCTATGCCTTGTGGTACCAGCAATATTGCAAAACTGTATGTAAGGCAAGGACTGTCATCAGACCAGTTAACTTTAAATATAATTTTATTTGTCAATATTAGTATTTTAAATGATGATACTGAACCACAGTTTTCTTCTGCTGCAAAACATTTGAGTCCTTATGTCTTCCTTATTTGTTTGGAATCGTCCTAACGGGAAGAACATTCAGACAAGACGATACCAAGCAAGTTTCCAAAGGGACAGAAACAGATGAAACTCCCTTCTCAATCCTGGAGCAGAGATCGATTATTCTAATAACTCGAAATAAAGAGACGTAAATTTTCTATAATTTTTCTTTCAAACTCCTATAAGAGATATTTTTGCAAAAATAATATCTCCTTAAAAATAATCCTTTCTTAAATATCATTATCTAATCACATAACTTACCAGATTCATTTCCTTAGTAAAACGATGTAAAGTAAATACAGGCTGTATTTGTTTTTCATTACGCAGAGTAAAGGGTTGCCCAAGACGAGGGAGATAAGTGGGGGGGGGGGTGAATAGCAAGCAAAGCCACGTAAGCTAGCTTCAAGAGTCGATCAACTGTCAACAGTTGCCGTCAAGGTTTTTCAAAGTCAAGGGCGTGCAAATTAAATTTTAGATAATTAACTATAAAAAGCATTATTTCATACAAAAATTGGAAATTCTTCCCTTATATTAGGGTAAGCGAAACAAAACTATGCTTGCAGTAAAAGCGGAAGTAGGCCTAAATACAGTTTGTTCATAAAATATACTACAGACAAAGTAATAATACACATCCCATTGACATAATAAGTTATTGCTCAACACTAAATATATAAGTCAAAACACAAGCACCAAACACAAGTGAGACTAAACAAACTAAATTTACTTATCAAAATAGAAACATTTTATAAAGAACTAAAATTGAAACCAGGTAAAATTAAAACTGGAGAACATTAACGTTGCAATTATTGTCGGAATCGATCTCGTGCGTTATCGAATAAAACCATCTGAAGAGTAGTAAGATGGAAACCTGTTTGTACTCCGATCCCGAGATCCACTACAAACATTCGGATTCAACGACTCTTGTCACACTGCAGCAATGTCAGAGACACTGAAGGCGAAAGAAGGCAAACGTTAGGGTTTGTAATAAGAGAGCCATAACAAGAGGTCTGTTGTAGTAGTAGTAGAAAAGATCTGTGTATCGTAGAAGCAACACTTGAAAGGCATTGCTTATTGTTACTGCAGGAAGTAAAATCCCGTAAAATACATTAAAAGCAAACGAAGAGAGAACCCTGAACGATGAAAAAAGGTTGTCACTATGTATAAAAGTCCTGAAGGATGTAGAGAAAACGATAAAGAAGTACTCAATACAAGTAGGATTCAAAAGAGACATGTAGGAAGTATACATGGACCGTACAAAGAAGTAAAATTTGGTAGGGGATAGACAAACCCAGTAAGAAGTCGAAAAATGTTAAAGAACCTAGAAAAGGAAGTAAAAGGTTGTAACGATAGATCAATAATGTGAAACGTTTAAAAGGTCTGTCAGAGTAGACAAAAATCAGAAAAAAATAGAAAAAGTTGTTATAAGATAGGAAAGGATTACAGAAATAGAAATATTTTGTAAAATTTAGAAAAAGAGAAGGAAGGAAACGATTGTATTGTATAGAATAGTAATGTAAAACGTAGGCTGATAGAAGAAATGTAGTAGAAAAAAACAGAAAGAATAGAAGAACCTTTAATGAAACAGAAAAGGATTACAAGTAGAGGAGCTTATAAAATATAGAAAAGGGGAAGGTGGGAAGAATTGTATTAGATAAAATGGTAATGTGGAACATGTTAAAGGCTGGACAGAGTAAAAAAAACAGAAATAAGTAAAAAGCCTTTTAAGAGACAGAAAAGTATTACAAGAAGTAGAAAAGTTTTGAAACCAGAAAATGAGAAGGAAGGAAAAGATTGTTTCAGTTAGAATAGTCGTGTAAAATAAGTTAATATTGATGGTAGAAGAGGTTTGAAAAATGTATAAAGAAAGAGGGAAGAAAAACAGTATTATATAGAATAGTTAAGTGAACATGGGAAATGCCTAAGGGATAGAAAAAAATGAAGTCAAGTTTTTAACGTACAGCCTGAAGCAATAAGCTACCGACAAATATATTCACGTTTCTCTTAAGACAGAACCACAGAAGGTACAAAGTTTTGTCCTTATCATACTTTGCATATTATGTACTTTGTTTTAATCATTATTTTACTATTTTATAATTTATAACTATACTATATTTATTCACAAAATCTAAAACTGAATATTTTCCTGAAGCATCTACAGAAGCAGAGGACTGTAGATTTGCCAAGAATAGTTCTGCCCAACTAGCAATGCTTTGCAGGTGACGTACTTCGTGAACTACTACAAGTTTTTCCGAGATCATGTTCCCCATTATGGTGATGCCTATCCTGAGCGAGTCAGAGTTTCCGACAGTTCCGAACAGCCGTCGCGTTCCTGCTTGCAAAGCTGTCCGGCAATACTACATTCCAACATTGCAGCTAGAAATCCATTCTAGGAGTGGTATTGACATTTCGAGGGGGCAGAAAGGTAACTATAGTCCCCAGTAATTTTGAAAACTAAATGCCAGTTGATAACATTACACACAAGTAGACAAATAAGTCAAATAAATTTTTGTTTAAATAAAAGTTTATTCTACATTTGAAAACTACCCAATAGACATTAAGTCTAAGTAAGTGGATTGGGAAATATTTATTAAAGTCCCTCTATTAGCTCACACGCTCCTGATATATAAATCTTGTACACATTTTTAATCCTTAATAAAATAAGATTTCATTCATCCAATCAAGTTCAGTTACATATCTTTTAACCTATATTGGATGACAAGTGATGTTAATAGTTTTTCAAATATTTATTTAATAGTTAAATTACAAAAATTCGAGGTACTAGGTAGGATTCTAACTGAGTATCTTCATGTTCGAAGTTTAGTTTTTTTTAGCACTGAGCCAACTTTCCAATATCCAGACATAAATTTCTCAAAGATCTATATGAAAAAACCTGCATTGTATAACCTTATTGCCATGGTTACCACATAATATCATAAATAATGCTCTAGGATTAAAAATGAATGAAAAGAATAAAATAAACAAGCTGAATTAACGTTATCGAACCTTGCTTCACAGACGGGCAATACGGGAAAGGGAAAAGAAACTACAACACAATGCAAGCGACGCAAAAAATGAAAGCGTATAAATAGTAACAAATAAAAATCATAAATAGAAACACCATACATAGTAAAGAAAATGGAAAATTCCAAGGAAATTCATGCCCCCTAATATTGTTATTCTGATTTATGTATATACATATTTATATTAATTGTAATTATAAAATAAAAAGAAACTAAAATATATATTTTTTTATTTAATTAGGAATTGAATTGAGTTTTTTCTTTATATTACTTGTTTTTTAAGTTTAGAAATCGCAAGAATTAACAAGGTATCCAAAGGAAAACTTTAAATGTTCATAATCTACAATTCTAAAAAGATATACTACGTTTTTAACAATTCGTGAAAGAGTACATCCCCTGTTACGCTCGTGACTGAACGCCATAGATAGTCAATGCAGGAGTGCAGGGCAATTTTATTTCCCAAATTTGCCCCTCCGCCAAACGATTTTAACCATATTGCATGTCACAACGTCTTTGCAAATAAATTACAAGCATATTTTCTAACAGCTCTCAATTTACTGTAAATTCAATTTTTTATTAAAACAAGTAATACTATGAAAATACTGGAATGAACCCCAATACCACAAAAATAATCAAAAATAACAAATAAAACAAGTTACTAAAGATTAAACCCTTATGTACATTTCGATGACCATGTCATCATCATCAGAGGGTCTTATTACAAAATACAATCTAGCACACAAGAAGTTACAAACTAGAATGATGAAAACAAGTAATATAAAATGTTTTAAAGTAAATTCTTACTTAGGCCAACAAAGAATATTTTTAACTACTCAAAGATACATACTGCAATAGTGATCTGTGGTCGTTGTCATCTACAAAAATACCTAACACAAAAGTGATGATGTTCGTTGTCATCTACAAAAATACCTAACACAAAAGTGATGATGTTCGTTGTCATCTACAAAAATTCCTAACACAAAAGTGATGATGTTCGTTGTCATCTACAAAAATACCTAACACAAAAGTGATGATGTTCGTTGTCATCTACAAAAATACGTAACACAAAAGTGATGATGTTCGTTGTCATCTACAAAAATTCCTAACACAAAAGTGATGATGTTCGTTGTCATCTACAAAAATTCCTAACACAAAAGTGATGATGTTCGTTGTCATCTACAAAAATTCCTAACACAAAAGTGATGATGTTCGTTGTCATCTACAAAAATTCCTAACACAAAAGTGATGATGTTCGTTGTCATCTACAAAAATTCCTAACACAAAAGTGATGATGTTCGTTGTCATCTACAAAAATTCCTAACACAAAAGTGATGATGTTCGTTGTCATCTACAAAATTCCTAACACAAAAGTGATCAGTAGTCGCAATCGCCTACAAATACCACTGTATCGCCGATAAAAATACCACTGTATTTCCTACAAAAATTGCAATACCTATTACAATGGTGAACAGTGGTCGTTATCACCTACAAATATATCTACTGCAATAGTGATCTGTGGTCGTTGTCATCTACAAAAATGTCTAATACAAAAGTGATCAATGGTCGCTATTGGTTACAAAAATACCCCTGTATCGCTTACACAAATACCTCTTACAATAGTAAACTGTGGTTGCTATTCCTTATAAAAGCACCTACTACAATAGCGATCAGTGGTTACTATCGTCAACAAATATGCCACTGTATCACCTGCAAAAATACCTAATACAATAGTTATCTGGGGTCGCTATTCCCTACAAATATATCTACTACAATAGTGATCAGTGGTTGCTATCGCCGACAAATATACCACTGTTTCTCCTGCAAAAATACCTATTACAGTAGTGATATGTGGTCGCTATTCATTACAAATATACCTACTATATTAGTGAACAGTGGTTGCTATCACCTACAAATATACCACTGTATCACCTGCGAAAAAACCTACTACAGTAGTGATCTGTTGTCACAATTCCCTACAAAAATATCTACTACATTAGTGATCAATGTTTGCTATCACCTACAAATATACCACTGTCTCACCTGCAAAAATACCTACTACAATAGTGATCTGTGGTCGCTATTGCCTACAAATATACCACTGTATCCCCTGGGAAAATACCTACTACTGTAGTGATATGGGGTCGCTATCGCCTACAAATATACCACTGTATCACCTCTAAAATTACCTACTACTGTAGTGTACAGTGGTTACTATCGCCTACAAATATACCACTTCATCACCTGCAAAAATATCTACTACAATAGTGATCGGTGGTAGCTATCGCCTACAAATATACCTCTGTATCACCTCCAATCACTTGAGTAGTGATCAATGGTGGCTATAGCCTGCAAAAAGGATTGCATATGGAGGAACGAATTAAGTAGGGACAAAATACTTTTTGGTCTGTGATATAGAGAAAGTTTATTGTTTCTCTTGTTCAGGATTGCTCAACTGAAATAACATTGAGGACACAATGAGGTAGGCCTACATTCGGGAGTACGAAAAAATATAATACGAGGATGAGAAAACATTATGAATATACACATTAACATAAACACAAATATGGTGGCGCAAAATTAATTTCAAAGATGATCACATACATATCAATAATTACCATAACTTTATATTGTAAAGAATTGAACAAATATAATTAATTAATGGTGAAATTTGATGCAAATATTGACAAAATACAGGCAGACGTTAATAGAATATAATTAAACAGTTAATTATAAGATTAAATGATTATAATTCGATTTGACTGTATTATCGAGTGCTACAGGTCAAGTCTATTGTTACGCATGTGCAGCCACGAGTACGACAGACATAAAAGAAACCTTTGACATTATACGCCTTTTTAATATGCTGTATACTGAAAACAACAACAGTCGACGTAGGATAGTTGCAGATTGTTTAATAAACACAAAGACTCTGAACCGACACTGTTTAACACTGTACAAACTTGTAACAAGTTCTTTGCAAAGTTTGTAAATGTAAAGCTGCCGGCTTACAAGTTTTCTGGTACAGCTCCTCTCCGCTTCATGAAAGCCAACATAATGTTAGAAGAATTACGTACAAAGCGACACTTTAAACGCCACTTGTTAAAAGCCTAACACTTGCTGTCTTTGCAATGGACTTTCTTTGTCACTTTTCTCCACTGAATGTTTCTTATAGTTTTTAAAGCACTAAACCTTGAACTAAATTAGTCTGACGAAGGAACGTAGGTCAGTTTAAAAATTTTAATGGATAAGCTGCGTAAGTAAAACCTTGTACAGAATGTAGGGGAGATATCATGGTAACACCAACACAGAATCGTGTATTCCCACTAAATCGAAACAATAAAGAGGTATCTTTAATAATGATACAGCAGCGTACATGGAATTAGCTAATACTAATGAAATGATATAACGATCCCCAGGTACAGGAGATAGGGGGATATGATGGTTTATATACTCGACATATTCGCATACCGCAAGTACGCAACAAAGGGAAAGAAACCCCGCTACTGGCACTCGGTGTGCTGTGCGCGCGCGCGCGAGAGTGTGTGTCTCTCATGGTTTTACTTGCTTAGCTTTATTTCTAAGCATTCACTCTGACAATATTATCAGAAGCTATACAAAAGCGGACACATAAGGGATTGCTTGTCTCGTTGTAAGATACACCATCTTATACTACAAATGTCAAATTAGAAACAACGACAAACAGAAAGCGTTCATTAATAAAGCACTCAGATTATACAGACGTTCCATAATTATATATGTTTTTAAATTTATGCCTAATCTTTAAAACCAAAATTCAACTTTACAAATTATAATAAAAATTTAGAAACTATCGAAAGATGGTATAGTCATTCAGCCATCTAGTTGTACAGGACGTTATGTGATAAGCTAAGAAAGTATTAGGCTCAAGTGATTTAAATCAAGAATGGGCATCGGAGACTTAGCGGATGAGACTTGTTCATTTTAGAATACGTCAATCTGTAAAGCACAAATACGTTAATGAAAAACTATGATATAGATGACAACCGCTCTTAAGAAAGGGTAGACTAGATATGTTTAGCTATCATCATAGATGTTATGAACATAGATTCAATGATCATAGATGGAATTATAATAGATGTTATGATCATAGATGGGATAATCATAAATACTATCATCCTACACGCAATGATCGTAGATACTATGATCATAGATGGAATTATCATAGATGGAAAGATCATAAATACTATCATCATACATGCAATGATCGTAGATACTATGATCATAGATTCAATGATCATAGATGGAATTATCATAGATGTTTTGATCATAGATACTATGATCATATAAATGTTCTGATACGATGTTCTTTCAGCCTGAGAATTCTCTTGAAGAATGTTTTAAATTATATCAAACTATAGAGGACGGAATCAGCTTCAATAAAAAAAATCAAAATATTAGATTTACAAAGAATTTACTGAATTTAATAAAACGAAGTTATTTAACAACAGAGACAAAGTCCTCCGGAAATAAATGTAGCGCGTAAATCCCTCTCTCGTCCCGAGCCTCTCAAAGCTGACCGCATGTTAAGCAAGCAGCATCCCGCCCTTCTTTACATTTGAATGTAAACGTTTATTTTACCTCTTGTCCTAGCTCGATTTATTGCCAAATAAACGCAGTGTTGCCACTTCGAGGGAGAAATTTCCTGTTAAACAAACACTACAGAGTGCTGTCGCTCGTTACTGAAGGACAAACCTTTGACCGCGGGTTCGGGCAAAGGTTCTACAGGAAAAACCAAACGACGATCCCGCCGAAATGTTTGATTCGGTAATAATATTTTAACCACGCTTTTAAAAACTAGCTTGTTTCCAATATGTTAACACAGAAAAATATTCGTTTATCGCAATATGGTGTATATTAAAAGTGATATATATATATATATATATATATATATATATAATTTATATGCATGTATTTAAATGTATTTAGTATAAAAAAATCTGTTTATTATAGAACATGTAAACATATGGGCCGATCGTAATATGTTAATATGTAATAAATAAATAAATAAATAAATAAATATATATATATATATATATATATATATATATATATATATATATATATATATATATATATATATATATATATATATATATATAGTTAGTCTTATATACAGCGCTGTGTAGGCAATTTAATGACAATGAATGGTAACAATGAACGAAAGTAAACTAAAAAAAATCAATAAGTGAAAAAAATGAGTATACTTAAACCAGCATCTCAGCTGGTGAAACGGGCAGGTAGGCTGGTCAACGAATGTTTTGAGTCGCACTTTATAAAGAGATTTCGACTGTCCCATCCCTTTTATTAGAGTTTCTTCAACATTTTTTTTATTTTGTGCATTCGTAACTGTTTACACATATTTCAGTCTTCATATTTGTAAGCAAGGAAAAACCGACAGTACGGGTTTCCTTGTTTCCACACGGAAAGAAGATTGAACGCAAGCCTGACTCCTTCCTGCTGCGGTCGCCCGCATCCTGTGCGCCAGAACGTGATACACCGAGACAGGTCGACAGTGTACACAAAGGGCAAGGTTGATGAATGTTTGAGTACGTAGATATTTAAGAGTAAGAGGTTTGGTTTTAGAGTTTTATATAGGGTCAATCCTACACCTTTGTGACTTACAATGAACCAGTAATAAACTATATGCTCTTAAAAGTTTCAGTTCTACATTTTTGGTAGAAGGTTATTTCTTAAAAGAGAAAACACTGAGAGTGGTTGGCCAAAGGGCAGCGGTGGGGCGAGCCGAATTTACTGACTAAAGTTTGGGCTACTATAACAATGATATGAGTAAGAAACAGTCCTCGCAGAGTTCATTTCGGAACCCAAAGGGCGTTCGTAAGGTCTAAATACTTCCGTTATTCTGGTGTTTTTGTATTTCATTCTTTTCGAGAAAGGTAGAAACCTGCTACAATTGAGTGCCAGTTAGGTAACAACTGTGGTCTGACAATAGGATTAAGGATATGTCAAATGGGATGTACCTAGCCTAAAACAGGTTATTGTTGAATGGGTCGTACCTACCCCAGAACAAGAATATTGTTGAGTGGAACGTGCGTAACCCAGAGCGAGAATATTGTTTAATGGGTCATACCAGGCCCAGAACAAAAATATTGTTTGAAACGTGCCTGACACAGAACGAGAATATTGTTGAGTGTTTGTATCTGGTCCAGATCGAGAATATTGTTGAATGCGGGGTTTCTAACCAAGAACAAAAATATTGATGAATGGGTTATACGTGGCCAAAAACTAGAATTTTGTTAAGTGGGACGTGTCTAATCCAGAAAAAAAACAAGTGGGGTGTGGCTGACCCAAAAGGAAAATATTGTTGAGCGGGACGTGCTTGACCCAGAAGGAGAATATTGTTGAGTGAGACGTGCTTGACTCAGAACGAGAAAATTGTTGAGTGGGGCGTGTTAGACCCAGAACTAGAATATTGTTGAGTGGGACGGGCTTGACCCAGAACGAGTATTGTTGAGTGGGACGTGCTAGACCCAGATTTAGAATATTGTTGAGTGGGACGTGTTAGACCCAGAACTAGAATATTGTTGAGTGGGGACGTGTTAGACCCAGAACTAGAATATTGTTGAGTGGAGGTGTGTTAGACCCAGAACTAGAATATTGTTGAGTGGAACGGGCTTGACCCAGAACGAGTATTGTTGAGTGTTGCATGTCTGACCCAGAACGAGAATACTATTGAATGGGACCCGTACTTGACATGGTTCAACAGAGAAATAGGAAAGCTCTGAGGGACATCATTCTCTTTGCACGCAGAATGGTGATACTTGGTAACATTCTTCTAGGAACAGAGAAATGTCCCTGGTATGGGGCGAAAGTACCAATGTGGGCGGGTCCGTTTCTTATTATTTTGCAATACGTAAATGAGTTTCATCCCATTAGTTTTGCACTTATCGTCAGGCAAACCTGATCACGATCCCGCAAACAGTGTTTCACGGAAAACGCCCTAAATGTATATTCGTAGCATTTGTGAACATTCAATCAATTAGCTGCTTTTATTCGATGGCTCTGCTGTGAAATTATAATCGGAACTCCCATTAGGCGCTTCTAATAGACGAGTAGTGCGAATTCTGTATTGGCCTTTAATATCAGAAGTGGTATTTTTATTGCTTTACAGGATTATGCCTTTTGAATATTGTAATACCATTATTTCTAAACAGCGTAATGGGTTCGAGAGATTTCAAGCTTTCAATTAGCCTTAAATTCATGCTTTACTAGTTTGTAATTCTATAAATTAAAAACTAAATGTACTAAAATTTGTTTCAGTCACTTCCCGATTGGGAAAGATTCATGATCTTATGGTATTTCTCTGATATCTCCTTAATGTTGGTAACGATAATTCGCGTTAGAATAAAAACAAGCGGTTTAATTAAGTTCAAAGGCGAAAATCTTTTCTAATTAATCTAAAGCCAAAGAGTGAACCTGAATATTTCCAATGTTTTACAAATGCACCCTCTCTGAAGATGACTTCGGATGTACAATCGAAACGTACACATATTCCAACAGTTGCTCCGGCAGGCCTGTCCTCTGCAATGCAATCCATCTAAACATGTTCTGTAACATTCTATAAGGATTAAATACAAAGATAATCCAACGGCATGATCTCATTAGTTAACGATGATTAATTCAGTTTATTTTTACTCAAACGACTCACCCCTAACAAGGGGTGAATGTTCGAATTTACAAATTGGAATAACGGAATTAGTAACTTTATTCGGTTATAAATGAAGCAAACACTCTAATTGGCGGGATTAAGCGTTCAGCCAATTAGAAAACGATGTTAAAGACTTGGCTTCTTCATTTGTTAATCTCAACCTAACGAGTTACAATTAGAGGCCATATTTAAACAGTGCAGTGAAAAGCGGGAAATGTAAAATACGCCGACGAAATACAAAACCGACGGTTTTGTAGAACTCAAAAAATAGCGGGAAAAATTATTGAAACTTCGCCCAAAGACTGTTTACACGAACTCACTGGTAAGGACTGGTAACAAGTAGCAAATGCAAAAATTCGTCCATATCTACTCTCATCGTGTTAAAATAATAATCATTTATTATGATTACATCTGATTTATATAAAACGGAGTTCGTATTAATTGCTGTTGTTGTCGTTGTTATTATTACTATTATTATTACTATTCACGTAAAATTTAGAGTAAAGAAATTGATTTGGATTTTTTCAAACCTAGAAGTTTAATTTTTACTTTAATGCGAATTTTAGACCTCGTAAATGTACAAAACACTTCTAAGCTTTTTTAAATTCATTCTAATTAGCTCACACTCTCCTTATATATATATATATATATATATATATATATATATATATAGGCTATATACATACTATACATACATATATTGTACAAGATTTTAATCTTTAATAAAGTACGTTTTTATTCATCCAATCAAGTTCAAATAATTTTTTTAAAACCTATACTGGATGACAATTGATGTTAATTCAGTGTTTTCAAATATTTATTCATTAATTTAAAATAAAAAATTTGATGTCGCGGTCGAATTCGAACTGTCAATCTACATGTTTGAAGACTAGGTATTTTAGTACTGAGCGAACTTCGCCAGCGCTAAAATTGTCTTATAGGTGTATTATATGAAATTATAAGAAAAAGATTCATTGCAATAGTGAAGCATTACGAAAGGTGGATAGAATGAGAAGTTATAGATCACTATCAGATTCTTAAATTATATGGGGAAAAAACAAATAATTGAGAAACAAAAAATATTACAGTCCAACACCATTTATTGTATGGTGGTAGAGAAAAAATTGAAAAAGACATTCGCTTTATATTTTGCCACTTGATAGATTCTCTCAAGCACGCACGCACGCACGCACGCACACACACACACACACACACACACACACTCACACACACACACACACACACACACACACACACACTGGGGACTCGTATATTATAAAATAAAAGTAAATTATAATACTTATTTGTCGATTTTAGTAGCAATTAACTTAAAAACATTCTTTTTCTATAGGTTTTTCTTTTACTTGTAGCTTTAAGGAAATCACGCAGTATGAATCCGTGTGCCGGGTCGGAAACCTGAACTAGACCAACTCTCTATCGGGGCCATAGGAAGCCGTAGGCCGTCTATCCGTCACACTTGTAAGGCAAAGTATAATAAAGGGTAGAGGACTCAGGGTGGGACTAGGAGAAGCCTTCATGAACCTCTGGTACTGCAATAGAGTACACTTATGCCCACGTAGGCATGGCCGTTTACCAGAATTATACCCACAGTTGAATCACTTTGACAAAAATCGCCTCGCGCAGGCATGTGGGGATGAGGGGTGGGTCTTGGACGCGTGCGAGGGAAGGAGAAAGAGAAAGTTCTAAGTAGACACGCTTCCAGCCTGACTACATACTTTCAGCTAAGTTGAATCATTTATGCCCGTCAAGAGAAAGAGCCCTGGTACTACATCGCTGTGCCAACTCTTAAAGAAAAACACATGTACTATAAAACACAAAATATAACGTAAAACCTAAATCAAAACATTACACCAGAAAATGTTTTTGGAAAGGTACGTATAGATACGTAAAGATACGTATAGTTGCCACCATCGGCAACTTTCACGACCAACTGAGATGTCGCTCAGAGCTCTCGTCCTGACGAGAATGCGCACTGGCGCCTCTTGGCAGTGCGCATCTAACACCCTGATTTTTCACAAAGTGATTTGACCGTACACCGGGACGAAGATATGTTATCGGCTTCTCCTTTTTTTATAAATCGTATTCTAATGTCCTGGTATATGCAAAAATAAGAAAATACACATTCAAAATTTAGTTTATGTGATTTCGTGGGTAATAGTGCTCAATGAATGCGGACAAATGAAACTTTTGTACCCACGAAGCAACATGAATGATTTTAATTTAGGCCAAGGCCATTATTCAAAGGAGTTAATTATACTTTGGTTCTAGGAGTTATGGGTGGCATTGGCAAAATAGCTTATTCGGTCTGCAACCTGAACCAAAAGGAGTATCTTCAGCCACCAGGTCTACTTGTTTTTTCTATTTTTCTATTTAAATTTAAAATATTTTAATTTTAACATGAATGAAAATTCTGACCAAACACGGGTCGTGTTTTGAAAGTATCGATATACCATCAGGAAGATGCTATGATTATCTTGAAAGAGAATACATCTGTGTACGCAGAAACAACATATTGTATTATTTTTCTACTTATTAGAGAATGATTAATATAAAGAAACACTTTTTAAAGTCAATTACTACATAAGTCAGCAAAGAAAAGTTTTATTTCAGTTACTTTTTATTAAATAATTATAATAAATAAATATAAATTAAAATAGCGTATGCATTAAAACAGCTGTTCTGCCACATAACCTACAATATAAAATCAGGTGTTTTATGTTGTAAGTTATTTCAAGCCAAATGGGGCGAAATAACAATATTGCATGACTTGACCCTTATGTGAAACGTTTTTCTCCCATATAAAGCTAAAATAATTTTATTATTAAACTTAATTAATGAATTAATATTTGAAAAAACTATATTAACATCGAATGTCATCCACTACAAGTTTAAAAAATTTATTTGAATTTGAATAAAAAAAAGAGTATTTTACTAACGATTAAAAATTTGAACAAGTTATATAATATAAGTAGGATGTGAACTCAGAAGGAATTGAGTGAATGAAAAATAAACTATTTTATGAAATATTTTTCGTTTTATAGGCGAGGGATCAATTTCGTCGGCAAAAGGATACGAACTTGTAACTCCAATAAAATTTGATAACATACAAATTTAGAGAATGAGATCGATTGATTCATCAATTTTCCAATTTAATCCATAGCGATCTGGGATTTTGTTGGATGAAATTACAATTTGTTTTTGTGTTGCATGTTCTCTTGTATTTAAAGTAATACTGAAATTACAAGTTCAAAACACACGCGCGCGCGCGCACATACCCACACTCACAGTCTCCCATGCTACATTTAACGTTAAATTTATAATACAATTCAATTTTTCAACGGTATTTCAGAAAACCAGGCTGTTCTATAAAAGCTTTTATAATTGAACCTTTTCTAACTGGAAATACTTGCGCACTGGACAAGACTTTATTCTATTCCCGAGTGGAATGGCGGGGGCTGGAGGGGTATATTAACAAAAGAAAGATCCTCCAGTGTCGGGAGAAGGGTTGGAGTGCCTATTGTGCCACGACTCTGGTAATGCACTTCAGATTTTGAATCCGACATTTATACCCGGAGCTATTGTCAAACGTAGTCTCACAAGGGGACCGGCACTGGTTTCCAGACTTTACTCTTTCATTCACTGTTTTAGCGTTGCCAAGGTTAGCTCTCCTTTACATCGCATTGTATATTAGCATCAGTTGACACTGCATCTGTTTATTTAAATAGAAACATCACTTCCAAATACAGAGGTACAGTATTAACCTGGTGTCTGTTCAACAGAACAAAGTACTTTTTTTCTGTTCGTCTGGTAGGGACAGGGTCGGATTTACAATTTTCTCATGAGGGGCGTACAACAGTTGTGGAATAAACCTACGAGAAGCTTATGGGGATATCACCCACACAGGTTAATGGGTTATTTTTGTGCCTCTCTTTTGAAAACATTTAGTTTTGAAGATCTAATGTTACACCCAAGATAAAACTATTCATTGTTAGTACACCAAATCGGAATTTTTAAAATTAGTCCGTTTTTCAAAATCACACAACGTAACTAGAATGGAAGAATATTTCTAATAATATATAAATATTATCGGTCCTAAAAACTTTTTTCAACGTCTTCCGACACCCATTCTCCAGTTTTCCCTGTCCATTCACTCATCCTGTATCAGCACTTCCTCTTCCATCTTGTTGTTAATTCCTTCGATACAGCTCCTTCTTGGACGACCTCGTTTTCGTTTTCCCTGTGGTTTTTATCTCATAGCGGCTTTGGCAAGCGTTTTTCACTCATCTGCTGTACATAACCGTACCATATTAACTGTAATTTTATCCGTACTTGTGTGTGGGGTATCCATAATTTCTCTTATTTGGTACCCTGTAATCCTTGACTTTTTTGCAGATCTGCGCCAAAAGTCCATCTTCGTTGCATTTAGTAATTTTTCCGATCGATGTTTGATTTGCCATCTTCACTTCCGTACGTTACAATATTTTTATCTAATTTTAAACTTCTTAACTAAGTGAATACGTAATTGCTTACTTGCTGACGCGTTTCAAAACGATCGTTCCTTTTACGAAGCTAACCCTCTACTGGCTGTTTACAAACGGTATGACAGGGTTGGATTTATGACAGTGGGTGAGGTGTCGGCGTATTCTGTAATACATTGTAATCAAGAAACTTTTAATAATGTTATTATATAGTCTTTTTATTTTCTTTTGATATATTCTTATTCACAACTATTCCAATTAGAAGTAGATGCATGATTGTTTAAAGTAAATAAGTTACACTTATTGAAGATTGTAATTATATTTTAATAGCAGTACAGAACTGCACTTACAATTTAGTTTCATGCACTTGCGATTTAGTTACATGCTTGTATGTACAGCTCCTGAATACTGTACTGTATATAGGCCTACATATGTACGGTATATATTATCACTTTTGGTAAAAAAAAGATGCAATGACGGTTTGCTTGTTTCGTTGAACACGTTTCTTTGATTAAAGATCACTCTACCTTCGAAAGAATAGACGATCG
The DNA here is from genome assembly GCA_036971475.1 of Prosapia bicincta. Classification (NCBI taxonomy): domain Eukaryota; kingdom Metazoa; phylum Arthropoda; class Insecta; order Hemiptera; family Cercopidae; genus Prosapia; species Prosapia bicincta. Next base: position 50,445,333 of record JBAIZL010000008.1, on the reverse strand, counting down.
GCTTCTGTAGCTTCATCTTGTTCGATCAGCTGGTCAAAGGCCTAAAGCTTCGCTAAGCAACATGGTTTGTTTTATTTCATCTTCAGCCGGCGCTAGCTGTATGCTCACTAAGTCTGTAATACAATAACTCGAAGACGCTTACTTTATTTTCATATTACGTCCACATACGAGAGGTTATACTGTATTCTGAACATTTTTTAATTTCAGTCTCTTATTGTATGAATTCTCTTGTTATTGACCACCTATATATAATCGGTTTTAGTGGTTGATCTTTTATCCCCACTTTGTATATTCTTCGATTAATTTTAAATAATTCTGAATGAAACAAGTAATATAAAACAAAATTTTTAAATAAATTCTTACTGAGATTAACAAAGAAAATTTCTGTTTATTTACTCTAGAGCACTATGTATGGTATTGTGAGGTAACCATGGCAACAGTTCAAAGTTGTACAATGGAGGTTTCGACCACAACCAGATGAGGGGAAAAAAATTCAAATACATCAATGAGAGATATATTGCTAGGTATTGGAAAGTTGGCGTGGTGCCAAGACACGCTAGACTTCGAACATAAAAACTCTCAGTTTCGATTAAGCTAAACCCCACAAATTTTATGATTTAATTATAGAATAAATATTTGAAAAAACTGTATTAACATCAATTGTCATCCACTATAGGTTAAATAAAATGTAATTGATTATATAAATAAAACGTATTTTAATAAAAAATCGAAAATTCGAGCATTTTATTAAAATTGAAAATGTGTGCAAGATATATATATAAATGAAAACAATTTGTTGCATATATATTATATAACAACAAATCAAAAAATATATATCTATAACAAAACAAAGATTTGTTCAATGAAAACAATTAAAATTTTTTCAAAACTAATTCCAAACAGTAGCCGGTTTGTATTCCTTGTTATGTAATGCCATATATTGTGGTCGACGAACATTTCCAAGTTTGGGAAAGTGATTTCAAGACTTTCAGACGTAAATCATTGCTTTAGCGCCGCGTAAATATTATTGCCAGAAAGGTAACACGATAAAGAGATCAAAGCCAGCAAGATAGGGAAACATAAACTGCATCCGCTAGCTTCGCTTTCACGAGGCGTATCCTTTCCTAAACACTTTATTAAACTCCTCGTTTCGGTCGATTTAATTTTATCTCTTCATTTCGTTTGAAGTCAAGCAGATTGCACAGGTAAGCTGGCCGCAACGCTCTGATTTAGATGTTCGATGAGCGCGTTTGACCAGCTTCTAATAGAATACGACCGTGTTATAGAAATTAGGTCGTAAAAACAATTTTGAGCGGTAAATATCTGGTTATTAATTTATTAAATATTTTTAAAGTTAATTACGAAATACAATTTCTTTACGCTGGTACATTCAAACGCGAATAATGTGACAGCTTACTCAGTGAAACGTTGTCTTCTGGTAAACTATATATATATATATATATATATATATATATATATATATATATATATATATATATATATATATATATATATATACACTTTAATGTACTTAAACAAGAATCTTGCTTGGTATATATGCGAGTCGAATATCGAGAACTATTAATTATGTGTTACTGAGTATTAGAGTAAGCTCGAAAACGAGAACAAGTAATTAATAATTTTCGAAAGACGACTGGTGTATATCCCAAGTAAGATTTTTGTTTAGGTAATTAAAGTAAAGAGATGAGTCAATACAAGAAAACAGTGTTGCAAAGTTAATATATATATATATATATATATATATATATATATATATATATATATATATATATATAGAGAGAGAGAGAGAGAGAGAGAGAGAGCGAGAGAGAGAGAGAGAAAGAGATACACACGTGCATGAAAATATTTCATATATATAATACAAAAATTTCTTTTCAAGTTATATATTTTTCAAACATTTGCGCTAATTAATATAATAGCATCTTTGTGAATAATAATGATATATTATTCTTATCCTTTATGATATCTCATTATTATATCTTATACACATTAAGAGCTGAAAAACTTTGCAAAATTTGTAACTTAAAAACAATTCTTATACTTGAAATATTTTTATTTATTTATTATATTACAAGAAAACGTATCATTGTGTGTGTGTGTGTGTGTGTGTGTGAGTGAGTCTAACGAATATTGAATAAAACTGAATCCATCACCCCCAATTAGTCCGTATAGTGAGGTGAGTATTTTTTTTAATAGGTTGGTATTTATTAAATATAGCTAATATTTATTTCGCCTTCAACTCTTGAAGAATTTAATTCTAAACATATGTAATACAACCTCCTAAACTATTATTTAGCAAAATTTATGCGTTTAATAATTAATATTTTAAATGTTACAATTTTAGAGATTTTAATTGTTTGCATTTGTTGTGGGTAGTGACCAAGAAGTCGCCCATTTAGCATAAAAATGAAAAACGTAATGATGTAGAAACTAAGTTAGTTGGATCTTCTCAATTCTAAGGCGTAGCTTCTCCCTTTTAATTTATCGGATTCTCTCCCTTTTTCTTCCAAGAGCACGTCACCAGAGAAAGGTTATTTTCTTTACCCCTAAACCCTTATACACTTTATTATCTAGTGGCACCTATACCGATACCTAAACTTCGAATGAAAGAGCACTACTTTATTTTCTCAATCTAAAAGGAAGAGTTCAACAGAATTCCAATTAAACGCTCTTGTGATAAAACTTGGCATTTATTAAATCCATGATTTTTCTGAAAACGTCCATTATAGGAATAGGCATGGTAGTGATATGTGAAGATTTAATTCGGAGCAGGGAGTCTACAGAAGGTTTTATCGCCCTAAATCAATTAGACGTATGGGCAACAGCATAGACTTGATCAATCTCCGCCCTCAAGTGCTTTGTCCGTTGGGAACGTTGGCACTATTAACAAGACTTTCTCAATAGCTCGGCATATGACAATCCTAACCATCAACGCAAGTTATGGGGACAAGATTGTCTCCCCTAATACCCTGAATGATCAGCTGAGGTATAGTATATTTGCGAGGTGACTCAAAGATAGGATACGTTGATATGCCATTCCGCTGTATTCTCATGATATGTTCTCTACGTCTCTCTCCCTACCCAAACTAGCTCTATTCTCTCAATCCTCTGCCTCTCTCCCTACCCAAACTAGCTCTATTCTCTCAATCCTCTGCCTCCCTCCTTATCCAAACCCGCTATTTTCTCTCAATCCTCTGCCTCTCTCCCTACCCAAACTAGCTCTATTCTCTCAATCCTCTGCCTCTCTCCCTACCCAAACTAGCTCTATTCTCTCAATCCTCTGCCTCTCTCCCTACCCAAACTAGCTCTATTCTCTCAATCCTCTGCCTCTCTCCCTACCCAAACTAGCTCTATTCTCTCAATCCTCTGCCTCCCTCCTTATCCAAACCCGCTATTTTCTCTCAATCCTCTGCCTCTCTCCTTACCCAAACTAGCTCTATTCTCTCAATCCTCTGCCTCCCTCCTTATCCAAACCCGCTATTTTCTCTCAATCCTCTGCCTCCCTCCTTATCCAAACCCGCTATTTTCTCTCAATCCTCTGCCTCTCTCCTTACCCAAACTAGCTCTATTCTCTCAATCCTCTGCCTCCCTCCTTATCCAAACCCGCTATTTTCTCTCAATCCTCTGCCTCCCTCCTTATCCAAACCCGCTATTTTCTCTCAATCCTCTGCCTCTCTCCTTATCCAAACTAGCTCTATTCTCTCAATCCTCTGTTTCTCTCCTCATCTAAACCAGCTCTATTCTCTGAATCACTGCCTCTCTCCTTATCCAAACTAGCTCTATTCTCTCAATCCTCTGCCTCCCTCCTTATCCAAACCCGCTATTTTCTCTCAATCCTCTGCCTCTCTCCCTACCCAAACTAGCTCTATTCTCTCAATCCTCTGCCTCCCTCCTTATCCAAACCCGCTATTTTCTCTCAATCCTCTGCCTCTCTCCTTACCCAAACTAGCTCTATTCTCTCAATCCTCTGTTTCTCTCCTCATCTAAACCAGCTCTATTCTCTGAATCACTGCCTCTCTCCTCACTCAAACCCGCTCTATTCTCTCAATCCTCTGCCTCCCTCCTTATCCAAACCCGCTATTTTCTCTCAATCCTCTGCCTCTCTCCCTACCCAAACTAGCTCTATTCTCTCAATCCTCTGCCTCCCTCCTTATCCAAACCCGCTCTATTCTCTCAATCCTCTGCCTCCCTCCTTATCCAAACCCGCTATTTTCTCTCAATCCTCTGTTTCTCTCCTCATCTAAACCAGCTCTATTCTCTCAATCCTCTGCCTCCCTCCTTATCCAAACCCGCTATTTTCTCTCAATCCTCTGCCTCCCTCCTTATCCAAACCCGCTATTTTCTCTCAATCCTCTGCCTCTCTCCTTATCCAAACTAGCTCTATTCTCTCAATCCTCTGTTTCTCTCCTCATCTAAACCAGCTCTATTCTCTGAATCACTGCCTCTCTCCTCACTCAAACCCGCTCTATTCTCTCAATCCTCTGCCTTCCTCCTTATCCAAACCCGCTATTTTCTCTCAATCCTCTGCCTCTCTCCCTACCCAAACTAGCTCTATTCTCTCAATCCTCTGCCTCCCTCCTTATCCAAACCCGCTATTTTCTCTCAATCCTCTGCCTCTCTCCTTACCCAAACTAGCTCTATTCTCTCAATCCTCTGCCTCCCTCCTTATCCAAACCCGCTATTTTCTCTCAATCCTCTGCCTCCCTCCTTATCCAAACCCGCTATTTTCTCTCAATCCTCTGCCTCTCTCCTTATCCAAACTAGCTCTATTCTCTCAATCCTCTGTTTCTCTCCTCATCTAAACCAGCTCTATTCTCTGAATCACTGCCTCTCTCCTTATCCAAACTAGCTCTATTCTCTCAATCCTCTGCCTCCCTCCTTATCCAAACCCGCTATTTTCTCTCAATCCTCTGCCTCTCTCCCTACCCAAACTAGCTCTATTCTCTCAATCCTCTGCCTCCCTCCTTATCCAAACCCGCTATTTTCTCTCAATCCTCTGCCTCTCTCCTTACCCAAACTAGCTCTATTCTCTCAATCCTCTGCCTCCCTCCTTATCCAAACCCGCTATTTTCTCTCAATCCTCTGCCTCCCTCCTTATCCAAACCCGCTATTTTCTCTCAATCCTCTGCCTCTCTCCTTATCCAAACTAGCTCTATTCTCTCAATCCTCTGTTTCTCTCCTCATCTAAACCAGCTCTATTCTCTGAATCACTGCCTCTCTCCTCACTCAAACCCGCTCTATTCTCTCAATCCTCTGCCTCCCTCCTTATCCAAACCCGCTATTTTCTCTCAATCCTCTGCCTCTCTCCTTATCCAAACTAGCTCTATTCTCTCAATCCTCTGTTTCTCTCCTCACCTAAACCAGCTCTATTCTCTGAATCACTGCCTCTCTCCTCACTCAAACCTGCTCTATTCTCTCAAACCTCTGCCTCTCTCCTTATAACAACTCGCTCTATTCTCTCAATCCTCTGTCTCTCTCCTTATCCAAACCAGGTCTATTCTCTAAATCCTCTGCCTCTCTCCTTGTCCAAACCCGCTCTATTCTCTTAATACTTTGCCTCTCTCCTTATCCAAACCAGGTCTATTCTCTAAATCCTCTGCCTCTCTCCTTGTCCAAACCCGCACTATTCTCTCAACCCTCTGCCTCTCTCCTTATCCATACCAGGTCTATTCTCTAAATCCTCTGCCTCTCTCCTTGTCCAAACCCGCTATATTCTCTTGATACTTTGCCTCTCTCCTTATCCAAAACCGCTCTATTCTCTCAATCATCTGCCTCTGTCCTTACCAAAACGAAGATTACTTGTTGAAATGGTCGGTACAAGATAAGCGCAGTCACGTCCGCAGTTCCACACATTAAAAAAATACAAAAGCTATGGCTTCTTCTGCCATAGTTATGCTCTGTCTCATCTCACAAAGGAAAACTCTGAGTTAATATATTGTACAGCTGACAAAGATTCAGAATGCGGAACTTACAAACAAAACTATAACTTTGCAACTCAAGCATTTCGCCAATGCCTCCTGTATTGCCAATAGATATCACTTTTTCCTTACGAACTCTTCTTCTGCCATAGCTATGCTTTGTCTCATCTCACAAAAAAAAACTCTGAGTTAATATATTGTACAGATGCTCGACAGTATCAAACACTTTTAGTAGGTTTGGCAAAGTATACTGTGGAAGGTTATTAAATGAGGAAAGTAATTCCAAAACCGGGAAATTAATCCGCAGCCCCTGGACACTATACAGATCGGTCGAGTGCCCCGATGTAAGAGCAATCCGGAGGGGCCATGTAATTGTCTTGCAATGGGATTAATGGGGCAGGATACAAATTGCAAGTCACGGAAATAACAAAGTACGTAATGACATCAGGACGAATTTAATTTGCTAGACCGGGGCGGGGCGGGGGTGATTTGGGTTTTAATTAAAGCGGAAAATTTGATAAATTGTATCGACAGAGTAGCGGAAGTTTAATATCGTGTCGATTGGCGTGACTTCGACAGAGTGGCGGAAGGTCGAGATGTTAGTTCGTGCATTGCCAATATCGATCCGGTATATGCTGAGGTATTTGCGGCCAAAATGAGAAACGTATTTCCACTGCACGGTACATCGTGAGAGGGAGTGTACGAAAAGGGCAAGGCCGCGCAACGTTTCATGCACTGCTGTTTACATCATCAGTGACGTCACAACAACCTTGACTCGCCTTATCAATGCATACTCATATAGCTCAATTCCTATCCTCTAAATGACCCAACGGTAGTAAAAATTGAAGGGATACATTTTTTGTTGTATTTTCAAAGAGATTTGACGTATATCTAATATCTAAGGATTGAAAGGAATTGTGAATATACTTAGGATTAAAGTAGACATAAAACCCCCTCGCAAAGGATGTAGGAAGGATCATGCCGCACACGTACCTGAAATAATCCTCCCTTATATCTGGTTCATAAAGAGATGCCCACTCGCTTAGTCAGGCGACCTTGTGCACAAAAATCCTTCACAACTATTATTGACAGTGGCTTCCTTATTCATCAAAGAAAAAAATTATATTTTAAAAAATTAAGCCAATTCCTACTTAAGTCAAGAGAGAAAAATTTTATTTCAGGTCATTTTTATTAAATACTTATATATATGGTGATATGTTTTCTTATAATAGGCATATAGTTAATGAATAAAAATATTTCAAATACAAGAACAGATTTAAATTATATATTATTCAAATCTTTTCCCCAATAAAATAAGTATTCGCATCTTTAGGAAAAACAATGATATAACATTCTTTATATAGAGAGGAAAGTCGTCTAGTATCGGACAGGGGGTGGTATCGGACAAATCATCTTTAACCAGCAAAAGACTAACGGCAGCAACTGGCATGCCATCATATTCTGTTTCATCAAGGAAAACAGAGCAGTTGTCACCATATTGGCTGATAATGCTGCGTCGTTTAGTAGTAAGGTCACGTTTTGTCGTGTTTCTTACAGTACAAGGTTAGGTTTGGGAGATTATAACTTCAGTAAATGTGAGTATTTATATGTATTGTGTTTACATCATAATAGTACTATACTATGCTCCTCTACAAGTTATAGGTGAAACGGATTCCTACACAAACTAATAAGTTTTATATAGTTGAATCCATGTCAAATCCTGTTCGGGTGGTATCGGACAAAGTACTTTCGGGTGGTATCGGACAAAGTACTACCGGGTGGTATCGGACAAAAAATATTCTGAAAATATATACAGTTAAAACTCTACTCAAAGTATTTTTTTTTACAAGAGAGAAATGGGAAATATAAGAGAGAAATTAAGTGAACAGTGTACGAAGAGAATAAGTTTAAAATTAAAAAATGACAATAAGGGAAGCAAGTGAAAAATACAGTGTTCCAGGAAGCTCATTTGGGGACAGACTCAGGGCTATATCTAAGGGGAAGTTGTGGAACGCTCAGTGAAAATGAAAGTTGTAGAAAACAAACTGAGGAAATACTACAAAAGTACAAGTTTAAGAAAGGTTTAAATAATAACGACGAAATTATCCCAAACAAAGATAACAATGTCTCTCCCTACATCATTTATGGCGAGAGTTTTGAGGAAGACTGAATACAGTGTCGAATATATAAGGACTGGGCTCATGAAAAAATGGGCCGACTTAGAAGGAAATAGTCTTTATTACCAGTGGCATGTTTATACGAAAAAATAATAAAAATCAGAATAGACTAAGCGTTTTTAATGTTCAACCTAAAATATTTCTTAATATGTATTCTATTTCTCAAAAAAACATAACTAAAACTTTAAAACTGAACAACATGTAGTTTTATATTTGATTTTTCAAAAATATTAATTTTTTATGGATTAACATATATTTAAAATAAATAAATACAAGTCTGTTAATTGAGCACAGCATGACTGTCCGATGCCATCCTCCATAATCTGTAATACAAAAATGCAAATGTTTTGAAAGTTGGGAAAAATAATTATTTCTTTTATATTCTAAAACAAAACTATTTAATAGTACTTGAATAAAAGTATAAAGGTTAGAATGGCAAATAAATCAATTATTCTAAGTTTATAAAAAAAGTTATATGGAAAAAAGGTGTGACCGATACCATCCGACCTTCCAACTCTCTCTTTCTCCCTCTTTCTCTCCCTCTCTCTCTCTCTCTCTCTCTCTCTCTCTCTATATATATATATATATATATATATATATATATATATATATATATATAAACAGATAGATAGATAGATAGGTAGATAGTTCAAATTTTTAATCGTTGAATAATCGAGTAAATAAAATACTATTTCTATTCATCGACTCAAATTCAAATACATTTTTAACCACACAAATGCTAAATTTCAAACATGTAGTCATACAGTTCGACTTCAGCCTAAGGATATCGATAACCTATAATTGTTAATACGTTTAATAATGCAGTAAAAAAAAGTGTAGTAACATCAACTGTCAACCACTACAAGTTTGAAAACTCTATTTGAACCCAAGTGGATGAATAAAAAGTATTTTATTAACGATTGAAAATTTGAACAAGATATATATAGAGTGTGAACTAATAGAAGGAATGGGAAAATATATTGAACCTGACCTATCGCCTTTGAAACTGACCTATTACCTTAAGGCTAGTTAAATGCAACGAAACCGATTATCCACACTAAATAGTTATTCGTTTAATAGCTCTAATATATATATATATATATATATATATATATATATATATATATATATATATATATATATATACAAATCTATAAATAACATCAAGCAATGGAACTATTTATCTTGTATGTTACCTAATTTGTTGTGATGCGCTGGTATTATACTAGCGCATCACGACAGCAGTGTCAGCAACACGTATATAACGCCGTCCCACTTTGCCCACATTTGCGCTACCGTATTTCCCAGTAGGGATAGAATAAATAAAGTTTGCTCCAGTTGTTTCGCTTATCACTCACCAGACGGAGAAATGTAGTTCCTCCAGAAGAAAGTCGCCTCGCAGAGGATAATATTGCTGACACAAGATTCGTGTTAAAAACATTAGAATTACTAGAGTTATTTTGATTATTTGTCATCGGGGGATTTTTAAAGTCTTCTTATTTTTAAGCTAGTTTTAGTACCTTACCTGACGAACAGTGAAGTAACTCCTATATCTCCCAATACTAAGTGACATTCATATCTCAATATTTATCCTTATTTATCGTAGGTGCTATACGTCTGTTTACGCATGCCACGTAGGATGCCCCGCCCACTTCCTAATGTACTTGAATCTACTTGTAGGAGTCCTTAGTGTTGTTGCTACTCGTTCATAGTTCGTGGATCTCTAGATATTGGACTCACTATTTTTTCAAAGCTATCATGAATTGTACCATTTTCATTTGGTTACAATAATTTCGCATAAAAATAAACCAGTGTCTACTCAATCTAGGTAGCCGTGTATTCCTGACTAAGAAAATACAATTATGTATTTGAATAATTTGTGAATAGTCTCAAATCTAACTGTAAGATAAAAAGTCTTTTTAAGTAGATTTCCTTACTTCAGTTTCTACACGTTATTTATTTACCATATAGTTCGTATTATATCTAATATGTGTTAAAACTCATATCTTTGTGGTCTGAAAACTCACATCTCTTTTGCATGGGTATCCTTTAAAGGTTTTAAAAGCGCAGCACTCCTATTAAAACACTTCGCAATTGCTTTCTATGTTGCCAAATTCAATTCACTGTTCAAAAATCGCTTCTTCAGATGATTTATTCCTTTGTCTAACCTCTTCCTCACACAAACAACTCTTAACTTAACATATTGCACATAAACATTGTATGCCCAATATGAGAATCAGAATGAGGAGCTTACAAACAAAAGTGTAAAGTTTCATCATAAAAAAACCCGGTCTATTTAATCTAGATAGCCGTGAATTCATGAAAAGGGTTATACTAATGTAGCACAGTATTTGAATAGCTTGCGAAAAGGTCTCAATCTATATTCCTGTAATGCAGGTTCATCAATATAGTAACTGATACATTTATTATAACAATATTCTTTGTTTCAAGAACATTTCGTTATGTTTTAAAAAAATTTTAATTTATATTTATACACAATAGACTACAACAATTTTACGATAGACTACACAATTTAAATTTAAAAAATTAAATGTTTACTTTGTATTTTTTAGAAAGATGTTCGCATATGTGCTGATCTAGGTTCGAATTCCGAATGAGGCTGTATATTGTTTTACATTTTGCTGGCTCAATAAAGGTTTAATACGAGACAAAACATGGCGATACTTTCACTTTGTAACATAGAATAGTCTTAAATTATTTATACTCACAGGACACTGCGATGACGCTACAGAAAAGGAATTAGGAGAAACTCACCTGAAAAGAAAACAAAACAATTAATAAGGCTTGGAAAAGAGGAGAGAATAAGCAATTATAAAAGGGGAGACGCCGATGCTATCTCCTTAGACTTTCAATTTCACTTAGCTTCACCTTTCTATTGCTGAATCATCTCTATTTCCCGCTGTCAGCGTTTAGAGATAATTTATTTATAAGCTTACTTTAAATAGGAAATTGAAAGCAGTTAGAGTCATTACGGGAATATGATTTAGCCACGATAAAAACTCTGAGAGTTTCAGCATGTCAGTAGTTAATCTGTGGTTAGTTATCATGAGGAAAAACTCTTTCCTGGTTTCCGGCCTAGATTAGAAATGAAGCGATACTCCAACTAGACACTAAGGTTTCGCCCGCTTTTCCGGACTAGTAGAACTTTCCGACCTGGGTTTTCGTACCTTATCTGATTAGTTCAGTCCAAGGACCTTTTCCTGGCCGGACATGAGCCCAACCCGTTAGACCTTGAGATCAGTCCTTTCAAACATAAAAACATTCAGTATTTTGAAATTCACTGACAAAGCTCTGTTGGAATTTTTTTAACTTCGACTTTTGTAGACGCCTCCACTACGCCTCCCGTATAATCCTCTTCTCCCTCTGGTATAACGCCTTTACTCTACGTTACATAAGTCTGACGGAAATAGAAACAGCGTCTGACATAGATAACTACTAAACATTTGAGAAACTCTCCTACTTCGGCGAGCAGTTCTTAAAACAAGATCTGTTTGCACCCTATAATCCACTCTATGAGAGATTTACAAGTGTTCCTCGTTGCGGGGCATACTCTATGTACACCATTAGGCTCGCTACATCTTCATTTCTTTATAACATCTTCAATTAATTAACAAGAAATTCTATATTAAGTAACTTAGTACTATAAATGTTGTTGTTTCTTTTCGAGAACACAGGTAATCTGTAGTTCTGAAAACATTAAAAGTTTTAGAACTTCTGCCATTTGAAAAAAAATGTTTACAGTATCTTACTATTTCCACATTTTCCTAGAGTATTTCAAGTATGAAATGTAAAGATTTCATAGCAATAAATAAATAACAACGAGCGGCTCATAATAAAAAACCACAGGTAAGGAAGAAAATCCAGAAAGAATTTAGAGTACCATCATACTCGGGACTTAGTCCTAGGCGGGTCATAAACTCACCCCGTTAGGTATTGAGAGCTAGAAAATCCGAAGGCAAAAGTTCACCTGAAGGAAAAGAAGACGATGGCAAGGCATTCCGTGGTCACGCTGCAATGCTGAACCACTGTATCTGACTATTACGAAGGTAAATGGACTGTTACTGATTGAAACACACAGTGCGGGAGAAGTTTACAATGAAATTAACCCCCTAAAACTCGCCTAAAACGTCTTTTATTAGAAAAGACGTTGAATACGTTTTGCTCAAAAAATGAATTCTGTAAATGAATTTAACGATAAATGCCAGTCAATAAATTAAAATGAATTCTGTAAATGAATTTAACGATTAACGCCAGTCAATAAATTAAAATGAATTGTCCACGATTTATGTACGTTAGGTAAACACATCTGTTCCTATAGATAAGTAGTCCTGTGCGCTGTTACCAGGTCACAATCTGTGACCTTCGCGAGATTCCACTCCTCCTGACTCAGATTCTTTTGCCAAATAAGTCTTTGGAATACACAATTATTTTATACATTTCGTAAATATTATCTCTTGTACTAACTATTTAGCGGGAAGACATATCGCTCAATCCTGATGGGATAAGGTCTACCAGCACTCCTATTTCCACTAATAGGGGATTATTCTGCCATATCTATTTCATTGAAGGCTTCCTTATTACTGTCCTTCCAAGAGAGTGTAAAGGGTAGACACTTCTTTATGTAAAAGGCAGTATGATTACTTCTGTTATGCGGCTTATAGTAGCATCACTCGGTGCTTTGTGAAAATTCTTAACCCGTCTACTCCAGCTTTAGGTCCACCCTGTACTCCTTATCTTTTCTTATCTTTCTAAAGCTATAATAGTAATAACGTGCTTGATGATTTTATTACTCATAATTGTCTGGTACAAATACAGGAATAACGAAAGATATGCGAAATTTTGTGGTTCCTTATGGTTGCGAGTTCTCATGGCGGACACACAGACTACTATCGGGTCAAAAAGTGTTGATACTCGAGATTAAGCTTTTACTACAAGGCAACCGATATACTTATAACAAAACAAGATACACCAAAATTTCATAAATTTTTTTTTTTTGCTGTTTTAACTTTGTCTTTCAGCAGACAGGGAAATTTCCCGATAGTAGCGTGTTGGCCTCGCCGCGCCGTCCCATCGAAATTTCCCTGCACAAGACAGCCGAGCGGTAGCAATTTCACGCGCTAATGCATCCCGGTACCGATTCGATCAGACATCAATATAATTTTTAAAGACTCTGTAACAAATTTATTGCTTTAAATTGTCAATTCATAGCTTAAGAGCTACAATTCAAGCTTTCATTGCTATTTTTATCTTCATCCGATCCCAAAATAAAACACTTTGACAAACATCACAACAACGTTTTTTGTAATTAAGTAAAAATTCTGAAATTCATAAATATGGTATACAAATATATGTGCTACAACTTATTAAATTTTTAATACGATTGGTTTAATAGTTTTTATATTATAAATTTTCAAAGTCTGGCATTGTCTGAAAAACGCCAAAAAATGGTACTTTTTTCATTCAACCCGCTGAGAAAACCGCAAAAAAATTAAGTTTACATTAATAGACGCAAAATTAAATTTATGAAATTTTGGTCCATCTTGTTTTGTTATAAGTATATCGGTTGCCTTGTAGTAAAAGCTTAAACTCGAGTATCAACACTTTTTGACACGATAGTAGGTTACCAATGGTCACATCTACACTTGTGCGATTCCATCAGTTATATTTACATCTCTCCAAATCTGCTAGCTCTTGCTTTTGGTTTATTTGTTTACATTTCGGCTTAAGTTAGCAATTATTTAAAGCAAATACTTTGTGGGAGTATAAATCAACGCCGTTATTAAGCCTTATGAACCTCCATAAGCGAGAGTAGCCCTGTTTTAAGAAGTAGTTAGAAAATTAAATATATTCGCCCACAAATACAAGCTAAGAAGTCACCCTTACGTGCTTATATAATTTTTCACATTCACAGGTGAGCGCACGCGCAGTTAGATCATTTAAAAACTATACAAAGGCTGACGCGTGGGGTTAATACTCCTAGATTGCCTCCCAAGTTGGTAGGATGCGATAAAATAAAATACTCAGGGCGAACCAAATCTCCTGCCGTGAGTGATCTAGAATGGGCGGCGTCTAGCCAGCAACTTCTCTGGGTAGATGCAGCTGCGTACAATAGTCAACGCATCGAGAAAACTTACTGAGGAGGAAACAACAATAGCAGAGGACTCGGTAGGAAACGATGCTCTTGGTTCCGTAACTTGCGTCCATGGTTCAGATCTGCAGCGAATAAAATCATAACATCGTAGCTGAACGCCAATTTTTGAAACACACAAAACACACGAAGAAGATATAAATGCTAATGGTAAAAATCCACTGATCCATAGATCCAGTACAACCAAGAAGATCCAACAGATCTTAGGTAATAACAACTGCCTGTGTTTACACGACAACGCGATTAAACGGATTAAACATACTGTGGGAGTTTAAAACTTGAAATAGTTTTTTAAAAATAATTCCTAATCATATTCAATAACATAAGAAACTGTCTTTGGCCTAGACCAATAGAATGGTAGAACGGCGTTGCCAAGCCGACACACACTGCCACCAAGGAAAAGGCGCTGGAGGCAGGTTGTATCCAGACAGACAACCTAGTTGGTATTTGTTTTCTTACTAATCATAGACTGATTGGGTTAAATTTGAAAATTCTAAGAACACGGTCTTCGTAATCTGATGATCTTTCAAAGAAAATAATCAGTATGTCGGCAACGCATGTAATTTTGTTCTACGAACAGCTTCAAGTGATAACGACTAAGTTCCTTGTAGGCGAGACCAGCGGTCGTAATCTTTCAACGCCACACTCACCTGGATGATTCGCTTACAATCGAACCCACATAAACCCTGCCTTCATTTCGACACCTTATATTTTAAATTTAGAATTGAATTCATCCTATTGAGTCCCTCTCCTTAGACGCTTAACTTATGAGTGTTACAGGCTTTGAGGTCTAACACATTTACGTACGCGTGTTCACACGCACTAGCACACATGCAAACACACAGTAACTGTATTTCAAGAACAATGTTACTTGATTTTTCAAGCTTTTGGCTCTGAGGCTTTCGGAAGCACGATGTCATTCCATCGTCAAGCGTATTACGCGAGTGACAACATATTTTAAAAAGGCAGATCGCGAAAATCAAGTAAAATTTTCTTAATCTACAAATAAATTATATTAATACTTTTTTATGTACATTTATTAATATGTACGTGGTAAGTGAATCGCATAGAACAAATTAGCTACAATTACCCTTTATATATATATATATAATTTCGTAAGACAAATTTTGAGAGAACAATTGTGGAAGCTTGGAAGGTCGTACAGAGTTGGGAGACGGCTCAAATTAAATATTGGGGAAATATAGGTTTTTCTCAATTTACTATATTAATAGGGTTTTGAGAAACTTAAAGTTACCAGAAATCTGCATAAGAAATACATTTCAATGAAAAACAGCTGAGTATGATTTTCAAATATTTCAGCTGAGATACAGCTGTACAAATATTATATTAAAACTAGCTGAGTAGAAATATTTTAACAGTGTTAAAGAATAATTACACATATGAACTTAGGATCAGGTTTAGTTAATGGAGTACGTCTTATCGTACTAGATATGTTTGACAATTGTATTAAATTAAAAATAATCACTGGTTCTGGAAAAGGAAACATATATTTCTAACGATATTAAATTAATATCAACAGATCCTAGCATGCCATTTCGAACGAAAATGAACCAATTTCTTCTAAGACTTACATTTTCAATAACTAAAAGTAAGGCTTCAATCGACCAAATCTGTTTTTACTGGTTTTTACAAATAATCAACTTTATTTTGCACTAAGTAGAGTAAAATCTCAAGATGGATTAAAGATACATATTGATAACACGATTCGTCAAAAAAATCATATTAAAAACACATTCACAAATATATAGTTTTTGAGGAAATTTTATTAAGAAAATTTTGAATTATATTAAATTTAATTTGTATTAAAAAATAAAATTATTTTACAATAGTTTAAAATTTGTTTCAACATAACTAGGGGTATTTGCCCCTACAATCCTCTAGTATGTATATATATTATCGAAACAGCTGTAAGTAGATTTCAGTATCAAGACCACCATAATAAAAAATATATAGGATAACATTAAGACGATGTTGAGTTTATTACTAAAATCTCCACACAATTGTACTATTGGTAACTGCCAGGTCAGAGTCCTCCGCGGACAGCGCTCTCTATTCATCACGTTCGACATTAGCATGTAAATTATTCGCCAATCGGTCCTAAATGCATGTATTGACCTCAATTATTGATATTTACAAATTTAGGCGGTGCTGTGTTTATATTTAGAATGGATCTGAAGGTCGAACGGTCCTGAGACCAGTTGTCCTTGACGTTTGGTGAAAGTATTCCTGGTCCGCGGCAGCCGCTACTCATTCTCGACAAGAATTTGGAAAACAGAGCTGTGTGCTCTTCGAGTAAGGCTCTCTTTACCTGTGATTTGTAGAGGAAAGACTTGTAAAGGACCTTTCCCCGTAGAGTGGCAATATTTGTTAATTGTCAAAATAATATAACAAATGCAAACCTTGTTATAGGATATTATAAAGATATCCAATGATAGGGGTAAGGTAGCCTACAGCATAAATCTAATGTTTTTAGGAGAATAATCCTGAGCCAGTCTCTTCCATGCAGCTGATTTACATTCTACTAAGATCATAAAGAGGTTTCCGCCGCAATTACACGATAGAGTGGGAATGTGGCGGAGAAAGCAATACAAATCTATGATAGTCTTGGAACTGTTCAACTATTCTAGTTCTTTATTTGCACAATAAATATTACGATAGCTCTCATGAACTTGTTTAAGGCTTTAAAGACATTGGTATTTAATTTAACATGAGATATTATTTGGAATAAAAGTATTGTACTTGGAAATGTTGAAACAGCTAAATCAAGTATATAATCGATTTATCAGTGATGGATGTTCGGATTCGGTGTTGTTTTTGATAAAAACGTACAAGATGTAACAAAATACAACCCGTAATTAACAAATTTCATTATTAACGACAGAAACTCATAAAAATTTTTAAAATTGAGACAAAAATTAAAGAGTTTATAAGTTAGCGCAAGAAGTAATACAGACTAAATAAGAAAGAGATGAATAACAACAATAAGAAGTAATACAAACGATATAAGAAAGAGGTGAATAACAACAATAAGAAGTAATACAAACTATATAAGAAAGAGGTGAATAACAACAATAAGAAGTAATACAAACTATATAAGAAAGAGGTGAATAACAACAATAAGAAGTAATACAAACGATATAAGAAAGAGGTGAATAACAACAATAAGAAGTAATACAAACTATATAAGAAAGAGGTGAATAAAAACAATAAGAAGTAATACAAACTATATAAGAAAGAGGTGAATAACAACAATAAGAAGTAATACAAACGATATAAGAAAGAGGTGAATAACAACAATAAGAAGTAATACAAACGATATAAGAAAGAGGTGAATAACAACAATAAGAAGTAATACAAACTATATAAGAAAGAGGTGAATAACAACAATAAGAAGTAATACAAACTATATAAGAAAGAGATGAATAACAATAAGAATTAATACAAACGATATAAGAAAGAGGTGAATAACAACAATAAGAAGTAATACAAACTATATAAGAAAGAGGTGAATAACAACAATAAAAAAAGATGAATAACAATAAGAAGTAATGCAAACGATATAAGAAAGAGGTGAATAACAGCAATAAGAAGTAATACAAACGATATAAGAAAGAGGTGAATAACGATAAGAAGTAATACAAACGATATAAGAAGGAGATGAATAACAACAATATTAAGTTTTAATTATCTTACTTAAGAGATGTATAGTAAAATTGTATTCCATTTACGTAGGATAAATGATGTTACTTATGAGCTCACAGGGGACTACATCATCCATGCAGGCGCCTACACGGATGATGTAAAAGGCGATGACGCAACGTCGCTTAAGGCCATGTTTAAACTTATCAGATCATATTCGTTACGACCGTCGGTAAAGTAATAACAGCCAAACAGTACGGCACGAATATTAGCTGAGGTTGCGCACCAGCTGTAGCATCACTGTGGTACCCCAGTGGTAGCTTCACTGTGGAGGCGCAAATGTTAACTTCACTGAGGTTTAACCACCGGAACCTTCACTGTGGTAATCCAGTGTTAGTTTCGCTATGGTAGGTACAATGATAAATTCACTCTGGTAGCCCACTTGTAGCTTCAATGTGGCGCAAATGCTAACTTCACTGAGATTTAACCACTGATAGCTTCACTATGGTATCCCATTGGAAACTTCGCTGTGGTAGCTCAGAGGTAGCTTCGCTGTGGTAGCCCAGTGATAACTTCACAGTGGTGGCACCAATGTTAGCTTCACTATGGTAGCTACTATCTATTGGCGCCAGCGGTATCTACGCTATGGTAGCCAAATGGTAACTTCACTGAGGTGGTACCAACGGTACCTTCACTGTGGTAACCCAGTGGTAGCTTCGCTATTGTGAGTCCAATGATACATTCACTGTGGTAGCCCACTTGTAGCTTCACTATGGAGGCTCCAGTGGTGAATTCAATATGGTGGAACCAGTGGCAGCTTCGAACAAAGCTATATATATATATTACATTATGAAAAAGATAGGATAAAGGTTAGGACTTAATGGTCTGGGACTTAATGAACCATTACGGTACACCAGTGCAGGATCACGTGCATGAAAAAGAGGAGTTCTGTATTGAAAGAGGATTCTTTCAAGGGAGATAGGGAGAAACATACAACCATTTAGGCATGAGTCTAAACATGCACACAAAATACTGTATTACAAAGATGACCAAAGGCAGACAGAAACTGACAGAAAAAAATTCATGAGAGGAGGGGAGTGGAAAGAAGAAGATAGGGGAGAGACACATACGGAGAGGAAGAAGAGACTGAGCAACAGACAGAGTGAGGAAAGACATTTTATTTTAATATCATTTTTTAAAGACATTTTTCTGAAGTTCAATCTCTATTATATTACTTTAGCTCCACTACAAACTAATCCATGCATTAGTAGTTTTTCTCGTAGTGGTCAAGAAATCATTAGATTAAATTGTACGACTGGATAGGAAACCATTACCGACATAGATCTGCTAAAAATAACTGCACGGAACCAGTTCCAGCTCCACTTTCGCCGAGCCTCCCACATAACGTTGTGAAATGTACGTTACGGAGTCTAATCCTCAGCGTATACGCCGTTTCACTTCGTATATTCAACGTGACATTCAATGAGACTCTACGAGCAAGTAAATATTTACGATTTCTTTTCACTAGAACATCCAAAGTAAACGTTAAATTTCAAGTCGCAAACAAATGGTTTGTTGGAATGTTTGACAACGTTCTTTTTCTAAATTTCTATCACATTAAGACAAAGAGCAAATTTTTACAACTAATATTTTACTTCTTGTAATTCTTCAGGAAATGATGAATATTGTGTTCATATTTTGGTTTTAAACCAAAATGTAGATAGCTTTACCTCAGACACCAGCTCCAAGACGAATGCGCGATGCTTCAGGGGCAATCTTATGCATATAATACAAGTCAGCAAGTCTTTATGTTCACAGGAACCGACGGCAAGGAGAAATAAATTCTGTTTTAACTAAATTGTTTTCGCTGACAGCCGGCTCTCTCTAATGCTAAAATAGTTTGCAATTCCATTTTATCTTCCAACCGTAATGAAACGTATTTTAATTTAAATTTTGTTGTATAAAAACCGAAATAAATCTTATTAAATAGTAATTTTTGCAAATATATATAAGAAACTTTATAACAAAATATATTTATAAACACTTTGATATTCATCAAATACGATATTATATAATACAATAGCCACTAGTAGCAATTTTTAATGTAGTAATAATTTGACAATTCCATTACAAACAAATAACATTAAAAAAATTAAGTCAGCTCCTACTGACTAAATTTTATTTTAGTTACTTTTTATTAAATAATTACAATTAATATAAATATGTATATGCATATGATAGAATTACAATATTAAGTGGCAAAATAGAAAGCGTATGTCCTTGCAATTTTCCATTTCCCTCTCTATACATTAAATGGCGTTGGACATCGTTTGTTGCAAATGGCGTTATTTTTGTTTGTTGCTATTTATTTGCATTTTTTCGTTCCTAATTTATGAAGCTGATGGTGGTCTATAACTTCTTATTCTAACCACCTCTTGTAATGCTTCATTATTGCAAGGAAGTATTCTCTTATAATTTCATATACATCTCTAAATAATAGATTTCTAGCTATGGGAAGTTGGCCGAGTGCCAAAGGCCTGATTATCAAACATGTAGTAATTCAGTTCGAATCTGGCAGAGACATCAACAATTTTAAATTTATTTAATTAATAAATATTTGAAAAAAACTGTATTACCACCACTTGCCATCCACTAAAGGTTTGAAAAAATGTATTTGAACTTGATTGGATGAATAAAAACTTATGTTATTAACCATAGAAAAAGAAGAAAGATATAATAATTTCAGTTTTTGGTTTATCACGAGAAACTGGCAAAAGTACAGAATGCTTCCAACATTCATCCAAAGAAAATTGTTGATCAAAATATTTTAAGGACAAATTACAATTTTGTTGGATAAAAAATAGCGTCAACTTTCTTAAGTTTCTTTGAAAATAAAATCTCTCCATATGCCACTTTGGATTGAACTGAAACCGGGATCTGGGAGTTCAGGACATCAATACGTACACAGTTCTAAGATATAGTTCAGTCCGGCTTAATATGGATTACTGGCTTTTCACATGAAGCTTTCCGGTGTTACCCTAGGCCAGATTTCTTGTTCTGAACACATTCTGGCGACCAATGGCGTGGCAAGGGGGGGGGGTTAGTGGTCCGCCCCTGGACCAGTTTATGGCATGTCTTTTCTTAACAGAAAACTGTCGTCACTGTACGATCAAACGTGATGGTGCTGGAAAGGAGAAAGCGAAATGAACGGTTTATCATTACAAAAATCAACTCTAAAGGCTGCGGACACACAGAAAGCAACTGGTGATCGCAACGCAACGCAAACTTGAGTTGCTATAAGAAAAGTTGATTGTCGGTTTACAAGATCGTTCATACAAAGTTGCTGGTTTTGTTGTCGGTTATGTCGTCGTCAGAGGAGGACGCCGTCCTTGTCTATATTTTAAGAAAGAAACTACAAAAACGTTACAAAAAGAAACAATTCAGTGTATAATGTTGAATAAAATTATAACCATATCTATCCTGACTAGATACTTCTTAGGTATATTTTAATATAGGTATAAAGTAATGTTGTATAAACTTACAATCATAATCTAGACGTAGTGCAGTGCGCTGTAGCTACTGCGCGCCCGGTTCACGCTATAGCCTACACGGCATTACAGACTAACATTTATAATGGGAAAAAAGTAAAGTTTTTATGGAAAAAGTTGATATTCGTTTTCTACATATCGAAACGAGTAATTTAAAAAAATTGAAGAAACCAACGTCATTAAGACTATATTTTTACCCCTATTTTATATAATTTCAAAAACATTGTTAGTATTCATTCCTATCGTCTTAAGTTGTTGGGCACACAAATCATGACCAGAACCAAAAATATTTTGTTTTTCTAACATGATATACCACTATAATAAAACACTATTCAATGAAACAGAAACACAAAAAATACAAATAAAAATAATAATTTAAATACGATATCACTCTTGAGAAACACATACACAACACAACAAATACTGCTGGCAACTGAGCAACGAGTTTACAGCATGTCGTGACCGGAGCAACTCTAGTTTCTGTGTCACTCGCTAGTAGCATTGCTATCACTCCCTATGAATATGAGCATGCAACTCTGTATGCTGTGAAAAAGCGACTTCAGTTTGTGTTGCGTTGCCGTCACCAGTTGCCTTCTGTATGTCCGCAGCCTAAAGGAAGACTACCCAAGATCAACAGTTCCAGTCAGTCAGATGAAGTTTTTCAAATATTAATTCATTATTTTAATTTAAAAAATTAATTCTAGTTTTATATCGGAGAAAAGCTTTTTACAAATGGGGCAAGGTATGCAATATAGATATTTCGTCCCATTTGGCTTAAAATAATTGATAATATGATTTCATAAAACAGCTGATTTTATGTTATTGAGGTTATGTGATAGAACAGATGTTTAAACGGATAGGTTATGTTACTTTATTTAAATTATATGTAATTATTTAGTAAAAAGTAACTAAAACAAATTTGTCTTTGTTGATCTAAGTAGGAATTGACTTTGAAAAAAATATATTACTTGTTAATGTAGTGAATATTTGTTTAAAAAATCAGGTTCTCTTAAAATTCTTTTGATGAAAGAGATGGTGATAAGCTACATGGTGTAGTCTTCTTATAGAAGAGATCATGTGGTAGGATGTTGTAGGGTGCAGAGAAGGTGCCCCCCCCCCCACTGGGGACGCAGGATTTAAGGACTCTGCCAATTAATACGAGTATAGCGGCCTCTGAAAACAAGGTACCTTGATTGTCTCGGGTGTATTTCGGCCACGTTCCATCAATCGGAAAGATCTAAAGAATACTTATTGTTATAAAAAAAAGAAAGGTGAACACAGCAGCATTAAATTTCGATGCCCGAGGATGCCTTAAAGAGAAAGAATTTGTCTACATAAAAAGAAGCACCAAAACGGTGCGGTGGGAAAAAATACTGCTTACATTACATAATTTTAGTTAATAATTTTCCTAGTAAAAACGTGAAGGCTACTATTCTATCCTCGGCGCCTTGGTCGCCATTACAACACACAACCCCACGCTGTGTACGATCAATAGCCACGAGCTTGCCCTGTCTAATATGTTATACTTATCCTCCATAGCCGCTATTGTATTCTTGCCCCTCTTTATACACAATATCTGACCGATCGCAGTTTCATTCCAAGATTTTTTTTATTAATGACAGTAAACTAAGAAGACATTACTGTTTTGATTTAGTTCTTTAATGCATATTTTAAAACTTAATATCCAGCCCGTTTTAAGGGTCTTCATTTTTTATATTATTTTTAGTTTTAGTCTACGTTTGTTAAAGGATCACAGTTTTCAGTTAATTTTGACGTTAAATTGCCTATACAGTGCCGTATTGCCTGTTTTAGTATGTTGTGTATCACTAATTACATGTTCAGTCACGTTTACCAATGCGTTGTTATATATATATATATATATATATATATATATATATATATATATATATATATATATATATATATATATAGCCTAAATTCTGATTTCCTGACAGGGAGTACTTATAGAAATACGTTTAAATTATATTCATATATTAATCAAATGTACACATACGCGCCAACGCATACGCACGCACACAAAATGAAAGTGATTGTTTTTCCTATATTTTTCTATTAAATATAAATTATTTTATTAAAAAAAAATTAATTTTTGTAGAAATAAAATGAAGAGTTTGCTAGTCAAGTATTATCATTTATTTATTTAGCGGCGACGTTTCGGTAACAGATTCATTATCATCATCTGATGGTTCTGTTTTATTCAAAATCCTTCAAACCCTTGTACTCACACATACACAACTTAACCAACGATTTATTCCAAGGTACTAATTCATTCACTGCAGTTTGGAATCAGCAAAACAAAGCCTGAAGATGGTAACAAACCTGTTATAGAAAAGTCGCCGCTAAATAAATAATTGACAATACTTGGCTCGCAAACCAGTAGTTTTATTTCTACAAAATTTGAAATTAGGGAGTGTAATACGAAAGAAGAAGTACTTAAAACTGAACGTCAACTATTCGGTGTCACTCTGATGTTGGATTTAACCAGAAAATGTTGATACTAGTCAGTCGGAGAAAAGCTTCCACATTTATTATATTAAACTTTAAATAAATACTATATTAAATCGAATTGGTATGTGCCCCAAGTGTGAATATCTTAGTTTTATCGTCATAAGTGT
The DNA here is from genome assembly GCA_036971475.1 of Prosapia bicincta. Classification (NCBI taxonomy): domain Eukaryota; kingdom Metazoa; phylum Arthropoda; class Insecta; order Hemiptera; family Cercopidae; genus Prosapia; species Prosapia bicincta. The sequence goes on along the minus strand of JBAIZL010000008.1, from coordinate 50,421,204 downwards.
TGTAGTTAATTTTCTTAAAGTAAGTTTTAAAAGAAAAATTTGAAAAACTGTTAGCAATTTTTGCAGTATTTTGTAAGCTTAATCGTTAAAGTCACCTCCTGAATCTGCTCTGGACCTCTTTAGTGTATCTACTACGTACCTCTCTTATGTATCTGTTCTAGATCTCTCAATTGTAGCTGTTCCTGATCTTTCTATTATAGCTGCTCTAGGTCCCTCTATTGTAGCTACTCTAGACTTCTCTATTGTATCTGCTCCATAACTCTCTCATGCAGCTGCTCTAGACCCCAATTGCAGTTGCTCCTGACATCTCTCTTATAGCTACTCTAGGTCCCTCTTTGTATCTACTCTAGACTTCTCTATTGTATCTGCTCCTTAACTCTCTCATATAGCTGATCCTGATCTCTCTATTATAACTGCTCTAGATCCTTCTATTGTAGCTTCTCTAGACTTCTCTATTGTATTTGCTCCATAACTCTCTCATATAGCTGCTCCTGATTTCTGTATTACAGTTGCTCTAGGTTCCTCTATTGTAGCTACTCTAGACTTCTCCATTGTATCTGCTCCTTAACTCTCTCATATAGCTGATCCTGATATCTCTATTATAGCTTCTCTAGGTCCCTCTTTGTATCTACTCTAGACTTCTCTATTGTATTTGCTCCTTAACTCTCTCATATAGCTGATCCTGCTTTCTGTATTATAGTTGTTCTAGGTCCCTCTATTGTAGCTACTCTAGACTTCTCCATTGTATCTGCTCCTTAACTCTCTCATATAGCTGATCCTGATCTCTCTATTATAACTGCTCTAGATCCCTCTATTGCAGCTACCCTGGACTTCTCTTTTGTATCTGCTCCTTAACTCTCTCATATAGCTGATCCTGATCTCTCTATTATAACTGCTCTAGATCCCTCTATTGCAGCTACCCTGGACTTCTCTATTGTATTTGCTCCATAACTCTCTCATATAGCTGATCCTGATATCTCTATTATAGCTGCTCTAGGTCCCTCTTTGCATCTACTCTAGACTTCTCTATTGTATTTGCTCCATAACTCTCTCATATAGCTGTTCCTGATTTCTGTATTATAGTTGCTTTAGTTCCCTCTATTGTAGCTACTCTAGACTTCTCTGTTGTATCTGCTCCACAACATTCTCACGTAGCTGCTCTAGACCTCTCTGTTGTATCTGCTCTACAAATCTCTCACGTAGCTGCTATAGACCTCTCTATTGTATCTGCTCCACAACTCTCTCACGTAGCTGCTCTAGATCGCTCTATTGTAGCTACTCTAGACTTCTATATTGTATCTGCTCCAGACCTATTTATTGTATCTGCTTCACAACTCTCTCACGTATCTGCTCTAGACCTTTCTATTGTATCTGCTCCACAACTGTCTCACGTAGCTGCTCTAGACCTCTCTATTGTATCTGCTCCACAACTGTCTCACGCAGCTGCTCTAGACCTATCTGTTGTATCTGCTTCACAACTGTCTCACGTAGCTGCTCTAGACCTCTCTATTGTATCTTCTCCATAACTCTCTCACGTAGCTACTCTAGACTTCTCTATTCTACGTCATATTCGTATATTGTGTCTTGTGTGGCTAATGAAAGCCAAACACAGATAAGCTATTTCACCCACAAGATCCATACATTACCTTATTCCAAAACCAAGAACATTTTATCCTCTTCGGTTCTACCGTGATTTTACATTGTTTTTGAAAAGGAGATATGAAAAGTAGACCTGTGAAGTAATAATCTTTCTTTATATCCCAGACCCGGGTCTACTCACTACCCGCATCATGTACAGACGGCCAAAGCCGTATAAACAATCCAAACTTTGATCCGATCGCGGTTGACTAACGTGAATGCATCTGAGGCTTCTTAAACACAAATTTTCAAAACTCGCGTCTATTGTTTGACTTCGGTAAAATTAGATTTTTTGGAATAAGTAATACGGTTTAGCAGTACTGGCAATGGATGAAGAGTTTATCTAGAATTCTGGTGCACCTGAAGCGTCGTACAACAAAACGACAGAACATAACAACCACTTATACATGCCCTTATACATATTTTACATGAGCTGTAACGCTTGGGGCAAGAGTATTGTGTATACAAGACCCACTATAAACTTTGCACATGTCCATAAAAATATACAACAATCTAAAGCTGAAATTGAAAGAACTAAACCAGACCTCCGAGCTTCTCCGAAACGCAAAGGGAAAAAATAAATATAACGAATTCAACTCACAATCCCTCAAACATATTTCAATGACAAAGTGTTCATCATCAATGAGCACAGTTAATACATCTAAACTATAAATACAACAATCTAAGAGCAGATATATAAAGGGCTAAACCAGACCTTCGAGCTTCTCCGAAACGCAAAGGGAAAAAATAAATATAACGAATTCAACTCACAATCCCTCAAACATATTTCAACGACAAAGTGTTCATCATCAATGAGCACAGTTAATACATCTAAACTATAAATACAACAATCTAAGAGCAGATATATAAAGGGCTAAACCAGACCTTCGAGCTTCTCCGAAACGCAAAGGGAAAAAATAAATATAACGAATTCAACTCACAATCCCTCAAACATATTCAATGACAAGGTCTCCGTCATCAATGAGCACAGCCAATACATCTGAACTATAAATTCAAAAACCTAAGATCGGATATAGAAAGGGCTAAACCAGACCTTCAAGCTTCTCCGAAACGCAAAGGGAATAAATAAATATAACGAATTTAACTCACAATCCCTCAAACATATTCAATGACAAGGTCTCCGTCATCAATGAGCACAGCTAATACATCTGAACTATAAATTCAAATACGTAAGATCGGATATAGAAAGACCTAAACCAGACCTTCGAGCTTCTCCGAAACGCAAAGGGAATAAATAAATATAACTAATTTAACTCACAATCCCTCAAACATATTCAATGACAAGGTCTCCGTCATCAATGAGCACAGTTAATACATCTAAACTATAAATTCAAAAACGTAAGATCGGATATAGAAAGACCTAAACCAGACCTCCGAGCTTCTCCGAAACGCAAAGGGAATAAATAAATATAACGAATTTAACTCAAAATCCCTCAAACATATTCAATGACAAGGTCTCCGTCATCAATGAGCACAGCTAATACATCTGAACTATAAATTCAAAAACGTAAGATCGGATATAGAAAGACCTAAACCAGACCTTCGAGCTTCTCCGAAACGCAAAGGGAATAAATAAATATAACGAATTTAACTCACAATCCCTCAAACATATTCAATGACAAGGTCTCCGTCATCAATGAGCACAGCCAATACATCTGAACTATAAATTCAAAAACGTAAGATCGGATATAGAAAGACCTAAACCAGACCTTCGAGATTCTCCGAAACGCAAAGGGAATAAATAAATATAACGAATTTAACTCACAATCCCTCAAACATATTCAATCACAAGGTCTCCGTCATCAATGAGCACAGCTAATACATCTAAACTATAAATTCAAAAACGTAAGATCGGATATAGAAAGACCTAAACCAGACCTTCGAGCTTCTCCGAAACGCAAAGGGAATAAATAAATATAACGAATTTAACTCACAATCCCTCAAACATATTCAATGACAAGGTCTCCGTCATCAATGAGCACAGTTAATACATCTAAACTATAAATTCAAAAACGTAAGATCGGATATAGATAGACCTAAACCAGACCTCCGAGCTTCTCCGAAACGCAAAGGGAATAAATAAATATAACGAATTTAACTCCCAATCCCTCAAACATATTCAATGACAAGGTCTCCGTCATCAATGAGCACAGCCAATACATCTGAACTATAAATTCAAAAACCTAAGATCGGATATAGAAAGGGCTAAACCAGACCTTCAAGCTTCTCCGAAACGCAAAGGGAATAAATAAATATAACGAATTTAACTCACAATCCCTCAAACATATTCAATGACAAGGTCTCCGTCATCAATGAGCACAGCTAATACATCTGAACTATAAATTCAAAAACGTAAGATCGGATATAGAAAGACCTAAACCAGACCTTCGAGCTTCTCCGAAACGCAAAGGGAATAAATAAATATAACGAATTCAACTCACAATCCCTCAAACATATTTCAATGACAAGGTCCCCGTCATCAATGAGCACAGCTAATACATCTAAACTATAAATTCAAAAACCTAAGATCGGATATAGAAAGGGCTAAACCAGACCTTCAAGCTTCTCCGAAACGCAAAGGGAATAAATAAATATAACGAATTTAACTCACAATCCCTCAAACATATTCAATGACAAGGTCTCCGTCATCAATGAGCACAGCTAATACATCTGAACTATAAATTCAAAAACGTAAGATCGGATATAGAAAGACCTAAACCAGACCTTCGAGCTTCTCCGAAACGCAAAGGTAATAAATAAATATAACGAATTTAACTCACAATCCCTCAAACATATTCAATGACAAGGTCTCCGTCATCAATGAGCACAGTTAATACATCTAAACTATAAATTCAAAAACGTAAGATCGGATATAGAAAGACCTAAACCAGACCTCCGAGCTTCTCCGAAACGCAAAGGGAATAAATAAATATAACGAATTTAACTCACAATCCCTCAAACATATTCAATGACAAGGTCTCCGTCATCAATGAGCACAGCCAATACATCTGAACTATAAATTCAAAAACCTAAGAACGGATATAGAAAGGGCTAAACCAGACCTTCAAGCTTCTCCGAAACGCAAAGGGAATAAATAAATATAACGAATTTAACTCACAATCCCTCAAACATATTCAATGACAAGGTCTCCGTCATTAATGAGCACAGTTAATACATCTAAACTATAAATTCAAAAACGTAAGATCGGATATAGAAAGGGCTAAACCAGACCTTCGAGCTTCTCCGAAACGCAAAGGGAATAAATAAATATAACGAATTTAACTCACAATCCCTCAAACATATTCAATGACAAGGTCTCCGTCATCAATGAGCACAGCTAATACATCTAAACTATAAATTCAAAAACGTAAGATCGGATATAGAAAGACCTAAACCAGACCTCCGAGCTTCTCCGAAACGCAAAGGGAATAAATAAATATAACGAATTTAACTCACAATCCCTCAAACATATTCAATGACAAGGTCTCCGTCATCAATGAGCACAGCTAATACATCTAAACTATAAATTCAAAAACGTAAGATCGGATATAGAAAGACCTAAACCAGACCTCCGAGCTTCTCCGAAACGCAAAGGGAATAAATAAATATAACGAATTTAACTCACAATCCCTCAAACATATTCAATGACAAGGTCTCCGTCATCAATGAGCACAGCTAATACATCTGAACTATAAATTCAAAAACGTAAGATCGGATATAGAAAGACCTTAACCAGACCTTCGAGCTTCTCCGAAACGCAAAGGGAATAAATAAATATAACGAATTCAACTCACAATCCCTCAAACATATTTCAATGACAAGGTCCCCGTCATCAATGAGCACAGCTAATACATCTAAACTATAAATTCAAAAACCTAAGATCGGATATAGAAAGGGCTAAACCAGACCTTCAAGCTTCTCCGAAACGCAAAGGGAATAAATAAATATAACGAATTTAACTCACAATCCCTCAAACATATTCAATGACAAGGTCTCCGTCATCAATGAGCACAGCTAATACATCTGAACTATAAATTCAAAAACGTAAGATCGGATATAGAAAGACCTAAACCAGACCTTCGAGCTTCTCCGAAACGCAAAGGTAATAAATAAATATAACGAATTTAACTCACAATCCCTCAAACATATTCAATGACAAGGTCTCCGTCATCAATGAGCACAGTTAATACATCTAAACTATAAATTCGAAAACGTAAGATCGGATATAGAAAGGCCTAAACCAGACCTCCGAGCTTCTCCGAAACGCAAAGGGAATAAATAAATATAACGAATTTAACTCACAATCCTTCAAATATATTCAATGACAAGGTCTCCGTCATCAATGAGCACAGCCAATACATCTGAACTATAAATTCAAAAACCTAAGATCGGATATAGAAAGGGCTAAACCAGACCTTCAAGCTTCTCCGAAACGCAAAGGGAATAAATAAATATAACGAATTTAACTCACAATCCCTCAAACATATTCAATGACAAGGTCTCCGTCATCAATGAGCACAGCCAATACATCTGAACTATAAATTCAAAAACTTAAGATCGGATATAGAAAGGGCTAAACCAAACCTTCAAGCTTCTCCGAAACGCAAAGGGAATAAATAAATATAACGAATTTAACTCACAATCCCTCAAACATATTCAATGACAAGGTCTCCGTCATCAATGAGCACAGCTAATACATCTGAACTATAAATTCAAATACGTAAGATCAGATATAGAAAGACCTAAACCAGACCTTCGAGCTTCTCCGAAACGCAAAGGGAATAAATAAATATAACGAATTTAACTCACAATCCCTCAAACATATTCAATGACAAGGTCTCCGTCATCAATGAGCACAGTTAATACATCTAAACTATAAATTCAAAAACGTAAGATCGGATATAGAAAGACCTAAACCAGACCTCCGAGCTTCTCCGAAACGCAAAGGGAATAAATAAATATAACGAATTTAACTCAAAATCCCTCAAACATATTCAATGACAAGGTCTCCGTCATCAATGAGCACAGCTAATACATCTGAACTATAAATTCAAAAACGTAAGATCGGATATAGAAAGGGCTAAACCAGACCTTCGAGCTTCTCCGAAACGAAAAAGGGAATAAATAAATATAACGAATTTAACTCACAATCCCTCAAACATATTCAATGACAAGGTCTCCGTCATCAATGAGCACAGCCAATACATCTGAACTATAAATTCAAAAACGTAAGATCGGATATAGAAAGACCTAAACCAGACCTTCGAGCTTCTCCGAAACGCAAAGGGAATAAATAAATATAACGAATTTAACTCACAATCCCTCAAACATATTCAATGACAAGGTCTCCGTCATCAATGAGCACAGCTAATACATCTAAACTATAAATTCAAAAACGTAAGATCGGATATAGAAAGACCTAAACCAGACCTTCGAGCTTCTCCGAAACGCAAAGGGTATAAATAAATATAACGAATTTAACTCACAATCTCTCAAACATATTCAATGACAAGGTCTCCGTCATTAATGAGCACAGTTAATACATCTAAACTATAAATTCAAAAACGTAAGATCGGATATAGAAAGGGCTAAACCAGACCTTCGAGCTTCTCCGAAACGCAAAGGGAATAAATAAATATAACGAATTTAACTCACAATCTCTCAAACATATTCAATGACAAGGTCTCCGTCATCAATGAGCACAGCTAATACATCTAAGCTATAAATTCAAAAACGTAAGATCGGATATAGAAAGGGCTAAACCAGACCTTCGAGCTTCTCCGAAACGCAAAGGGAATAAATAAATATAACGAATTTAACTCACAATCTCTCAAACATATTCAATGACAAGGTCTCCGTCATCAATGAGCACAGGTAATACATCTAAACTATAAATTCAAAAACGTAAGATCGGATATAGAAAGGGCTAAACCAGACATTCGAGCTTCTCCAAAACGCAAAGGGAATAAATAAATATAACGAATTTAACTCACAATCCCTCAAACATATTCAATGACAAGGTCTCCGTCATCAATGAGCACAGCTAATACATCTGAACTATAAATTCAAAAACGTAAGATCGGATATAGAAAGACCTAAACCAGACCTTCGAGCTTCTCCGAAACGCAAAGGGAATAAATAAATATAACGAATTTAACTCACAATCCCTCAAACTTATTCAATGACAAGGTCTCCGTCATCAATGAGCACAGCTAATACATCTAAACTATAAAATCAAAAACGTAAGATCGGATATAGAAAGGGCTAAACCAGACATTCGAGCTTCTCCAAAACGCAAAGGGAATAAATAAATATAACGAATTTAACTCACAATCCCTCAAACATATTCAATGACATGGTCTCCGTCATCAATGAGCACAGCTAATACATCTGAACTATAAATTCAAAAACGTAAGATCGGATATAGAAAGACCTAAACCAGACCTTCGAGCTTCTCCGAAACGCAAAGGGAATAAATAAATATAACGAATTCAACTCACAATCCCTCAAACATATTTCAATGACAAGGTCCCCGTCATCAATGAGCACAGCTAATACATCTAAACTATAAATTCAAAAACCTAAGATCGGATATAGAAAGGGCTAAACCAGACCTTCAAGCTTCTCCGAAACGCAAAGGGAATAAATAAATATAACGAATTTAACTCACAATCCCTCAAACATATTCAATGACAAGGTCTCCGTCATCAATGAGCACGGCTAATACATCTGAACTATAAATTCAAAAACCTAAGATCGGATATAGAAAGACCTAAACCAGACCTTTGAGCTTCTCCGAAACGCAAAGGGAATAAATAAATATAACGAATTTAACTCACAATCCCTCAAACATATTCAATGACAAGGTCTCCGTCATCAATGAGCACAGTTAATACATCTAAACTATAAATTAAAAAACGTAAGATAGGATATAGAAAGACCTAAACCAGACCTCCGAGCTTCTCCGAAACGCAAAGGGAATAAATAAATATAACGAATTTAACTCACAATCCCTCAAACATATTCAATGACAAGGTCTCCGTCATCAATGAGCACAGCCAATACATCTGAACTATAAATTCAAAAACCTAAGATCGGATATAGAAAGGGCTAAACCAGACCTTCAAGCTTCTCCGAAACGCAAAGGGAATAAATACATATAACGAATTTAACTCACAATCCCTCAAACATATTCAATGACAAGGTCTCCGTCATTAATGAGCACAGTTAATACATCTAAACTATAAATTCAAAAACGTAAGATCGGATATAGAAAGGGCTAAACCAGACCTTCGAGCTTCTCCGAAACGCAAAGGGAATAAATAAATATAACGAATTTAACTCACAATCCCTCAAACTTATTCAATGACAAGGTCTCCGTCATCAATGAGCACAGCTAATACATCTAGACTATAAATTCAAAAACGTAAGATCGGATATAGAAAGGGCTAAACCAGACATTCGAGCTTCTCCAAAACGCAAAGGGAATAAATAAATATAACGAATTTAACTCACAATCCCTCAAACATATTCAATGACAAGGTCTCCGTCATCAATGAGCACAGCTAATACATCTAAACTATAAATTCAAAAACGTAAGATCGGATATAGAAAGGGCTAAACCAGACCTTCGAGCTTCTCCGAAACGCAAAGGGAATAAATAAATATAACGAATTTAACTCACAATCCCTCAAACATATTCAATGACAAGGTCTCCGTCATCAATGAACACAGTTAATACATCTAAACTATAAATTCAAAAACGTAAGATCGGATATAGAAAGACCTAAACCAGACCTTCAAGCTTCTCCGAAACGCAAAGGGAATAAATAAATATAACGAATTTAACTCACAATCCCTCAAACATATTCAATGACAAGGTCTCCGTCATCAATGAGCACAGCTAATACATCTGAACTATAAATTCAAAAACGTAAGATCGGATATAGAAAGACCTAAACCAGACCTTCGAGCTTCTCCGAAACGCAAAGGGAATAAATAAATATAACGAATTTAACTCACAATCCCTCAAACATATTCAATGACAAGGTCTCCGTCATCAATGAGCACAGTTAATACATCTAAACTATAAATTCAAAAACGTAAGATCGGATATAGAAAGACCTAAACCAGACCTCCGAGCTTCTCCGAAACGCAAAGGGAATAAATAAATATAACGAATTTAACTCACAATCCCTCAAACATATTCAATGACAAGGTCTCCGTCATCAATGAGCACAGCCAATACATCTGAACTATAAATTCAAAAACCTAAGATCGGATATAGAAAGGGCTAAACCAGAAATTCAAGCTTCTCCGAAACGCAAAGGGAATAAATAAATATAACGAATTTAACTCACAATCCCTCAAACATATTCAATGACAAGGTCTCCGTCATCAATGAGCACAGCTAATACATCTGAACTATAAATTCAAAAACGTAAGATCGGATATAGAAAGACCTAAACCAGACCTTCGAGCTTCTCCGAAACGCAAAGAGAATAAATAAATATAACGAATTTAACTCACAATCCCTCGAACATATTCAATGACAAGGTCTCCGTCATCAATGAGCACAGCCAATACATCTGAACTATAAATTCAAAAACGTAAGATCGGATATAGAAAGGGCTAAACCAGACCTTCAAGCTTCTCCGAAACGCAAAGGGAATAAATAAATATAACGAATTTAACTCACAATCCCTCAAACATATTCAATGACAAGGTCTCCGTCATCAATGAGCACAGCTAATACATCTGAACTATAAATTCAAATACGTAAGATCAGATATAGAAAGACCTAAACCAGACCTTCGAGCTTCTCCGAAACGCAAAGGGAATAAATAAATATAACGAATTTAACTCACAATCCCTCAAACATATTCAATGACAAGGTCTCCGTCATCAATGAGCACAGTTAATACATCTAAACTATAAATTCAAAAACGTAAGATCGGATATAGAAAGACCTAAACCAGACCTCCGAGCTTCTCCGAAACGCAAAGGGAATAAATAAATATAACGAATTTAACTCAAAATCCCTCAAACATATTCAATGACAAGGTCTCCGTCATCAATGAGCACAGCTAATACATCTGAACTATAAATTCAAAAACGTAAGATCGGATATAGAAAGGGCTAAACCAGACCTTCGAGCTTCTCCGAAACGAAAAAGGGAATAAATAAATATAACGAATTTAACTCACAATCCCTCAAACATATTCAATGACAAGGTCTCCGTCATCAATGAGCACAGCCAATACATCTGAACTATAAATTCAAAAACGTAAGATCGGATATAGAAAGACCTAAACCAGACCTTCGAGCTTCTCCGAAACGCAAAGGGAATAAATAAATATAACGAATTTAACTCACAATCCCTCAAACATATTCAATGACAAGGTCTCCGTCATCAATGAGCACAGCTAATACATCTAAACTATAAATTCAAAAACGTAAGATCGGATATAGAAAGACCTAAACCAGATCTTCGAGCTTCTCCGAAACGCAAAGGGTATAAATAAATATAACGAATTTAACTCACAATCTCTCAAACATATTCAATGACAAGGTCTCCGTCATTAATGAGCACAGTTAATACATCTAAACTATAAATTCAAAAACGTAAGATCGGATATAGAAAGGGCTAAACCAGACCTTCGAGCTTCTCCGAAACGCAAAGGGAATAAATAAATATAACGAATTTAACTCACAATCTCTCAAACATATTCAATGACAAGGTCTCCGTCATCAATGAGCACAGCTAATACATCTAAGCTATAAATTCAAAAACGTAAGATCGGATATAGAAAGGGCTAAACCAGACTTTCGAGCTTCTCCGAAACGAAAAAGGGAATAAATAAATATAACGAATTTAACTCACAATCCCTCAAACATATTCAATGACAAGGTCTCCGTCATCAATGAGCACAGCCAATACATCTGAACTATAAATTCAAAAACGTAAGATCGGATATAGAAAGACCTAAACCAGACCTTCGAGCTTCTCCGAAACGCAAAGGGAATAAATAAATATAACGAATTTAACTCACAATCCCTCAAACATATTCAATGACAAGGTCTCCGTCATCAATGAGCACAGCTAATACATCTGAACTATAAATTCAAAAACGTAAGATCGGATATAGAAAGACCTAAACCAGACCTTCGAGCTTCTCCGAAACGCAAAGGGAATAAATAAATATAACGAATTTAACTCACAATCCCTCAAACTTATTCAATGACAAGGTCTCCGTCATCAATGAGCACAGCTAATACATCTAAACTATAAAATCAAAAACGTAAGATCGGATATAGAAAGGGCTAAACCAGACATTCGAGCTTCTCCAAAACGCAAAGGGAATAAATAAATATAACGAATTTAACTCACAATCCCTCAAACATATTCAATGACATGGTCTCCGTCATCAATGAGCACAGCTAATACATCTGAACTATAAATTCAAAAACGTAAGATCGGATATAGAAAGACCTAAACCAGACCTTCGAGCTTCTCCGAAACGCAAAGGGAATAAATAAATATAACGAATTCAACTCACAATCCCTCAAACATATTTCAATGACAAGGTCCCCGTCATCAATGAGCACAGCTAATACATCTAAACTATAAATTCAAAAACCTAAGATCGGATATAGAAAGGGCTAAACCAGACCTTCAAGCTTCTCCGAAACGCAAAGGGAATAAATAAATATAACGAATTTAACTCACAATCCCTCAAACATATTCAATGACAAGGTCTCCGTCATCAATGAGCACGGCTAATACATCTGAACTATAAATTCAAAAACCTAAGATCGGATATAGAAAGACCTAAACCAGACCTTTGAGCTTCTCCGAAACGCAAAGGGAATAAATAAATATAACGAATTTAACTCACAATCCCTCAAACATATTCAATGACAAGGTCTCCGTCATCAATGAGCACAGTTAATACATCTAAACTATAAATTAAAAAACGTAAGATAGGATATAGAAAGACCTAAACCAGACCTCCGAGCTTCTCCGAAACGCAAAGGGAATAAATAAATATAACGAATTTAACTCACAATCCCTCAAACATATTCAATGACAAGGTCTCCGTCATCAATGAGCACAGCCAATACATCTGAACTATAAATTCAAAAACCTAAGATCGGATATAGAAAGGGCTAAACCAGACCTTCAAGCTTCTCCGAAACGCAAAGGGAATAAATACATATAACGAATTTAACTCACAATCCCTCAAACATATTCAATGACAAGGTCTCCGTCATTAATGAGCACAGTTAATACATCTAAACTATAAATTCAAAAACGTAAGATCGGATATAGAAAGGGCTAAACCAGACCTTCGAGCTTCTCCGAAACGCAAAGGGAATAAATAAATATAACGAATTTAACTCACAATCCCTCAAACTTATTCAATGACAAGGTCTCCGTCATCAATGAGCACAGCTAATACATCTAGACTATAAATTCAAAAACGTAAGATCGGATATAGAAAGGGCTAAACCAGACATTCGAGCTTCTCCAAAACGCAAAGGGAATAAATAAATATAACGAATTTAACTCACAATCCCTCAAACATATTCAATGACAAGGTCTCCGTCATCAATGAGCACAGCTAATACATCTAAACTATAAATTCAAAAACGTAAGATCGGATATAGAAAGGGCTAAACCAGACCTTCGAGCTTCTCCGAAACGCAAAGGGAATAAATAAATATAACGAATTTAACTCACAATCCCTCAAACATATTCAATGACAAGGTCTCCGTCATCAATGAACACAGTTAATACATCTAAACTATAAATTCAAAAACGTAAGATCGGATATAGAAAGACCTAAACCAGACCTTCAAGCTTCTCCGAAACGCAAAGGGAATAAATAAATATAACGAATTTAACTCACAATCCCTCAAACATATTCAATGACAAGGTCTCCGTCATCAATGAGCACAGCTAATACATCTGAACTATAAATTCAAAAACGTAAGATCGGATATAGAAAGACCTAAACCAGACCTTCGAGCTTCTCCGAAACGCAAAGGGAATAAATAAATATAACGAATTTAACTCACAATCCCTCAAACATATTCAATGACAAGGTCTCCGTCATCAATGAGCACAGTTAATATATCTAAACTATAAATTCAAAAACGTAAGATCGGATATAGAAAGACCTAAACCAGACCTCCGAGCTTCTCCGAAACGCAAAGGGAATAAATAAATATAACGAATTTAACTCACAATCCCTCAAACATATTCAATGACAAGGTCTCCGTCATCAATGAGCACAGCCAATACATCTGAACTATAAATTCAAAAACCTAAGATCGGATATAGAAAGGGCTAAACCAGAAATTCAAGCTTCTCCGAAACGCAAAGGGAATAAATAAATATAACGAATTTAACTCACAATCCCTCAAACATATTCAATGACAAGGTCTCCGTCATCAATGAGCACAGCTAATACATCTGAACTATAAATTCAAAAACGTAAGATCGGATATAGAAAGACCTAAACCAGACCTTCGAGCTTCTCCGAAACGCAAAGAGAATAAATAAATATAACGAATTTAACTCACAATCCCTCGAACATATTCAATGACAAGGTCTCCGTCATCAATGAGCACAGCCAATACATCTGAACTATAAATTCAAAAACGTAAGATCGGATATAGAAAGGGCTAAACCAGACCTTCAAGCTTCTCCGAAACGCAAAGGGAATAAATAAATATAACGAATTTAACTCACAATCCCTCAAACATATTCAATGACAAGGTCTCCGTCATCAATGAGCACAGCTAATACATCTGAACTATAAATTCAAATACGTAAGATCAGATATAGAAAGACCTAAACCAGACCTTCGAGCTTCTCCGAAACGCAAAGGGAATAAATAAATATAACGAATTTAACTCACAATCCCTCAAACATATTCAATGACAAGGTCTCCGTCATCAATGAGCACAGTTAATACATCTAAACTATAAATTCAAAAACGTAAGATCGGATATAGAAAGACCTAAACCAGACCTCCGAGCTTCTCCGAAACGCAAAGGGAATAAATAAATATAACGAATTTAACTCAAAATCCCTCAAACATATTCAATGACAAGGTCTCCGTCATCAATGAGCACAGCTAATACATCTGAACTATAAATTCAAAAACGTAAGATCGGATATAGAAAGGGCTAAACCAGACCTTCGAGCTTCTCCGAAACGAAAAAGGGAATAAATAAATATAACGAATTTAACTCACAATCCCTCAAACATATTCAATGACAAGGTCTCCGTCATCAATGAGCACAGCCAATACATCTGAACTATAAATTCAAAAACGTAAGATCGGATATAGAAAGACCTAAACCAGACCTTCGAGCTTCTCCGAAACGCAAAGGGAATAAATAAATATAACGAATTTAACTCACAATCCCTCAAACATATTCAATGACAAGGTCTCCGTCATCAATGAGCACAGCTAATACATCTAAACTATAAATTCAAAAACGTAAGATCGGATATAGAAAGACCTAAACCAGACCTTCGAGCTTCTCCGAAACGCAAAGGGTATAAATAAATATAACGAATTTAACTCACAATCTCTCAAACATATTCTATGACAAGGTCTCCGTCATTAATGAGCACAGTTAATACATCTAAACTATAAATTCAAAAACGTAAGATCGGATATAGAAAGGGCTAAACCAGACCTTCGAGCTTCTCCGAAACGCAAAGGGAATAAATAAATATAACGAATTTAACTCACAATCTCTCAAACATATTCAATGACAAGGTCTCCGTCATCAATGAGCACAGCTAATACATCTAAGCTATAAATTCAAAAACGTAAGATCGGATATAGAAAGGGCTAAACCAGACTTTCGAGCTTCTCCGAAACGAAAAAGGGAATAAATAAATATAACGAATTTAACTCACAATCCCTCAAACATATTCAATGACAAGGTCTCCGTCATCAATGAGCACAGCCAATACATCTGAACTATAAATTCAAAAACGTAAGATCGGATATAGAAAGACCTAAACCAGACCTTCGAGCTTCTCCGAAACGCAAAGGGAATAAATAAATATAACGAATTTAACTCACAATCCCTCAAACATATTCAATGACAAGGTCTCCGTCATCAATGAGCACAGCTAATACATCTAAACTATAAATTCAAAAACGTAAGATCGGATATAGAAAGACCTAAACCAGACCTTCGAGCTTCTCCGAAACGCAAAGGGAATAAATAAATATAACGAATTTAACTCACAATCCCTCAAACATATTCAATGACAAGGTCTCCGTCATCAATGAGCACAGCCAATACATATAAACTATAAATTCAAAAACGTAAGATCGGATATAGAAAGGGCTAAACCAGACCTTCGAGCTTCTCCGAATCGCAAAGGTAATAAATAAATATAACGAATTTAACTCACAATCCCTTTGTTTGTCTCACAATCAAACATGTTTCAATGAGAGGGTCGCCTTCATCAGTGAGTACTGCTAATACATCTAAACTATAAACACAACGTAATAAACTATAACAATTTATAGTTTAGATATATTAGTTATAATCAATGATGATGAAGACCATGTGACTGAAACTTATTTTAAAGGATTGTGAGTTGAAGTAGGTTATTATTACACAGACGTTCGTACTACACAGCATGACCAACACATAAAACTGTGTGCTTCAGAGGGCGGAGAGACTGGTGCCAGTCAAAATGAATACATATAAAATGTTCATTTTAAACCTAAATATAAGGTTTATTTTGTTGATTCCCGTTTCCAATATCTCATCGGACGGTTTTAATTAAAAATAAAGCTCCATTGGAAAGAACGGATTAAAATTGTGTCGGGAATAGCGGTTTGTCTAACATGATTTTATTAGCTTGTTTTCTTGTACTGTATAACTTTTGCAATCCAGAATTTAAACTACTTCCTGATATCACAGATATTTAAAACTTTGCGCATATCTTACAACTGGATGACAATGGAATAATGTTTGGTTACTGGGATAATAAACACCTGAATTATGTAAGGAATTATATAGATTTTACTCTATTTTAAAATAACCACACAAACTAAAAACTGTAGAATAATTATTTAAATATACAAAAAATGCTTACGATTTTAAAAAGAATAAAATGGGTCAAACTATATTCGTGTACAATACAGAGTTATGTGCTCATGCAGATTGCAAGAAGTATTTTATTGTTAGGTGAATTTTAATACAGAGTTTAGTCTATATATACAGTCAAATCCGCTTAGTAAGATTTTCAAGTGACCATCGAAACAAGTAATATAAAAAAAAGTTTTTAAAGTAAATTCCTACTTAAATGAACAAAAAGCGAATTTCCTTCCAATTTTCCGCTTTTCTTTCTATGTATAGTGTTGGATTATTATTTTTATTTACTACTACTCATACGCTTTCTCTTTTTTTCGTCGCTTGTATTGTATTGTAGTTTCTTTTTCGCTTTCTTTCGCATTGTCCGTTTGTGAAGCAAGGTTCGATAACGTTAATCCAGTTTGTATATTTTATTATTTTCATTCATTTTTAATCCTAGAGCATTATTTATGATGTGGGGTAACCATGGCAACAATTCAAGGTTTTTCATATAGAACTTTGAGACGTTTGTTTCTATTTATGGAAAGTTGGCTCAGTGCCAAAAATCACTAGACTTCGAACATGAAGATAATCAGTTCCAATTCGACCTATACTCCCAAATTTTTATAGTTTAATTATTCAATTAATATTTAAAAAAAATTTTTATCAACATCAATTGTCATCCAGTATAGGTTTAAAAAAATGTATTTGATTTTAATTGGATGAATAAAAACGTACTTTATTAACGATCGAAAATTTGTAGAAGATATATATGAGGAGAGTGTGAGCTATTGGAAGGAATTTAAAAAAGCGCCTAACGGAAAAATGTCTTATACGGAAATAGAAAATACAGCAATACTGACAAAAGAATACTCTATCTATTCAACACTATACGTGCTGTATTATTCCCTCATATTTAACAAAACAATTTTATCACAATTTTAAACAAACAAATAAAACATATGAAATGACGAGAGACGAGTGTACGTAACATAGAAATACGCATTTAACGGGGAACCATAAGCTACATACTCAACATTTTTATATTAATACTGAATTGAGTGGTTATTTTTCTAGTCTTTATGTTTCCTTAAAATTATTTTTATCCTATTTTGTTTTAATTTTTTATTTAGAATTTAAAATGTATGTTTCATTTGATTAATCTTTTCGATAGCTTCGTATGAAAGTTCAGTCACACTGGTATTGTAACTTCCCACAGCAGCCAGTGCACTAAATTCTGCAGCCAACGTTTCTGACGTCAGGTGCTCTTCCTCTTCTTCTTCATTATCATCATCATCCTCACTCTCGTCATTTGTAGTGGAAGCTGTAAAAGCAACGTCTTTCACAATTTCCTGTACTGTTCGTACCTCACAAATAGGGACGTTATGAGGTAACAGTCACGTAGTTGGGAAAGCTATCAAATATAACCTCCTCATTTTTGCTGTTAGTACATTCCAATGCCAGTTCACGCTGAGATCATTTGACAGCCGCTTTTAAGAAACCGTTTTCAAAGACCTCAGAACGGATTTCATTCCATTCGAAGCAACATAATTAATGTCATCTAAAATGTTTACATGATGTTGGTGATTACCTTGTATCGTGGCACATTAGGCACATCTTTGCACTAGTTGCTAACGGTGATGCTGTTCTACAACCTTTATTATATACAGCCTCACAGTTAATATAATTTGCGATGCAGTAAAATTATTGGCGAATATTAATGTATCTATTCAAAGGACCTACTTCCTGTGTTTTGAATTTTATAAGTACTTTCATATCATTAAAATTCAACATTAAAATCTAATAAAATTCACCTAATATCAAAATAACAGAACAATCTATAATATATTTATCTGTACAGATCTACACAATATTATTTCGTACTTACGACATAATATATTATAATTTAGCTTTTGTAAAGCGAAAAAAATAAATATTTTCAACACAATAACTTCAAAAGAATTTTCGTTGGTTTTAATCAGAGGAGCTCTCAGCTAGATGAAACATTTATACGCATCGGGGGGGGGGGGGGTGTAGCTTGGCCGATTGCTTCTGTTGGAGTTGCGTTGTGTGATGAGGAATTGGTGAACGACGAGGATAAGTGAAAAATATTTGAAGAGAAGATTTAGGGGTTATTTAAAGTATTTTTCGAATTCCTTCTATTACCTCACATTCTTCTGACATATATCTTGCACAAATTTCCAATCGTTAATAAAATACATTTTTATTTATCCAATCAAGTTCAAATGTTTTTTTTTCAACCTGTAGTGAGTGACACTTGA
Organism: Prosapia bicincta; assembly: GCA_036971475.1. NCBI lineage: Eukaryota > Metazoa > Arthropoda > Insecta > Hemiptera > Cercopidae > Prosapia > Prosapia bicincta. Next base: position 50,402,143 of record JBAIZL010000008.1, on the reverse strand, counting down.
TATTGACAGAGTTATATATATATATATATATATATATATATATATATATATATATATATATATATATATATATATATATATATATATATATCGCAATATGTATTCTTGTGTATTAATAAAGAACATAAGTCAAAATTCAAATACAAGAATTATAATTGAATTTACAATTCAAAGCTTTTCGTTGGCTAACAGTACCAACATCATCAGGAATATTAAACAATTAAAATTGTTTAATTAAAAGAATTTTAATTGTTTAATATTCCTGATGATGTTGGTACTGTTAGCCAACGAAAAGCTTTGAATTATAAATTCAATTATAATTCTTGTATTTGTATTTTGACTTATGTTCTTTATATATATATATATATATATATATATATATATATATATATATATATATATATATATATATATATATATATATATATTCAATAATTAAATTATAAATAATTGAGGTCTAGTTCGGATTCGAACTGAATATCCTCGTGTTAGGAATCTTATCGCTTTTTGGCACTCAGCCAACTTTCAAGGCTAGAAATGATCTTCTCAAAGGTATATATCAAAAACCTCCATTGCATAACTTTAAATTGTTGTCATGGTTATCATACAATGTCATAAATAATCCTCTAGGATTAAAAATGAATGAAAAGAAAAAAATAAACAAACAAACTGGATTAACTTTATCAAACCTTGCTTCACAAAAGGAGAGCTTCACAAAGGGAAGAAAAAAGAAACTACAACACAATGCAAGCGAGGGAAAAAAGAAAGCGTATAAAAGGTAACAAACAAAAATAATAGTCCAACACCATACATAGAAAGGGAAATGGAAAATTGCCAGGAAATTCGCTTCCTTTTTCCCACTTAATATAGTTATTCTGAGATATGTATACACATATTTAGGTTTATATTAATTGTGGTTATAAAATAAATAGAAACTAAAATAAAAATTTTCTTTGTTAATTTAAGTAGGAATTGGCTTTTAAAAGAATTTTTATATTACTTATTTTCAATTCAAATGCAAATCCAGATCCAAATGATTGTTTAGACATACACAGTTTTAATTGAGTGGCTGTATTAGACAATATATTTTCTTCTGATTTTCCACGATTTAAAAAAAAAAAAAAAAATTATTGTCTTTGTAAAGTAAATTTTTTTTTAAAACACGGGAGTTCCTTTTATAGTTTTTTTTTTTACTTAGGAACTTTTTTCCTCATTTCCACATGTACCCCTCAGGTAAATTGCCTACATAGCACTGTATTGTCTCTATAAGTCTGCAATGCATATTTGCGCGTTAGTCTATGTTTACCATGCAAACATTTATATCTGAAGTTAATATTTAACCACTTTTATCCTTTTTTTTCTAAAGTTTGGTTTCTACTTGGTAGTGTTATTTTCAATAGAATAATTTTGGACAACAGATAAATTACTCTGACAAGTTATTTTTGCAGTTACAACTGGAATGTAAAGAAGATAACATGTTTTACATAGCCTACGGGTGTAATGGGTGTCCGTTAGCCAAACTAATGAATAGCCACGACAAAATCAATTACAAGCCACAGTTGCGTAAATTCTAATTAACAATTAAAAACCATTGGCTACAAATTTCTAAACAGTTACAAAACCTGTACGTTACCATAGTTTGTAATTGTGCTATTAGAAGTGCTGTTTTATTAGGGCCGTATTTGTTAATTGTTAATTACAGCCCCAATAAAAGTCAATTTTTACTTAACTACTAGAGTAAGTCAGTTTTATAACGCGCGTGGAACATTAAATTTTTTATTGACCAACAAGCGGCACTTTTTATTGTACTCTTAACCTAAATGTTCCACGTGTATTATAAAATTTATTTACTCCAGTCTTTAAGTAAAAGTTGACTTTGACTAACAAGAAACACTTTTTATTGTACAATTTTGCTACTTTTTACCGGCAGTCACGAGATAAGCCGGACAGCTCGTTTGTTTCTGTTACTTACGCAATTTAACCCCGCTTCAGTTAAACTTGACACGGGGTTAAATGTCCTACAAAGATAATGGCTATTAATGTAAAAATAACTCTTTGAATCCGATTTTCAAGTGGCTATGTTTTAATATACCTACTATCCCCTCGTACATTGTCGCCCTTTTTTTAGAGTCCTTGTTCTTTCATATCAACTCAGTATTTATTCCAAACGACCGAAGGAACTCGTATTTCTGTTAAAGCCATTGGATCGATTTAGTTCCGTTACAGAAAATATTTCAATTTATTTAAAAATGAAGAGCCAATGTTTGTTTCAAACACAATCGCTTATTTAAGTACGCGTTGTTTTAATTCTTTTAGTGAGACTTCCATAAGTATATGGAGTAATCAAGTTATCTGGCTAGTCTTTATCTGAGCAAAATGTGTTCTCTGAGGTCTGATATCTAATAATTAAAAAAAAAAAACGGTTCATTCACCAAGTATAAACTTGAATCAAAGAAAGAGCATGAAAAACTCGGACAATTAAAAGGAGAAAACTAAAATGAAAGTATCGTAAACGCGGATGAATGAACACATCCGGAAATATGAAGCTAGAGAATTATGACGTCGACTATGGTATGATGATGTATCAGTCTACTCATAGACAGTTACGTAGATTATATTGAGCATCATAATGTATGATTATGAAATAACTAGCCTAACGATAGAAACTGTTTACGTACATACAGAACGAAAGAACTTAAAGAAATCTAAATGAGAGAGACGCTTAAGCGCAGATGGATAATTATGATATTCGACAGCGGGAAATACTATTTTAGTAAATAAACAGTCGTCGTTAGTATTGATGTGAACGTTTATTGAAGCAGTTGAAGCGAGTGTTTTAAAGTAGTAAAGAACGATCGCTCTTGAATGCATATACGACCACGAAGAAATCGTCTCAGGCTTCATAAACAAAATGGTCGTACATGAAATTCCATTGCTCAAAACCATTTGAAAACTCTTTCTATGTCAGTCATGATTCACCTCGTACAGTTGGGCCTAAGAGAGTGTTTTATATTCGTCTAACGAAAATATGAAAATGTAATCGACCCATGCCGAAACATTTAGTGGTAGAATATAAACTATTAAAATGTATACACACGTTTAAAAGGGCGCACAGGATCGCAAGCAGATTAACGTTTTAGAAACTTTCGGAAGTGACATAAGGAAGAGAGAATGAACGGATCTTAAAACACTGTAAGGTTTAAATAAAATCTCGAAGTAAATGACGTAAGAAAATCAAAACAGAACGAACAGATCATAAACATTGTAAAGTTTAACAAAATCTCGGGGTAAATGACGTAAGAAAAGCCAGACAGAATTAACAGATCACAAACATAGTAATGATTACCAATATTTTAAAAGAACTTATGCAAGCCAGGCAGAATGAATAGATCATAGACACAGTAATGCTAAACAAAGTTTAGAGGAAATGACGTAAGACAGACAGAATGAACAGATCATAGCCAAAGTAAATATTAACAAAAATTTGAGGGAAGTGATTTAAGTCAGGCAGAATGAATAGGTGACAATTGTCCATTTTAAATCTAAATAAAAGGTTTATTTAGTTGATTCTTGTTTCCAACAACGGATTGAACGATGTTAATTAAAAAATCCTCTCTTGGAGTGAACAGATCGGAATTGTGCCCGGCACTGCGGTGTATTTTAGGCAGACAATGAAATCAATCGAGTTCTGACGGTGGTTTTAATCAGAAGTATCGTAAGCTAGATGTAACATTTATACGCATCGGGGGTGGAGGGTTGGAACCTGCCCGATTGCTTCTGTTGGGGATGCGTTGCGCCACGAGAAATTAGTAAGAGAAGGAAAAAGTCAGTAATCGCAGAATATACATCAGAAAAGAGTAAAAGAGAGCGATATTTAAATATAGAGACTCTTACCCCTAGCTTGACGTTTGATACACTTCCACCATCCCAACATTTTATTCATATGTTCATCATGTATACTGGCTTTCGCTCCTTAATTTTTATTTTCAGGTTATCCTAATTCTCTTCAATAAAATTTTAATTTTTCATAAGATATTTTTTATATACTTTACAATGTTTATTTCTTTGTTTTCACTTTACTTAATTAGTACTTCTTTATGCCCTTATTTTAATTCACCACTAATATATTTGTAATAATAGAGTTATCCCATTTTGTACAATTTAAATGGCTTAATAGAGACAAGGCAGTGCAGCCTTATTACTTATTGGGTCTTTATGTATTAAAAAAAAGTAATATTTGCCAAAGTGTGACATTAGTTACTCATTGTACAAGAAGCCTAAAAAAGCACAAAGCTATTCTTCTACCTGCTGGGATCGAACCTAGGACCTTAAGGTTAACTGTAATCTAACCACTGCCACCAACCACTTTCTAATATTTCTATCTTTTTTTTACTTTTTACCTAATGTAGCTCCCGTTTTTTTCACTTCCGCCTATTACCTCATAAAATACGTTTTTATTCATCCAATCAAGTTCAAATACATTTCTTTTAACCTATAGTGGATGACAATTGATGTTAGTTTCAACTATTGAACTTAATACAATTTTTTTAAATATTTATTCAATAATTTGATTAAAAGAATTTAGAGATCTAGGTCACATTCGAACTGAGTATCTTCGTGTCCGAAGGTAGGCACTTTGCCACTGATCCAACTCTCCCATAGCTAGAAGCGTACTTCTCAAAGATGTATACGAATTTAACTTGTTCTCCATCTGGTTAACGTAAATTGCATAACCTTAAATTGTTGCCATGGTTAACAAACAATATCATAAATAATGCTCTAGGGTTAAAAATGAATGCAAATAAAATTAACTGAATTAAAGGGTATAGAACCTTACTTCACAAACAGACAATGCGAAAGGAAAGTGAAAAGGAAATTCAACATATTCTGTTCTATATATATATATATATATATATATATATATATATATATATATATATATATATATATATATATATGTATATATATATATAAATATATATATATATATATATATATATATATATATATATATATATATATATACCACATTATTCTGACATATATGTATAAAAAACATATATTTTATATGTATTTATAAAATAAAATCTTCCTTTGTTGATTTAAGTGGGAATTGACTTTATGAAAATAGATTTATATTACTTGTTATTGTTTCAAAACATTTATTGAAAAAACCATGGGCGAGTTAATGAAACGAACATTACCTGAGTTAATGGTACCACAGGCGAACTGCTTACGGTTTCATTCGGAAAGGTGACATTTAACGAGTTCCTTTTTATCTAGTTCGAGGTAGGCCTACAATGTTTATTACGTTATAAGTCACCTCGAGCAGCTTCCGTATGTAATGAAGCATTAGTTAACGATAGAACGAACATTACTGGTACCACAGGCGAACTGCTTACGATTTCATTCGGAAAGGTGACATTTAACGAGTTCCTTTTTATCTAGTTCGAGGTAGGCCTACAATGTTTATTACGTTATAAGTCACCTCGAGCAGCTTCTGTATGTAATGAAGCATTAGTTAACGGTAGAACGAACATTACTGGTACCACAGGCGAACTGCTTACGATTTCATTCGGAAAGGTGACATTTAACGAGTTCCTTTTTATCTAGTTCGAGGTAGGCCTACAATGTGTATTACGTTATAAGTCACCTCGAGCAGCTTCCGTATGTAATGAAGCATTAGTTAACGATAGAACGAACATTACTGGTACCACAGGCGAACTGCTTACGATTTCATTCGGAAAGGTGACATTTAACGAGTTCCTTTTTATCTAGTTCGAGGTAGGCCTACAATGTTTATTACGTTATAAGTCACCTCGAGCAGCTTCTGTATGTAATGAAGCATTAGTTAACGGTAGAACGAACATTACTGTTACCACAGGCGAACTGCTTACGATTTCATTCGGAAAGGTGACATTTAACGAGTTCCTTTTTATCTAGTTCGAGGTAGGCCTACAATGTTTATTACGTTATAAGTCACCTCGAGCAGCTTCTGTATGTAATGAAGCATTAGTTAACGATAGAACGAACATTACTGGTACCACAGGCGAACTGCTTACGATTTCATTCGGAAAGGTGACATTTAACGAGTTCCTTTTTATCTAGTTCAAGGTAGGCCTACAATGTTTATTACGTTATAAGTCACCTCGAGCAGCTTCCGTATGTAATGAAGCATTAGCTAACGATAGAACGAACATTACTGGTACCACAGGCGAACTGCTTACGATTTCATTCGGAAAGGTGACATTTAACGAGTTCCTTTTTATCTAGTTCGAGGTAGGCCTACAATGTTTATTACGTTATAAGTCACCTCGAGCAGCTTCTGTATGTAATGAAGCATTAGTTAACGGTAGAACGAACATTACTGGTACCACAGGCGAACTGCTTACGATTTCATTCGGAAAGGTGACATTTAACGAGTTCCTTTTTATCTAGTTCGAGGTAGGCCTACAATGTGTATTACGTTATAAGTCACCTCGAGCAGCTTCCGTATGTAATGAAGCATTAGTTAACGATAGAACGAACATTACTGGTACCACAGGCGAACTGCTTACGATTTCATTCGGAAAGGTGACATTTAACGAGTTCCTTTTTATCTAGTTCGAGGTAGGCCTACAATGTTTATTACGTTATAAGTCACCTCGAGCAGCTTCCGTATGTAATGAAGCATTAGTTAACGATAGAACGAACATTACTGGTACCACAGGCGAACTGCTTACGATTTTATTCGGAAAGGTGACATTTAACGAGTTCCTTTTTATCTAGTTCGAGGTAGGCCTACAATGTTTATTACGTTATAAGTCACCTCGAGCAGCTTCCGTATGTAATGAAGCATTAGTTAACGATAGAACGAACATTACTGGTACCACAGGCGAACTGCTTACGATTTCATTCGGAAAGGTGACATTTAACGAGTTCCTTTTTATCTAGTTCGAGGTAGGCCTACAATGTGTATTACGTTATAAGTCACCTCGAGCAGCTTCCGTATGTAATGAAGCATTAGTTAACGATAGAACGAACATTACTGGTACCACAGGCGAACTGCTTACGATTTCATTCGGAAAGGTGACATTTAACGAGTTCCTTTTTATCTAGTTCGAGGTAGGCCTACAATGTTTATTACGTTATAAGTCACCTCGAGCAGCTTCCGTATGTAATGAAGCATTAGTTAACGATAGAGCGAACATTACTGGTACCACAGGCGAACTGCTTACGATTTCATTCGGAAAGGTGACATTTAACGAGTTCCTTTTTATCTAGTTCGAGGTAGGCCTACAATGTGTATTACGTTATAAGTCACCTCGAGCAGCTTCCGTATGTAATGAAGCATTAGTTAACGATAGAACGAACATTACTGGTACTACAGGCGAACTGCTTACGATTTCATTCGGAAAGGTGACATTTAACGAGTTCCTTTTTATCTAGTTCGAGGTAGGCCTACAATGTGTATTACGTTATAAGTCACCTCGAGCAGCTTCCGTATGTAATGAAGCATTAGTTAACGATAGAACGAACATTACTGGTACCACAGGCGAACTGCTTACGATTTCATTCGGAAAGGTGACATTTAACGAGTTCCTTTTTATCTAGTTCGAGGTAGGGCTACAATGTTTATTACGTTATAAGTCACCTCGAGCAGCTTCCGTATGTAATGAAGCATTAGTTAACGATAGAGCGAACATTACTGGTACCACAGGCGAACTGCTTACGATTTCATTCGGAAAGGTGACATTTAACGAGTTCCTTTTTATCTAGTTCGAGGTAGGCCTACAATGTGTATTACGTTATAAGTCACCTCGAGCAGCTTCCGTATGTAATGAAGCATTAGTTAACGATAGAACGAACATTACTGGTACCACAGGCGAACTGCTTACGATTTCATTCGGAAAGGTGACATTTAACGAGTTCCTTTTTATCTAGTTCGAGGTAGGCCTACAATGTTTATTACGTTATAAGTCACCTCGAGCAGCTTCTGTATGTAATGAAGCATTAGTTAACGGTAGAACGAACATTACTGTTACCACAGGCGAACTGCTTACGATTTCATTCGGAAAGGTGACATTTAACGAGTTCCTTTTTATCTAGTTCGAGGTAGGCCTACAATGTTTATTACGTTATAAGTCACCTCGAGCAGCTTCTGTATGTAATGAAGCATTAGTTAACGATAGAACGAACATTACTGGTACCACAGGCGAACTGCTTACGATTTCATTCGGAAAGGTGACATTTAACGAGTTCCTTTTTATCTAGTTCAAGGTAGGCCTACAATGTTTATTACGTTATAAGTCACCTCGAGCAGCTTCCGTATGTAATGAAGCATTAGCTAACGATAGAACGAACATTACTGGTACCACAGGCGAACTGCTTACGATTTCATTCGGAAAGGTGACATTTAACGAGTTCCTTTTTATCTAGTTCGAGGTAGGCCTACAATGTTTATTACGTTATAAGTCACCTCGAGCAGCTTCTGTATGTAATGAAGCATTAGTTAACGGTAGAACGAACATTACTGGTACCACAGGCGAACTGCTTACGATTTCATTCGGAAAGGTGACATTTAACGAGTACCTTTTTATCTAGTTCGAGGTAGGCCTACAATGTGTATTACGTTATAAGTCACCTCGAGCAGCTTCCGTATGTAATGAAGCATTAGTTAACGATAGAACGAACATTACTGGTACCACAGGCGAACTGCTTACGATTTCATTCGGAAAGGTGACATTTAACGAGTTCCTTTTTATCTAGTTCGAGGTAGGCCTACAATGTTTATTACGTTATAAGTCACCTCGAGCAGCTTCTGTATGTAATGAAGCATTAGTTAACGGTAGAACGAACATTACTGTTACCACAGGCGAACTGCTTACGATTTCATTCGGAAAGGTGACATTTAACGAGTTCCTTTTTATCTAGTTCGAGGTAGGCCTACAATGTTGATTACGTTATAAGTCACCTCGAGCAGCTTCCGTATGTAATGAAGCATTAGTTAACGATAGAACGAACATTACTGGTACCACAGGCGAACTGCTTACGATTTCATTCGGAAAGGTGACATTTAACGAGTTCCTTTTTATCTAGTTCGAGGTAGGCCTACAATGTGTATTACGTTATAAGTCACCTCGAGCAGCTTCCGTATGTAATGAAGCATTAGTTAACGATAGAACGAACATTACTGGTACCACAGGCGAACTGCTTACGATTTCATTCGGAAAGGTGACATTTAACGAGTTCCTTTTTATCTAGTTCGAGGTAGGCCTACAATGTTTATTACGTTATAAGTCACCTCGAGCAGCTTCCGTATGTAATGAAGCATTAGTTAACGATAGAGCGAACATTACTGGTACCACAGGCGAACTGCTTACGATTTCATTTGGAAAGGTGACATTTAACGAGTTCCTTTTTATCTAGTTCGAGGTAGGCCTACAATGTTTATTACGTTATAAGTCACCTCGAGCAGCTTCTGTATGTAATGAAGCATTAGTTAACGGTAGAACGAACATTACTGTTACCACAGGCGAACTGCTTACGATTTCATTCGGAAAGGTGACATTTAACGAGTTCCTCTTTATCTAGTTCGAGGTAGGCCTACAATGTTTATTACGTTATAAGTCACCTCGAGCAGCTTCTGTATGTAATGAAGCATTAGTTAACGATAGAACGAACATTACTGGTACCACAGGCGAACTGCTTACGATTTCATTCGGAATGGTGACATTTAACGAGTTCCTTTTTATCTAGTTCGAGGTAGGCCTACAATGTTTATTACGTTATAAGTCACCTCGAGCAGCTTCCGTATGTAATGAAGCATTAGTTAACGATAGAACGAACATTACTGGTACCACAGGCGAACTGCTTACGATTTCATTCGGAAAGGTGACATTTAACGAGTTCCTTTTTATCTAGTTCGAGGTAGGCCTACAATGTTTATTACGTTATAAGTCACCTCGAGCAGCTTCTGTATGTAATGAAGCATTAGTTAACGGTAGAACGAACATTACTGTTACCACAGGCGAACGGCTTACGATTTCATTCGGAAAGGTGACATTTAACGAGTTCCTTTTTATCTAGTTCGAGGTAGGCCTACAATGTTTATTACGTTATAAGTCACCTCGAGCAGCTTCCGTATGTAATGAAGCATTAGCTAACGATAGAACGAACATTACTGGTACCACAGGCGAACTGCTTACGATTTCATTCGGAAAGGTGACATTTAACGAGTTCCTTTTTATCTAGTTCGAGGTAGGCCTACAATGTTTATTACGTTATAAGTCACCTCGAGCAGCTTCCGTATGTAATGAAGCATTAGTTAACGATAGAACGAACATTACTGGTACCACAGGCGAACTGCTTACGATTTCATTCGGAAAGGTGACATTTAACGAGTTCCTTTTTATCTAGTTCGAGGTAGGCCTACAATGTTTATTACGTTATAAGTCACCTCGAGCAGCTTCTGTATGTAATGAAGCATTAGTTAACGGTAGAACGAACATTACTGTTACCACAGGCGAACGGCTTACGATTTCATTCGGAAAGGTGACATTTAACGAGTTCCTTTTTATCTAGTTCGAGGTAGGCCTACAATGTTTATTACGTTATAAGTCACCTCGAGCAGCTTCCGTATGTAATGAAGCATTAGCTAACGATAGAACGAACATTACTGGTACCACAGGCGAACTGCTTACGATTTCATTCGGAAAGGTGACATTTAACGAGTTCCTTTTTATCTAGTTCGAGGTAGGCCTACAATGTTTATTACGTTATAAGTCACCTCGAGCAGCTTCTGTATGTAATGAAGCATTAGTTAACGATAGAACGAACATTACTGGTACCACAGGCGAACTGCTTACGATTTCATTCGGAAAGGTGACATTTAACGAGTTCCTTTTTATCTAGTTCGAGGTAGGCCTACAATGTTTATTACGTTATAAGTCACCTCGAGCAGCTTCCGTATGTAATGAAGCATTAGTTAACGATAGAACGAACATTACTGGTACCACAGGCGAACTGCTTACGATTTCATTCGGAAAGGTGACATTTAACGAGTTCCTTTTTATCTAGTTCGAGGTAGGCCTACAATATTTATTACGTTATAAGTCACCTCGAGCAGCTTCCGTATGTAATGAAGCATTAGTTAACGATAGAACGAACATTACTGGTACCACAGGCGAACTGCTTACGATTTCATTCGGAAAGGTGACATTTAACGAGTTCCTTTTTATCTAGTTCGAGGTAGGCCTACAATGTGTATTACGTTATAAGTCACCTCGAGCAGCTTCCGTATGTAATGAAGCATTAGTTAACGATAGAACGAACATTACTGGTACCACAGGCGAACTGCTTACGATTTCATTCGGAAAGGTGACATTTAACGAGTTCCTTTTTATCTAGTTCGAGGTAGGCCTACAATGTTTATTACGTTATAAGTCACCTCGAGCAGCTTCCGTATGTAATGAAGCATTAGTTAACGATAGAACGAACATTACTGGTACCACAGGCGAACTGCTTACGATTTCATTCGGAAAGGTGACATTTAACGAGTTCCTTTTTATCTAGTTCGAGGTAGGCCTACAATGTATATTACGTTATAAGTCACCTCGAGCAGCTTCCGTATGTAATGAAGCATTAGTTAACGATAGAACGAACATTACTGGTACCACAGGCGAACTGCTTACGATTTCATTCGGAAAGGTGGCATTTAACGAGTTCCTTTTTATCTAGTTCGAGGTACAATGTTTATTACGTTATAAGTCACCTCGAGCAGCTTCCGTATGTAATGAAGCATTAGTTAACGATAGAACGAACATTACTGGTACCACAGGCGAACTGCTTACGATTTCATTCGGAAAGGTGACATTTAACGAGTTCCTTTTTATCTAGTTCGAGGTAGGCCTACAATGTTTATTACGTTATAAGTCACCTCGAGCAGCTTCCGTATGTAATGAAGCATTAGTTAACGATAGAACGACCATTACTGGTACCACAGGCGAACTGCTTAAGATTTCATTCGGAAAGGTGGCATTTAACGAGTTCCTTTTTATCTAGTTCGAGGTAGGCCTACAATGTGTATTACGTTATAAGTCACCTCGAGCAGCTTCCGTATGTAATGAAGCATTAGTTAACGATAGAACGAAGATTACTGGTACCACAGGCGAACTGCTTACGATTTCATTCGGAAAGGTGACATTTAACGAGTTCCTTTTTATCTAGTTCGAGGTAGGCCTACAATGTTTATTACGTTATAAGTCACCTCGAGCAGCTTCTGTAAGTAATGAGGCATTAGCTAACGATAGAACGAACATTACTGGTACCACAGGCGAACTGCTTACGATTTCATTCGGAAAGGTGACATTTAACGAGTTCCTTTTTATCTAGTTCGAGGTAGGCCTACAATGTTTATTACGTTATAAGTCACCTCGAGCAGCTTCCGTATGTAATGAAGCATTAGTTAACGATAGAACGAACATTACTGGTACCACAGGCGAACTGCTTACGATTTCATTCGGAAAGGTGACATTTAACGAGTTCCTTTTTATCTAGTTCGAGGTAGGCCTACAATGTTTATTACGTTATAAGTCACCTCGAGCAGCTTCTGTATGTAATGAAGCATTAATTAACGATAGAACGAACATTACTGGTACCACAGGCGAACTGCTTACGATTTCATTCGGAAAGGTGACATTTAACGAGTTCCTTTTTATCTAGTTCGAGGTAGGCCTACAATGTTTACTACGTTATAAGTCACCTCGAGCAGCTTCTGTATGTAATGAAGCATTAGTTAACGATAGAACGAACATTACTGGTACCACAGGCGAACTGCTTACGATTTTATTCGGAAAAGTGACATTTAACGAGTTCCTTTTTATCTAGTTCGAGGTAGGCCTACAATGTGTATTACGTTATAAGTCACCTCGAGCAGTTTCCGTATGTAATGAAGCATTAGTTAACGATAGAACGAACATTACTGGTACCACAGGCGAACTGCTTACGATTTCATTCGGAAAGGTGGCATTTAACGAGTTCCTTTTTATCTAGTTCGAGGTACAATGTTTATTACGTTATAAGTCACCTCGAGCAGCTTCCGTATGTAATGAAGCATTAGTTAACGATAGAACGAACATTACTGGTACCACAGGCGAACTGCTTACGATTTCATTCGGAAAGGTGGCATTTAACGAGTTCCTTTTTATCTAGTTCGAGGTAGGCCTACAATGTGTATTACGTTATAAGTCACCTCGAGCAGCTTCCGTATGTAATGAAGCATTAGTTAACGATAGAACGAACATTACTGGTACCACAGGCGAACTGCTTACGATTTCATTCGGAAAGGTGGCATTTAACGAGTTCCTTTTTATCTAGTTCGAGGTAGGCCTACAATGTGTATTACGTTATAAGTCACCTCGAGCAGCTTCCGTATGTAATGAAGCATTAGTTAACGATAGAACGAACATTACTGGTACCACAGGCGAACTGCTTACGATTTCATTCGGAAAGGTGACATTTAACGAGTTCCTTTTTATCTAGTTCGAGGTAGGCCTACAATGTTTATTACGTTATAAGTCACCTCGAGCAGCTTCTGTATGTAATGAAGCATTAGTTAACGATAGAACGAACATTACTGGTACCACAGGCGAACTGCTTACGATTTCATTCGGAAAGGTGACATTTAACGAGTTCCTTTTTATCTAGTTCGAGGTAGGCCTACAATGTTTATTACGTTATAAGTCACCTCGAGCAGCTTCCGTATGTAATGAAGCATTAGTTAACGATAGAACGAACATTACTGGTACCACAGGCGAACTGCTTACGATTTCATTCGGAAAGGTGACATTTAACGAGTTCCTTTTTATCTAGTTCGAGGTAGGCCTACAATGTGTATTACGTTATAAGTCACCTCGAGCAGCTTCCGTATGTAATGAAGCATTAGTTAACGGTAGAACGAACATTACTGTTACCACAGGCGAACTGCTTACGATTTCATTCGGAAAGGTGACATTTAACGAGTTCCTTTTTATCTAGTTCGAGGTAGGCCTACAATGTTTATTACGTTATAAGTCACCTCGAGCAGCTTCCGTATGTAATGAAGCATTAGCTAACGATAGAACGAACATTACTGGTACCACAGGCGAACTGCTTACGATTTCATTCGGAAAGGTGACATTTAACGAGTTCCTTTTTATCTAGTTCGAGGTAGGCCTACAATGTTCATTACGTTATAAGTCACCTCGAGCAGCTTCTGTAAGTAATGAGGCATTAGTTAACGATAGAACGAACATTACTGGTACCACAGGCGAACTGCTTACGATTTCATTCGGAAAGGTGACATTTAACGAGTTCCTTTTTATCTAGTTCGAGGTAGGCCTACAATGTTGATTACGTTATAAGTCACCTCGAGCAGCTTCCGTATGTAATGAAGCATTAGTTAACGATAGAACGAACATTACTGGTACCACAGGCGAACTGCTTACGATTTCATTCGGAAAGGTGACATTTAACGAGTTCCTTTTTATCTAGTTCGAGGTAGGCCTACAATGTTTATTACGTTGTAAGTCACCTCGAGCAGCTTCCGTATGTAATGAAGCATTAGTTAACGATAGAACGAACATTACTGGTACCACAGGCGAACTGCTTACGATTTCATTCGGAAAGGTGGCATTTAACGAGTTCCTTTTTATCTAGTTCGAGGTACAATGTTTATTACGTTATAAGTCACCTCGAGCAGCTTCCGTATGTAATGAAGCATTAGTTAACGATAGAACGAACATTACTGGTACCACAGGCAACTGCTTACGATTTCATTCGGAAAGGTGGCATTTAACGAGTTCCTTTTTATCTAGTTCGAGGTAGGCCTACAATGTGTATTACGTTATAAGTCACCTCGAGCAGCTTCCGTATGTAATGAAGCATTAGTTAACGATAGAACGAACATTACTGGTACCACAGGCGAACTGCTTACGATTTCATTCGGAAAGGTGGCATGTAACGAGTTCCTTTTTATCTAGTTCGAGGTAGGCCTACAATGTGTATTACGTTATAAGTCACCTCGAGCAGCTTCCGTAAGTAATGAAGCATTACTTAACGATAGAACAAACATTACTGGTACCACAGGCGAACTGCTTACGATTTCATTCGGAAAGGTGGCATGTAACGAGTACCTTTTTATCTAGTTCGAGGTAGGCCTACAATGTGTATTACGTTATAAGTCACCTCGAGCAGCTTCCGTAAGTAATGAAGCATTACTTAACGATAGAACAAACATTACTGGTACCACAGGCGAGCAGCTTCCGTATGTAATGAAGCATTAGTTAACGATAGAACGAACATTACTGGTACCACAGGCGAACTGCTTACGATTTCATTCGGAAAGGTGACATTTAACGAGTTCCTTTTTATCTAGTTCGAGGTAGGCCTACAATGTTTATTACGTTATAAGTCACCTCGAGCAGCTTCCGTATGTAATGAAGCATTAGTTAACGATAGAACGAACATTACTGGTACCACAGGCGAACTGCTTACGATTTCATTCGGAAAGGTGGCATTTAACGAGTTCCTTTTTATCTAGTTCGAGGTAGGCCTACAATGTTTATTACGTTATAAGTCACCTCGAGCAGCTTCCGTATGTAATGAAGCATTAGTTAACGATAGAACGAACATTACTGGTACCATAGGAAAAACTGCTTACGATTTCATTCGGAAAGGTGACATTTAACGAGTTCCTTCTTATCTAGTTCGAGGTAGGCCTACAATGTTTATTACGTTATAAGTCACCTCGAGCAGCTTCCGTATGTAATGAAGCATTAGTTAACGGTAGAACGAACATTACTGGTACCACAGGCGAACTGCTTACGATTTCATTCGGAAAGGTGACATTTAACGAGTTCCTTTTTATCTAGTTCGAGGTAGGCCTACAATGTGTATTACGTTATAAGTCACCTCGAGCAGCTTCCGTATGTAATGAAGCATTAGTTAACGATAGAACGAACATTGCTGGTACCACAGGCGAACTGCTTACGATTTCATTCGGAAAGGTGGCATTTAACGAGTTCCTTTTTATCTAGTTCGAGGTACAATGTTTATTACGTTATAAGTCACCTCGAGCAGCTTCCGTATGTAATGAAGCATTAGTTAACGATAGAACGAACATTACTGGTCGCACAGGCGAACTGCTTACGATTTCATTCGGAAAGGTGACATTTAACGAGTTCCTTCTTATCAAGTTCGAGGTAGGCCTACAATGTTTATTACGTTATAAGTCACCTCGAGCAGCTTCCGTATGTAATGAAGCATTAGTTAACGATAGAACGAACATTACTGGTACCACAGGCGAACTGCTTACGATTTCATTCGGAAAGGTGGCATTTAACGAGTTCCTTTTTATCTAGTTCGAGGTAGGCCTACAATGTGTATTACGTTATAAGTCACCTCGAGCAGCTTCCGTATGTAATGAAGCATTACTTAACGATAGAACAAACATTACTGGTACCACAGGCGAGCAACTTCCGTATGTAATGAAGCATTAGTTAACGATAGAACAAACTTTCATTATATATAAAATGAGGGAACAAGATACGGGATGAAATAATTGCATGTTCTTTTATCAAGGGAGTTGCTCTAATTAGGGGAGTGGTGCGTTACCCGTTTTATTAACGCCAACTAACTCTCGACAGAGGTTCTTCTCTCTTAATTAATTCATATTTTCAACCAAATCCTATATTTGCGTAAGTATGTGTGTGTGAACGCGTGCTTGTGTGCCTGGGCGTGCGCGCGCGCGCGTGCATGCGTGCGTGTGTTTGTGTTTGTTTGTGCATGTATGTGTGTGTGCGTGTGCGTATATATATATATATGTATATATATATATATATATATATATATATATATATATATATATATATATATGTGTGTGTATGTGTTTTTGTCTGTGTGGGTGGGTCTACGTCTGTGCGCGCACACGCGTTCGGAAGCATTTTTTTATAAAATCTATTAAGTAGAAATGAGGAACAGAAAATCCTTTAATGACACAGATTGTCCCAGGGAACCATAACCTGAATTGCTTGAGGGGTTTAATTTATTAAACATCATAGAGGAAAAGAAATTTAGTAACGCAAGGAATTAGGCAGAAGTGCCGTAGAACTAAGCATGCGTTGCCAGCTGTTATTTTTGTCTGACATTCCAGTTTTTGTAAAACTATTTATAGCAACATTCTATGTTTTGTATTAATCTAGTGAAACGAAGGAATATAAAATATATCGTTGTATCAAATCATTTATCGTTGCCAACAATCCATTGTATTCTCTAAATTTTCTCCAGTAGTAAATTGTGACTGCACGTAGTGTTGAACTGGAACTTTTGCAACGTAATAAATATTTTTCCAACAAAAATTAAAAACTTTTTAAAAAACAAACAACAATTTGCATTATGCTCTGCATCTATGGTGTGCATTACTAAAAATTAAAATTTTAACAAAAATTGGGGGAAAATACATTTTACAAAAATTTGAAAACACTGATTTTCCTTATACATTAACGCAGAAAAATTTTAAATAAATAACCAGTGTATTTATGTATATAATTTTCTTTTTTTAATACGGTAATAATTTCATCGTCATATTTAAAGGTTTCTGAAATAACATTCTTTAAAAACCTTGAACGCGCCAAACAATTTATTGGTAACATTAAAATTTTCCCAAAAAGTTAAAGATATTAAGAAGAAAATTACTTTCTAGTTTTAAAAAAGTGTTATAAAGGTTTCAAATCAGAAATAGAGGTTTAAATTTGAAAACAAAAAAACATAACCTCAATTTAAAAAAACACACGAGACTATATAAACTCAATATTTCTAAATAAAACAGATCACTATATTATGTTACGTTACTAAGTAGTATAAATCATTGCTCTGTTTTATTAAGAAACGTACAATTTCGTGTTAGTAAATTGAGGCAACTTTTATCAAATTATAATCACTAGTTCTAGATGGCGAAGTTTAAAATTACTTTTCTGCTTAGAATCTATAACAATACAGCTATATTGAGATAATTTCAAAGACGAGGAGATGCCCCTCCCAAAGCCGAAGGAAGAGCCTATTCAACAGTCGAGGAGATGCCCCTTCCAAACCGGAAGGAAGAGTAATAATCAACAGTCGAGAAGATGCCGCTTCCAAAACCGAAGGAAGAGCGTAATTCAACAGTCGAGGAAATGCTCTCTCCCAAAGCCGAAAGAAAATCCTATTCAACTGTCGAGGAGGTGGCCCTCCCAAACCAGAAGGAATAGTATATTTAACAGTCGAGAAGATGCCGCTCCCAAAACCGAAGGAAGAGCCTATTTAAGAGTCGAGGAAATACCCTCTCCCAAACCCGAAGGATGAGCCTATTCAACAGTCAAGAAGATGCTCTCTTCCAAACGCGAAGGAAGAGCTTATTTAACAGTCGAGGAGTTGCCCCTCCCAAAGCCGAAGGAAGATCCTATTTAATAGTCGAAGAGATGCCCTCTCCCAAAGCCGAAGGAAGAGCCTATTTAACAGTCGAGAAGATGCCCTCTCCTAAAGCCGAAGGAAGAGCCTATTCAGCAGTCGAGGAGATGCTCTCTACCAAAGCCGAAGGAAGAGCATATTCAACAGTCGAGGAGATGCCCATCCCAAACCCGAAGGAATATTCGAGGAGATACCCCTCCCAAAACCGAAGGAAGAGCCTATTTAATAGTCGAGGAGATGCCCTCTCCCAAAGCCGAAGGAAGAGCCTATTTAACAGTCGAGGATATGCGCTCTCCCAAACTCGAAGGAAGATCCTATTCAACAGTCGAGGAGATGGCTTTCCCAAAGCCAAAGGAAGAGCCTATTTAAAAGTCGATTAGATGCCCCTCCCAAAGCCGTAGGAAGAATCTATTTAATATTCGAGGAGATGCCCTCTTCCAAAGTCATGGAAGAGCCTACTTAACAGTCAATTAGATGGCCTCTCCTAAAGCCGAAGGAAGAGCCTATTCAACAGTCGAGGAGATGCTCTCTACCAAAGCCGAAGTAATCGTCGGATTTGAACTTTTCTGGGTTTGTAGCTTGTTAAGTGGTGCTATAGATCTATTTAGGCAGAAATTCCAGATTCTGAAGAGACTTTATAGGTTATATTTTTGTGCGCTTCTTTTAAAATTTGTCTGAAATATTTTCGAGCATATCATCAAAGAAAATGGTATTTTTCGACTTTAGAAGCATCTTAAATCTCAGATAAAACTTATTTTAGTTACTGTTTGCAATAATTACAATTAATATAAAATAAAGTAGCATAAGCTATGCGTTAAAAAAGCTAATCTATAACATAAAATCAGCTGTTTCATGAAATCCACTTATTTTAGGCTTAATGGGGCGAAATAGCTATATTACATACCTTGCCCCTTTTGTGAAACGTTTTTCTCCCAAAATTAAATCATTATTAATTTTAATTAAAGAATTAATACTTGAAGAAACTGTATTAACATAAAGTGTCTTCCACTACAAGTAAAAAAAATTAATTTGAACTGGAGTGGATGAATAAAAAGTATTTTGTTAACGATATTTACTAATATTATTCACTAATATGTTCCTGACATCATATATTGCTTCATTTAGACCATCGTTCAGTTCTCAATGCTTTACATTTTAATCAATACTTTACCTTTTCTTTTGGAAATAGAAAAACGACTTAACGACGGGTAATAATTGCAGTTGCAACTATGGCAGATCTTTGCAGCGTTGGGCACTAAGAAAACGCGTGAAAGATAAAAGATTTACTTGCAGTGCCACCCCCAGTGCATTAGCAGCGTCGGGTAAGAAGAATGGGTCTCGGCTGGGCGTGAATCGTTTGTCTTTCCGCGACGTAACGCCCGCGCACTCAATCAGCGCCTTCAACTCGAGCTAACACTTAACGACTCCGTCAGCACTTGCAGTTCTCCTAACATTTGCAACTAGATCCGAGTGATCGACATGAGTAAATCCTACACAGCTTGAGACTTAATCAAAATAAAAATAGTTATTGAGATCATTGTGGACACTTCAATATTATATTTCTTAGGACAAAAACAAAGGAAATCCCTGGTGAGTGGGCAGAAACCTGCCGGTGATCCAGTTATACTGTAGGTTTACTTAAACGTCCCAGCACACAAGAGTACCGCTCCCCATCCCATTACAAGTACCAACAAGCCTTTCCAATTACCTGTAGGCCTACCATACGTGTTGTCCCTATAACCAGTAAGCAGGTACAGTGTGAGTATAGCGACCAGTTCTCTATTGATTTTTAAAATCTTTCATGATAATTTTCCCAGACTTTTTTTGCTTTTGTAAAACTGTACACGTTCCAGCCGTTTTAAAAGGGTAGAAACCCAGTCGATTCTCAGAGAACGTTTCTAACCCTCCTTAAAATTTAAAAAAAACCGTTTTCAATTAATTTAAAATGTAAATCGTTAAAAGCAGATTGCTGCAATGGACAGGAGCAGTAATTCTTCACCCTTTGGGCCGCTTGATCGTGAATGTACGCGCAGCTTTAGCTGGGAAGCAAAGGCCCCATGATGGCGCAGGTCACTACGCTGTTCAAGCTGTGATTTATTCCTCTCTATAACGCATTTTCTTTACCTAAACATGCCTCTCTTAACACCCGGTTTGCGAAAACAGTAGGCCTATAATATTGTCTTATGGGGCCTAGGTATTGTAAACACAGTAGTACTTCTACGGTACTGTAGTTCTACAATACAAGAATTCTACAGTACAATACGTATATGGTACCGTATTTCTACGCTAATTTATTTCTGCAATGAGGAAGTTTTACGTTAAGAACATCTACAATATACTAGTTCTACAATACTGTAATTCTACGGGAAAGTGGTCCTGCAGTACAGTAATTCTACGGTACAGTAGTTATACAATATAGTAATTCTACAGCACAATAATTAAATATGGTAATTTAGCTCAATATTACTGATAGTACGATACAGTAATTATACGGAACAGTATTTCTACAATAGGCCTACAGTACGTCTACGGTAGAGTAGTTCTGTAGCACAATAAGTCTGCAGAACAGTTATTTTTACGGTAAATGAGTTTAAAATTAGTAATTGGCAGTAGTTCTGCAATATAAAAATTCTACATTACAGTAGTTCTGCAGTACAATATTTATACAATACACTAATTCTAGAGTACAATAAGTCTGCAGTAGAGCTAATGTTACGGTAAAGTAGTTCTAAAACTACGGGACAGTAGTTCTGCAGTACAGTATTTCTACAACACAGTAAATCTACAGTACAGTAATTCTTCAGTACCGTAGTTCTTCGCACTGTAGTTATATGAAACAGTAATTTTAAAGTACAGTAGTTCTACAACGTAGTAATTCTACAGTATAGTATTTCTACAGTACAGTAATTCTATGATACAATATTTCTAAATTACACTAAGCCTTCGGTGCAGTAGTTCCTCAGTACAGTAGTTCTACAGCACTGTAGTTATACAATACAGTAATTCTAAAGTACAGGAGTTTTACAATGTAGTAATTCTACAGTATAGTATTTCTACATTACAGTAATTCTACGAGACAGTATTTTTAAAGTACAATAACTCTACAGTACAGTAGTTCTACAGCAATTTCTACGATACAGTATTTTTAAATTACAATAACTCTACAGCACAGTAGTTCCGCAGTACAGTAATTCTACAGTACACTACTTATACTGTACACGAGTTATTGATCCTCGTCGCTTCTTTAATTAATAACAAGATAGGTTTTCTAAAGTCTAGGTAAAGATAGCTTCTAAAGAAGGTCTATTACGAAACCGCATTCGTTCAAGCGCTGTTGAAAGGAATCTTTTCAAGTAGCTGCCCTCCTCAACATGTCACCGCTATTAAGCAGGTTTTGTCACCTACTCAAGGTGGTTTAAATTCTCGGTGTACACAAAATTGCATACAGGAAAGCAAAATATCTCCTAATGCAAGGCATGAAAAATCAGGATAAACTTTGTGTGGGTAAGAATGTTTCCGATCCGAGTTCTGTAATGTCGATATAGACCTCGCTTTTACTTTGCTGCTGCAACTGGAATTACTCGACAACGAATCCATGTCCTCTATAATATAAATAAACCAACTCTTATTAACTAACGTACCGTCAGAATTGGTCAAATACTTATGACTTCGTATCCCTGTTCGATGGTATGACATGACTGATCCGAATTACACAGGCTGACAGGTTCATTCCACGCGTAAGGACACTTATTTTACTCCCACTGCTGTTACAAATGTCTGGCACTTGTTCACACGAACTTGCCTCCTTCAATAGGCCCCATTACTCCTACTCATTATACAGTGTATTGTTGGAACATATTAAGTAAATACGTCATTGTTGCGTGTCCACGTTACATATGTTGACCTGTACCCCCGCGTACTACAAGTGTACAATATTGTCGCATGTGATTGTAGTGTTCGGTAGTACGCTAATTGAAGTTGTGCAAGTAAAATCCACTAGGAGTGCTAGTAGTTTCTTGTGCAAACATTCGTTCAATGCAACGATACGAGAGCGAAAGATTAGGTGTTTACATGAACTTTATTATCACTATAAGACTTTTTGTTGATGTTATTTCAACAAGTCTTATTTGCCTTATTTATGTTGAGCGTTCTGACTATAAAACATAAGTTTTTCTCGTAAATACCACCACTCCAAAGGCTCATTAAATTATCTAAGTACAACAACTTAAAGCAACTGTGGCGTAAATGTTTATATTAATTAAAACAACCTCTCAACACAAATTCAACAAATTTTATTTTTAACCTTATGTACATTTCGACTACAAAGTAATCATCTTCAGAGGTATTTTTACAAATAACTAATTCAGAGTTAGTTATTTGTAAAAATACCTCTGAAGATGATTACTTTGTAGTCGAAATGTACATAAGGTTAAAAATAAAATTTGTTGAATTTGTGGTGAGAGGTTGTTTTAATTAATATATCTAAGTACAGCTCAGACAATTGCACCGTCATGCTCACGATCACCTTTAAGCGTGATTGCCTCACAGTGGAATCTGTCTGAAACCATCGCACGTTAACCATCAACTCGTGGTTTCCAAACAAAGTCGGATGTGAGAAATTAAGTAGTTTTAGTGCAGCAGTGATCCTGCCCTTACTTTCTCTAGAAAAGAGATTTAAGAACTGCTTGAAACCATTTAGACGATCTGTGACTTCGAACCACATTGCAATATAGACTTGCTGCGAACTCAGGTTCTTCTTACGTATTTATAGTTCAAACTTTTGATATTACAGATGTTTAAAGCCTCCTTATAGTTAATCTGTTACAAATAAATCGTCTTGGTATGTGCGCGCGCGTGCATATTGGGTGACGATTCTGTAATCTTTTACAATAAAAGAAAAGAGTAAACCATTTGCTCTCGAATATCCAGAAACTACGAGAGAAAGTTTTATAAGGGTGACTCGGAAGGTGCGATCTTCTAAGGGATACTTACCCTAAACAAAAATGAAGGATAAATTCATGCTTTATATAACAGGACACATAAACAGCTGACAGTAACGTAACAGCAGTAATAGTACTGTAACACATTGACTTGCTTACTTACACAACTATGACACCACGATGCGTTGGGCAAACTCACCTGCAACAATACAAAAGAAAAAACAAATTAAAACTTAAACTAGCGACATTCTTCATACTACACTCGCTAAGTTTGAAATAAAACGAACAGTTTGCGAATCAAGTATTGTCACGTACTTATTTAGCGGTGACGTTTCGATAACAGATTCGTTACCATTTTCAAACAAGAGCCTATTTAAATAAAAGAAACCTCTATACCACAAATTATTTTTTCTTTTGTTTATTTTTATTGTAAATTACCTCTGAGAATGATTGCTATAAAATTGAAATGTACATAAGGTTTAAATAAAAGAAAAAGTCATTTGTGGTATAGAGGTTTCATTTATTTAAATTAAACATTACGCCACAGTTGTTTTATTGTTTTATACAGTTATAAGAGCCCATTAGTGCATGGTCCATAGGCTACTTTATACCGACAAAAAAAACTATTTTCAGTTTTAACATAGTTTTAAATAAAATTCGAGGTTTAAATTAGGTGAACAAATACAATTAATTAGAGATTGACAATCAACACAGTCAAAAGAACTACCTCACTTTACAGAGTGGTCTTACATGACTTGAAAAAACTCTAGGCTAAACGGAGGAGTTACGGTTTTCATTAAATTACTTCTATTAGCTCACACTCTCCTCATATATATCTTGTACAAATTTGCAATCGTTAATAAAATAGGTTTTTATTCATCCAATCAAGTTAAAATACATTTTTTTTAACCTACAGGAATGAACATTGATTTTAATACAGTTGTTTGCAAATATTTAATCAATAATTAAATTATAAAAATTTGGGGTGTCTAGGTAGGATTCGAACTGAGTATATTCATGTTCAAAGTATAGTGCGATTTGGAACTAAGCCAACTTTCCCTTAGCTAGTAATGTACTTCTCAAAGATGCATATAAATTTTTCTTTTGTCCCCCTCTGGTTGTCAAACCTTTATTGTACAACCTTTAATTGTTGCCATGGTTATCATCTATATCATAAATAATGTACTAGGATTAAAAATGAATGAAAAGAATAAAATAAACAAACTGGATTAACAGTATCGAAATTTGCTTCACAAACGGACAATGCGAAAAGAAAGCGAAAAGAAACTACAACACAATGCAAGCGACGAAAAAAAAGCGTATAAATAGTGACAAACACAAATAATAGGCCAACACCATACATAGATAAGAAAATGGAAAATTGCAAGGAAATTCGCTTTCTATTTTGCCACTTATTGCTATTTTGACTTATGAATATACATATTTATATTTTTTTGTAATTATAAAATTTAAAGAAACTCAAATAAAAATTTCCTTTGTTGATTTAAGTAGGAATTGACTTTAAAATAAATTATAATACTTGTTTTAAAAGTCATTTCCCCTAGCTTGAGAAGAAGTCTAATTCAGGTAAGCAACACTGCCCACACGATGCTATCCACTACCCTAATTCATAATGTTCTGTCCTTGATTCTACATAATTAAGCACACTACCGTTAACCTACTCCTTACAAGGTAGTGTAGCGGGTAGACATTTGTCTAGGACTTCTCAATATGAGAGGGTGTGCATCAGGTACGGAATATTGCACAGATAATGCCATGATACCGACCTTGACCTCTGCATCAGGTACGGAATATTGCACAGATAATGCCATGATACCGACCTTGACCTCTGCATCAGGTACGGAATATTGCACAGATAATGCCATGATACCGACCTTGACCTATGCATCAGGTACGGAATATTGCACAGATAATGCCATGATACCGACCTTGACCTCTGCATCAGGTACGGAATATTGCACAGATAATGCCATGATACCGACCTTGACCTATGCATCAGGTACGGAATATTGCACAGATAATGCCATGATACCGACCTTGACCTCTGCATCAGGTACGGAATATTGCACGGATAATGCCATGATACCGACATTGACCTATGCATCAGGTACGGAATATTGCACAGATAATGCCATGATACCGACCTTGACCTCTGCATCAGGTACGGAATATTGCACAGATAATGCCATGATACCGACCTTGACCTCTGCATCAGGTACGGAATATTGCACAGATAATGCCATGATACCGACCTTGACCTCTATCAGGGAGATTCATGTACCTACCATACATATAGTCCTAACTATATTCACATCCTTTCCAAGTCATATTCTCAGGCGAGGTTAAAAATAATTAACAAACAAAAGAGATTGGGTATCTAAAAAGGACTAAAGAGATTTGGTATCTAAAAAGGACTAAAGAGATTGGGTATCTAAAAGTGACTAAAGAGATTTGGTATCTAAAAAGGACTAAAGAGATTGGGTATCTAAAAAGGACTAAAGAGATTGGGTATCTAAAAGTGACTAAAGAGATTTGGTATCTAAAAAGGACAAAAGAGATTGGGTATCTAAAAGTGACTAAAGAGATTTGGTATCTAAAAAGGACTAAAGAGATTGGTTATCTAAAAGTGACTAAAGAGATTTGGTATCTAAAAAGGACTAAAGAGATTGGGTATCTAAAAGTGACTAAAGAGATTGGGTATCTAAAAAGGACTAAAGAGATTGGGTATCTAAAAAGGACTAAAGAGATTGGGTATCTAAAAGTGACTAAAGAGATTTGGTATCTAAAAAGGACAAAAGAGATTGGTTATCTAAAAGTGACTAAAGAGATTGGGTATCTAAAAAGGACTAAAGAGATTGGGTATCTAAAAGTGACTAAAGAGATTGGGTATCTAAAAAGGACTAAAGAGATTGGGTATCTAAAAAGGACTAAAGAGATTGGGTATCTAAAAGTGACTAAAGAGATTTGGTATCTAAAAAGGACAAAAGAGATTGGGTATCTAAAAGTGACTAAAGAGATTTGGTATCTAAAAAGGACTAAAGAGATTGGGTATCTAAAAGTGACTAAAGAGATTGGGTATCTAAAAAGGACTAAAGAGATTGGTTATCTAAAAGTGACTAAAGAGATTGGGTTTATACTTGAACCAATGTTTTTATTTTACTAATTTTTAGTATTATTCAATACCTTCAGTTAGTTCACACTCTCCTTGAATAGATTTAAGAATAATTTTCAATCGTTAATAAAATACTTTTTTTATTCATCTACTCAAGTTCAAACCATATTTTTAAACTTATGGTGGATGATACTTAATGTTAATACGGTTTTTTAAAAATATTAATTAAATTTAATAATGAATACATTTTGGTATATATACAATCACAAGTCTTAATATTAACGAATATTATTAAAAACTTTAAAAAGTAAATTCCTACTTAAATCAACAAAGTAAAACCTTATTTTAGTGCCTAATACTTTTATAATTGCAATTAATATAAATATGTATATACATACACCAGAATAACAATATTTTACTGGCAAAATAGAAAGCTAATTTCTTTCCAATTTTCCCTTTTCCATTCTATGTGTGGTGTTGGACTATTGTTTTTATTTTTTACTATTTATATGCATTTTTTTTTCTCTTCGCTTGCACTGTGTTGTAGTTTCTTTTCGCTTTATTTTCGCATTGTCCGTTTGTGAAGCAAGGTTCGATAATGTTAATCCAGACCTTGTTTGTTTGTTTATTTTATTCTTTTCATTCATTTTTAATCCTAAAGCATTGTTTATCGTATGGTAACCGTGACAACAATTTAAGGTTATACAATATAGCCTTAAGATTGAAGTTTTTCACATAAATCTTTGAGAAGTTCATTTCTAGCTATGAAAAGTTGACGCAGTGGCAAAAATACGGTAGATTTCGAACATGAAGATACACAGTTCGAATGCGACCAAGACCCCACAATTTTTTATAATTTAATTATAGAAAAAATATTTGAAAAAACTGTTAACATCAATTGTCAACCACTATAAGTAAAACAAAATTGTATTTGAACTTGATTGGATGAATACATACGTATTTTATTAACGATTGAAAATGTGGACAAAATATATATATATATATATATATATATATATATATATATATATATATATATCAGGAGAGTGTGAGCTAAAGAATCAAAGTAATAATAAAAGACGGTTGATACATGAGTCAATAACATTTATATACAATATAACGGCGACGTTTCGACGGATAGTTTATCATCTTCATCAGAACTCTACACTACACACAGTATTCTGCGATTAGTATTTTTGGCCTAATGAAGATGTCAAACTAGCTGTCGAAACCTCACCGTTATTTTACAAATAAATGTTATTGACTCGTATATCAACCTTCTTTTATTAATAATATGAATATAATTTTAGTTTTATATTGGAGAAAAACTTTTCGTAAAAGGGGCAAGGTATGCAATACAGTTGTTTCGTCCAATTTGGCTTAAAACAAGTGATAACATGATTCCGTAAAACAGGTGATTTATATTATAGGCTACCTGTTAAAACAGCTGTTTTAACGCATAGGTTATGTTACTTTATTTGTATTATTTGTAATTATTTAATAAAAGGTAACTAAAATAAATACTTTTCTTTGTTGTTCTAAGTAGGTAATTGCTTTAAAATATTTTGATTATATTACATGTTTTTTAAGAAGCACAATTATAAATGTGAAAGCTACCGTTCCTCTCACTATTGCCGTTGGCTCTATCCGGATTTGTCTATAAAATTTTCCCCCACTATAACCACGTCCTTCATCCCTTCTGACCTTTTCAATTGAAACCCTTATTTAAATTATTTCCTGAAAGCGCAAGGTTGCACTTTGATAATCTTTTTAAGTAAATGGCATTCCAAGATACCTTCGCCCCCCCCCCCCCAAAGTCTTATTCCGCCTCAGTGAATCGAACGCCTCGACGTTTTTACCCAGGAATTAGGCAAATATTGGCTGAATGCTTCCTGACTCAATCAATTCGCTCTCCAGTTCTTATTGCATCTAGATGTCGACACTATTGCTGAGTGTCTGGCGGCATATGTGGGCAATAACTGGCTGTGTACAATGGGCTTAATACTTCGATATTATATTACCTATAAGTATTTTGTTATAGGTTAGGACGATTTTAATGAAACTTAAGAGTAAGGTTTCACTATAGTGCATGTAATTAATCATAAATTGTAACTAATTGTAGAGAAATATTTACTCTTGAGTTTCGCTAAAATACCTTGAGCTGTAATTTATTACAAAACCTTAGCAAGACATGTGACATAAATAACTGTAGTATAGTAATAACAACACTTATTAAAGTTTACATACATTCATATAGCTTGTAGAGATATTATGGGGTTCCTTTATATTTTTAAAAACCTTCTATTAGCTCGCACTCTCCTGATATACATTTTGCACAGATTCCAATCGTTAATAAAATACGCCTTTATTCATCCAATGAAGTTAAAATACATTTTTCTAAACTATAGTGCATGACAATTGATGTTGATACCGGTTTTTTCAGATATTTATTCAATAATTAAATTATAAAAATGTGGTGAACTGAGTAACTTCTGTTCGAAGTGTAGCTCTTTGGCACTGAGCCAACTTTCCCTCAGTTAGAAATGTATTTCTCAAAGATATATATGAACTTTTGTTTTGTCTCCATCTGGTTGTCCCCGAATTGATTACTGTATAACCTTAAATTAATGCTTTGTTTACAACACAATATCATAAATAATGCTCTAGCATTAAAAATAAATGAGAAGAATAAAATAAACATACAAACTGGATTAACTGTATAGAATTTCCCTACACTAACGGACAATCGGAAAGAAAAGGGATATTAACTACAACACAATGCACGCTACGAAAAAAGAAAGCATATAGATAGTAACATACAAAAAATAATAGTCCGACATAACACATAGAAAGGGAAATGGAAAATTGCAGAGACATCCGTTTCCTATTTGGCCATTTAATATTGTTATTCTGACATATGTATATACTGTACATATTTATATTAATTGTAGTTATAAGATAAAAAGAAACTAAAAAAAATTTCTTTGTGGACTAAAGTAGAAACTGACTTTAAAAAAAAAATTTATATTGATTGTTTGTTAAGACATTTGATTTTTATAAATTTTTATTAGTTTTATGACCCTGTTAATTTATTTGAAATTATTTATCAGAGGTAAATCTGTATTAACATTATATTTCTAATTTAGAGGGTTGGTGCGGAGTTGAAGTCAATATTTGTATATATTTGAGTACAGTTTTCTGCCTTTCCTAGCATTAGAATATGTTCCTGTGTTGACGCGTTTCAGAATGACTCCATTTTCAAAACTTAATTCGTACTCCATATATTAAACAAACAATGTATAATAAATAACGTGATTCCTTCGTGTGTAAGAATCAAGAATAGAGTAAATTTACCCATTCTATCTAAGAATAGAGTTTTACTTCAAGGTATGCGATTCAAAAAGCTGAAATATACTGGAAGTACGATTTAAGTTTTGAAAATGGAGTCATTCAGAAACGCGTCGACAGAGGAAAATATTGCAGTTTTAGGAAAGGAAGAAAACTTTACTTAAATATATATAAATATTCCCAACAGAAATGATGAAGAGTATATTAAGAATTTCAATAATTATTTACATATTAATTTTTATATTATTTTTAATATAGTTTAGTTTAAAGTCCTCAAGGTCCACCTGAAAGTCTGTGAATCTGATTTACACTTTTGTGTGAAGCCTTTTTTAATAAGCACTTGCAATCATTCAAGAACATCTGTTGTGTGTGATATCTGCGGAACAATCAGATTAGTCGTGAATACGCTGTGTCTGGAAAGAACATTATGGGGTTCCAATCTACACTAGAAAAATCTATTATTGTTTTAAAGATTTTATTGTTATTTAAATAATTTTAAAGTTACCATAATTTTTATTACTACGGCGATTGGTATAAAAAAGGAATATCTCTGCAAACCGAACTACAGTAACTAGGGCGTAATGCATGTAACTGCAGACAGTGAACAACACGATTGGTGACACTAAAACAATGACGTATTCAGAAGGTAGAATCCCAATGAATTAGCATTGGTCTGCTTTTGAGATTTACAGCAGTAACTATAGTTAAAAAAGATTTCAGCCAGGATTGGGAGACTAATGTATTATAATACTACAAATAAAAACACTAATATATATATATATATATATATATATATATATTTAATAAATTTAAAATATTTCAAACACAAGAATACTTTTAATGAATATATTTAATCAAAGCTTTTCGCCGATAAAAAAGTATCAGCATCTTCAGGAAAAATAATTATCTAATCCAATATATATATATATTATATTCATATATTATATGAAATTTAATATATATATATATATATATATATATATATATATATATATATATATATATATATATATGGGTGTGTGTGATTGTGTGTGTGTGTGTGTGTGTGTGTGTGTTGTACGAGAGCTGTTTTTTTATCAACTTCCGATGTGGTATAAAAATAAAACTAGTAAGAGTAATTAAATAAATTTATTATCAAGAGTTAGGTACATTATTAGTTACGTTTCAACATAATCGCCTTTTAAATTGAGGCATTTTTCATACCTGTGTACAAGCTTCTTAATACCTCTTTCATAGAAGTTTGCCGCCAGTGATTTGAGATGGGTTTTCACGGCGACTTGCAGCGCGTCGTCAGTTCGGAAGCTCTGCCCTCGTATGTATGGTGTGTGTGTGTGTGTGTGTGTGTGTGTGTGTGTGTGTGTTTGTGTGTGTGTGTGTGTGTGTGTGTGTGTGTGTGTGTGTGTGTGTGTGTGTGTGTGTGTGTGTGTGTGTGTGTGTGTGTGTGTGTGTGTGTGTGTGTGTGTGTGTGTGTGTGTGTGTGTGTGTGTGTGTGTGGGTGGGTAGGTGGGTGTTTGTGTTTGTGTGTGTGTGTGTGTTTGTTTGTGTGTGTATATGTGTGAGTGTGTGTGTGTGTGTGTGTGTGTGTGTGTGTGTGTGTGTGTGTGTGTGCGTGTTGTGTATGGTGTGTGTGTGTGTGTGTATTGTGTGTGTGTGTGTATGTTTGTGTGTGTTTGTGTAGTGTGTGTGTGTTTGTGTTTGTGTGTGTGTGTGTGTGTGTGTGTGTGTGTGTGTGTGTGTGTTTGTGTGTGTGTGTGTGTGTGTGTGTGTGTGTGTGTGTGTGTGTGTGTGTGTTTGTGTGTGTGTGTGTGTGTGTGTGTGTGTGTGTGTGTGTGTGTTTGTATGTGTTTGTGTGCGTGTGTTTATTTAATTTATTTTAATTATTTCATTTTATTTAAAAATAAAGTTTATAATTTTACTAGTGTATAATGGTAAACACTCAAAACCTACCATCGGTACAGCTTATTCTAAGCGGAAATCATAGCTCGAGTAATCTTGATCGCGTACATTGGCTGTAACCATTTTGTTTTGAAGCAATAAAGAGGTCTACGTGCTATCTAAAAAATTTTAAATAAAGTTTAAAAGAATTTTTTTAAGTAGTCCCATTTTGTGTTGGTTGGACTAATGAAGGATATGTTTAGTTTACCATCAAGTTGCATCACATGAATAACACAAAAGGAGACGATGTATCGATGCGAATATAACAGATGGTTAGGTGCATTGTAACATACAGTAGCATAGTAGAAGGCGGAAAGCATGTATACTCGTAGTTGTGTTTGAAGGTAAGCCTGTGAATGCATGAATGAAATTCATTCCAGAGGTTAAAATTGACATTAACTAATTCTATTACTTATGGAGATAGCATACTAGTATTTTGGAGACACACACACACACACACACACACACACACACACACACTGTATTAAACAGTCAGGAAAACTGAGTCAAGACGTCTGTTTAGGCGCAAGTGTACATCTTAAATAATGCTATTTCCAGCACAGACCAGACTTCGCTTATTGTGAAGCTGTACAGGCCATCGCGTGGTCTGGCGGGATATAAATACCGAAGTCGATGGATCATGTTTGGCAGAATATACCACCATCTGCTGCGGCTGTGCTATGCATTACAATAAGCAGCCAGCCAAGTGTTACAGGTTTGGACGTAGCGCCTGTTGGTGTTGTTTAGTATGTGCCTTTCATTAAGATTTATTTTACGATTGCTTAATTTATGAATACGATTGTATTTATTAGACACATTTATTACTGTGGGAAGGCCAGACGGGTAATGATACCCTTTAGAAGACCTTGTGGGACGTTACATTATGTATGCACATACGGAAATGGCAATGCGTCTTTAAACTACTAAAACATTTGCATAAAACAGCTTTGCAAATAATATTTTTTGTTATAAAAATAGAACTTACGCGACAGCCGTGTAGTGCCTGAATTTGCAGCTTCTTAATGCATCTCTCTATATTATGCATTGTAACTTACGATATTCGGAACTTCGAGGTGCAAACAAAGATAGGGCTTCATTTATCGAATGAAGAAATCCTAAGGGGAAGTTGTTGCTTCACTTACTCCTTGTTACTCATATTTTTCAGAAATGATGGTGCAGGCCGAGTACCACAAAAACAGGCGACTTCATTTATCTACTGATAGACCTACTTGTAATCTTCAGAAACGAAGGTGCAATCCTGAGTCCTACAAGTATATGTCACTTCAATTATCCTCTGGTAGACCTACTCGCGATTTTCAGAAATAGAAGTGCAATGCTGAGTCCCACAATTATATGGCACGTCACTTATCCTCTGGTAGACCTACTCAATCTACAGAATCGGAGGTGTAATACTGAGTCCCACAAGTATATGGCACTTCACTTATCCTCTGGTAGACCTACTCTATATACAGAATCGGAGGTGCAATGCTGAGTCCCACAAGTATGTAGCACTTTACTTATTCTCTTGTTAAATCTACTCGCAATCTTCAGAAATGGAAGTGCAATGCTGAGTCCCACAAGTATGTGGCACTTTACTTATCTTCTGGTAGATCTACTCGCAATCTTCAGAAATGGAAGTGCAATGCTGAGTCCTACAAGTATGTAGCACTTTATTTAATCTCTTGTTAAATCTACTCACGATCTTCAGGAATGGAGGTGCAATGCTGAGTCCCACAAGTATGTGGCACTTTACTTATCTTCTGGTAGATCTAATCGCGATCTTCAGAAATGGAAGTGCAATGCTGAGTCCCACAAGTATGTAGCACTTTACTTATTCTCTTGTTAAATCTACTCGCGATCTTCAGGAATGGAGGTGCAATGCTGTGTCCCACAAGTATGTAGCACTTTACTTATTCTCTTGTTAAATCTACTCGCGATCTTCAGGAATGGAGGTGCAATGCTGTGTCCCACAAGTATGTAGCACTTTATCCTTTCTCTGTTAAATCTACTCACGATCTTCAGGAATGGAGGTGCAATGCTGAGTCCCACAAGTATGTGGCACTTTACTTATCTTCTGGTAGATCTAATCGCGATCTTCAGAAATGGAAGTGCAATGCTGAGTCCCACAAGTATGTAGCACTTTATTTAATCTCTTGTTAAATCTACTCACGATCTTCAGGAATGGAGGTGTAATGCTGAGTCCCACAAGTATGTGGCACTTTACTTATCTTCTGGTAGATCTAATCGCGATCTTCAGAAATGGAAGTGCAATGCTGAGTCCTACAAGTATGTAGCACTTTATTTAATCTCTTGTTAAATCTACTCACGATCTTCAGGAATGGAGGTGCAATGCTGAGTCCCACAAGTATGTGGCACTTTACTTATTCTCTGTTAAATCTACTCGCGATTTTCAGAAATGGAAGTGCAATGTTGAGTCCCACAAGTATGTGGGACTTTAATTATTCTCTGGTAAATCTACTAGCGATCTTCAGGAATGGAGGTGCAATGCTGTGTCCCACAAGTATATGGCACTTTACAAGTGCGAGCATATCTGAAACGTAGAATTCTGCAAGGAGAATGGGGTACAACCCCATGGTATCTCGCCTTATATCTTTAACTTACTACAATATCTGCCACTAACTAAGCATAACACAAATATTTGTAATGCTTTGTATAACGAGCAACGGCGGAAATGGTCACAGATTAATTAAAAGCCGTTCAATAAATCATCTCCTCGCACTAAATAAGTCGCCTTGGTTCTCCTGATGGGCGGAAAATAAAGTTTAAAATTTCTTGTATTAATCTTGAATTCACTGATTAAACTATAATTGATTACTATTTATTAGGAATATACTGTGGTTGAATTTAGTAATAAATACACAAAAACCTCTAACCACAAAATTTCTTTATTTTACCCTTATGTACATTTCAGTTACAAAGTAACCATCCTCAGAGGGATAACATACAAAGACTCAGTGTTTGTATGTTATCCCTCTGAGGATGGTTACTTTGTAACTGAAATGTACATAAGGGTAAAATAAAGAAATTTTGTGGTTAAAGGTTTTTGTGTATTTATTACTATAATTGATTAATGTGTAACTAAATAAATACTAAAGAGCTTACTTGTTGACGCGTTTCAAAGCAATCGTCGATTCACAAGCGGCTATCCGTAACCTATCGCGCAATACAGATACAGACTGCAAAAGAACAATGGAGACAAGAAAAGCCCTGGAACACCTGGCGAATGGAGGTTGGCTTATAGCTTTATGCCCAAGCCATGTTGGCATCTATAGAAATGAGAGGGCAGACTTCTGGCCAAGAAGGCACATCCATGGCACAACCATTTGCATGCCTTCGCTGCAAAGCACGAAAGCCCTCATCAATGCAACTATCGAACGGGCCAGCAAACTGCACCTCACACAGCAATCAGCAGGAAGAAAATGGGAAAACCTAGTCAGCACAGGGCCCATCGACCACAAACTTCCACGAGCTGTAGGCGTTGCCAAGTTCAGAATGCAAACCGGCCACGACTACCTGGCCGCCCATCTACAACGCATCGGTGTGCTCCCAACACCGGAATGCCCTCTCTGTGAACACGATACGATGGATGCGGATCATCTGATGAAGTGCAGCGCGCTCGACCATTCCGGAAATGATGATGACCCACTGGTTCGACTATACTGGTCAGCGCGTCACCAAATGGCTCAACAGCCAAGGGTGGGCGTTGGCTAATAAGTAAGTAAGTAATTTATTATATATCTATATAAGAAGAGTGTGAGCTAATAGAAGGAAGTGAATAACAACCTATTGCAAACTGTTGCTTGTTCTCAAACACTATAACCAAAACGTACTTCTTTTACTATAAAATTTATCCCCAGAGTACAAAACACATAACCGCGCTATCCCCGCGAATGCGCAGAACGATTTGTCTTATGCTTTTTACCCGACGGGCGAATATTGACGAGTCAGTACAAAGCGCCATAAGGCACTGCCTCGCCGCGCCTTGTCGTCCCTGATCCAGCTTGCGGCAGATCCATTTAAACCAATGCAAATCATTTTGCTTAAGGCGCCTTAAGGCAAAACGCCGCCCCGTGCCTTATTCAAGTGTGCGACCTGCCTACGATAGTATTAGTGGGGTTTCACACTAAAGCCGGGCTGGGCGATGCCTAGCCGTACGTTAATCGCCTGGTCACTAAATACGCAGTGTTTATATGGGAGCTTTCAAATACAACGCCAGCCGTGCCGAGCGATGCCCAGCTGTTTTGTGCAGTCCTTCCTGCCGTCAATTCAAGGGTTTTCCATCAAGCAGTTTTTGCCTTCGTTCAGTCTATTTCATTGTTCCAGCCCAGTGAGTTAAGAAACATTACGCAATATGTAGTTTCTTTATTGTTTCAAGTTCTTTTTGTTCTTTATATTTTGTTGATTCAAAAATACTATTATAGTGAATATTGATATTAAAATATTAATTAGTTCCATTCTAGAAAGACCTCCGTTGTGGGATCAATCTAACAAGAAGTAGACCTACATGGATACAAATGTGCCACTCGACAGTATGCAATATAGATTTTAACACTCTAATATCCACAATAATACAATTGTTTACAATATTATTTGTCGTTTCTTGTAGCAAAGAATAATGGAAACATTTGAGGGATAGATTTCGGAGTCAATTAAAAATTCGGAGTTTCTCGTATAGAGTTACCAACTGTCCCCTAGGCCCGTGATATTTATTGATATTGTGTGTCCAGTATCGCCTTCTTTCTCCCACACATTCATCATCAAGCGAGGAACTATCCAATAACATCATCATCATCAAAGTTGACGTTATTATTACACTACGTTACAACTGAGACTGACAGGACAGAAGCACCTCTCACTACAAGGCTAGGAGTGCGAATCTGCTTCAGTCCGAACGCATAGCAGATATTGCCAAGCTTGACATCGCATCGCATCGCACCACCTCGCTCGGCCCGGCTCGGCTCGGCTTTGGTGTGTACGTCGCCTTAAGGTCCTGTTGTATTGAACTAGTAATTTGCGCAACTAGTAATTAGACCTGAAGAACACCCGTTAGCTGAGATTCTTTGTTTAGCACAGTATTGTCCAAGGAGTGGATTCAGTAATGAGTCTCTGAACCGTGTTTATGAGAGTGCTTTTGATAAGGAAATCTATAGATAAAGAATGAATAAATAACGATATACACACCTAAGGTCAAAGCAAAGACGACGACAACTTCCCCTTAAATGTTGCTCGACTCGAGGCCGCTTGGTTCTCTTTTCACAGTCCAATTCCCAATGAATTGTTGATTTTATTACCACTCGGACAGACAGTCGACAGACCATTAGCAAGGCCATTAACTAAATTTACAGCGTGTCGCAAAGCTCCCGTCTGTTATAAGGCTGATTAATTCGCGCCGAATATCTCGGCAAGTTACTTCAGGTAACAGCTTCATGCCGTTTATAGCCACGTCTGTTCAGCGCGTCTGCGTCTTGAGTGGCCACATTTCAAGTTAAGTGGAACGTTTAATGAGCAGTGACGTCACAACTTGGGATTAGATTTCTCTACATGTATTCGTAATGTTCATAACCAGTACAGACGGTTTCTGTCAAGTTTATAACGCAGTTATATCGACGCAAAAAGTGTGAGTTCACGCTATCAGACGTCAGTTACTCCAAGGCGCCTGGGTCAAGTAG
Organism: Prosapia bicincta; assembly: GCA_036971475.1. Lineage (NCBI taxonomy): Eukaryota > Metazoa > Arthropoda > Insecta > Hemiptera > Cercopidae > Prosapia > Prosapia bicincta. Next base: position 50,364,635 of record JBAIZL010000008.1, on the reverse strand, counting down.
AGAGGATGCTTCTAATTAGAGAACTAATTTAGTATAATCAGCAAGTGATTTTTATTCAATTCCTTCTATTAACTCACACTTTCCATACTTACGCAAGCACCTTTTTTATCAAGTAATCCCTTCTTATGAGGGTTATGAAATTAGGCAGGATTCTGAAGGACAGAATAGTACCTTAACTTTGAGAAATAAAAGAAACTTACGGCATTACGTTGGTAGGGTCGGTTACCTAAGCCCACTGCTCTCAACCGTGGTAAAGCGAGGTGCCTCGGCGTTAAACAATCTTTAAAATATTATGGTAATATATTCCGATTCAAGGTACAAACAAGTAATATACATTTTTTTTTAATGGAAATTCCTACTTCCATTATTCCTACAAAAAATTGTTTGTTTTGCTTTCTTTTTATTTTATAATTACAAATAATATAAATATGTAGGCTATATTCATATGTCAAAATAACAATATTAAGTGGCAAAATAGAAAACGAATTTCTTGTAATTTTTCCATTTTCCTTTCTATGTATGGTGTTGGACTATTACTTATGTTTGTTACTATTTGTACGCTCTCTTTATTTTGTCGCTTGCATTGTGTTGTAATTTCTTTTCGGATTGTCCGTTTATGAGTCGAGATTCGATACCGTTAATCCAGTTTGCTTCTTTTATTCTTTTCATTCATTTTTAATCCTTGAGCATTATTTATAATACTGTGAGGTAACCATGGCAACAATTTTGAGTTGTGCAATGGAGGTTTCAATGACAACCAGATGGGGGCAAATTGAAAATCCATATAAATTTTTTAGAAGTAAATTTCTAGTTATGGGAAGGTTGGCACAGTACCAAAGTGCTAGACTTCGAACATGAAGATACTCAGTTCGAATCCTACCTAATCCAACAGATTTTTATAATTTAATTTTTGAATAAATATTTGAAAAAAAACGTTATTAATATCAATTGCAATCCATTATACGTTGAATAAACTAAGTGAAGGTAATGAATAAAAAGTTATAAAGTAGCCTATAAGGAAAAGCATGTTTTTCTTAAGCTTTAATTGCTAGTGAAATATATTAATTCTATATATTTTGGCAAAGTTTACGTGGAAAGACGATCCTGGATTATAAAAACTAGTAACATATACAATTAATTCCCATCACTGTTCCGAGCCATACGTAAAACGATAATATAATGTGATATGATTTAACAAATAAATGCCAGTATAAATATTGGAGGCCAATTCGAGGTTTAGAGAAAATTAATATTCTGAACGTTAATGCTATAGGACGCGAATATATGGTAAATTTATAATTAATAAATTAAACACTCTAATTATTTTGCACTTTATTCAACTAATGCGGCGTGTCAGCGGAGAATGGATTTCGTTGAAAATTAGAAACTCATTTTTGATCAGCCTCCCGATATGGTTTATATCGATATATTTCTGATATTGATAAAAAAACCTTTTCCATAAATTATGTTTCTATAAAACCTATACATATTTCAGTTTCAAAGCAACTTTATAAGGTATCCGAGTTCAATAAAACCTTAAGATAAATAAAACATAATAATAAATACTGAAAAACCTCTTAACTACAAACCTTTTTTATTTTACTCTTATGTATATTTCAGTTACCAAGTAACCATTCTCAGAGACCATTCCAATATAAAGACTCTTTGTATGTCTTTGTGTGTCTTGTACGTATGTCTTGTATGTATGTCTAGTACGTATGTCTTGTACGTATGTCTTTGTATGTCTTGTATGTATGTCTAATACGTATGTCTTTGTATTTGTAGTACGTATGTCTTTGTGTGTCTTGTACGTATGTCTTTGTATGTCTTGTACGTATGGCTTTGTACGTGTAGTACGTATGTCTTTGTATGTCTTGTACGTATGTCTTTGTATGTCTTGTACGTATGTCTTTGTATGTCTTGTACGTATGTCTTTGTATGTCTAGTACGTATGTCTTTGTATGTCTAGTACGTATGTCTTTGTATGTCTTGTACGTATGTCTTTGTATGTCTTGTATGTATGTCTTTATATGTCTTCTTACGAATGTTTTTGTATGTCTTGTACGTATGTCTTTGTATGTCTTGTACGTATGTCTTGTACGTATGTGTTTGTATGTCTAGTACGTATGTCTTGTAAGTATGTCTTTGTTTATCTTGTACGTATGTGTTTGTATGTCTAGTACGTATGTCTTGTAAGTATGTGTTTGTATGTCTTGTACGTATGTCTTGCACGTATGTGTTTGTATGTCTAGTACGTATGTCTTGTAAGTATGTCTATGTTTATCTTGTACGTATGTGTTTGTATGTCTTGTACGTATGTCTTTGTATGTCTTGTATGTATGTCTTTATATGTCTTCTTACGAATGTTTTTGTATGTCTTGTACGTATGTCTTTGTATGTCTTGTACGTATGTCTTGTACGTATGTGTTTGTATGTCTAGTACGTATGTCTTGTAAGTATGTCTTTGTTTATCTTGTACGTATGTGTTTGTATGTCTAGTACGTATGTCTTGTACGTATGTGTTTGTATGTCTTGTACGTATGTCTTGCACGTATGTCTTCGTATATCTTGTACGTATGTGTTTGTATGTCTAGTACGTATGTCTTGTAAGTATGTCTTTGTTTATCTTGTACGTATGTCTTTGTATGTCTTGTACGTATGTCTTTGTATGTCTTGTATGTATGTCTTTGTATGTCTTGTATGTATGTCTTTGTATGTCTAGTACGTATGTCTAGTAAGTATGTCTTTGTTTATCTTGTACGTATGTCTTTGTATGTCTTGTACGTATGTCTTTGTATGTCTTGTACGTATGTCTTTGTATGTCTTGTATGTATGTCTTTGTATGTCTAGACATACATGTAAAAAAAAGTATTTGAACGTGATTGGATGAATAAAAACGTATTTTATTAACAATTGAAAATTTTTTACAGGATATACATCAGGAGAGTGTGAGCTAATTGAAGGAAATGAATGAAAGTTATCAAGAAATGATTATATTCCTTTCTAAACTAAAACTAACTAATTAAATTTAACCATGCATATGTTAGTAACACTTTGGTTTAACATCTATATTTCTATTAAATTTTAACAAAGGCAAATTGATTGTTAGAATGTTGCTAAGCAAAGACGTGGAAAATTTTCAAATAGTCAACAGTCGTGCTCACACCAATGCAGACGCTTCCATTCTATGAACTTTATATTTACTAAATAAATACCTAACCTTTTTGAACATGCCATCTAGTATGGTGTAATATTAAGAGAGTACGCAGTATATTGAAAAGGATACAAAATATGTTAAGGGTAACGAAATAAATATCATGCTTCCCAAAATAAAAAAATATAGGGTATACAAAATGAGAACAAGTCACACAAATTAAAAATGTTTCAAATATTTAAAACCGACAGAATAAATAGAGAAGAATTTAACAACCGCATAAACGAAATAGACCTTGTGGACTGAAGACAGAAAAGCACGTCACTCTGAAAGGCGAGAAAGGAAGAAGACAAAATAGTATATTGCGTTGTTCTAAGCGCAGCTAAAGAAGAGCACATGTTACAATAAGTCAAGTTACCTTTTGAACAAGATAAGTACTATATTTAATATGTGGGTAAATGATTAGTATAGTTTGTATATCGTAGGGAAAAGCCCCGTGGTAGCCTAATCTTTCTGTTATTACTTAACATCAAACTACAAAAATAAGTTTCGAAATGTAATCTTTAATACAGCTATAAATTGATTGGGTTATGTTAAACATTTAGGTTAAATCTTTAAATGCGTCAGATTTTACGAATAGTTTAGAATATAACAATTAAAATAAAAACACAAGAAAAAGTTTGAAATTATATTTGTTTAATTTTGGAAAAGTGATTAATTCTGTTGATGGTACTGAATTAGTTTTTTTAATATCTCTTATTCTCCAGTTACTAAGGCTTGTAATTGATCATAAATTCCATAAAATAAAAAATTGTTTTTGCTTTTCTTAGTAAGGAAATTAACTGGATAAATCCTTCTTGTGCTAGTAACCGTATCTTGTTAAAGCAAGATCTGTAGGTCTTGGTCATTTTGGCTGGACTTGTCCTGACTCGGTTCTCCTTGGTTAGGCCACTGCAAGGCTTGGCCTATAGCTTAGCTGGGACTTACATTAAGGCTGGGTTGCCCCATGGCAGGGTCGGGATATCTCGGACTAATATGGCCGGTGCATAGTTGTGCCACGCTGGGCTGCTGGGACTTGCGACGGCTTGATCAGCTTGGCCGGGACTTATAAGGCCTGGAAGTCATGGTTTGGACTCAGATGTTCTGGCCTCAGGCCGGGACGGACGCGGCTTTATCATGGCTTCCGGGCCTTGTACGGCTTGGCCTATAGCAGGTTGGGACTTCACTTATTAAGGCTCGACAGTCTAGTTTGACACGCTATGTATTGGCCTTAATAGTCTGCGGTATTCTTACCCTTATGATTGCTTCCGGGCCTTGTAGGCTTGGCCTATAGCTCAGCCGGGACTTGCACGCGGCTTAACTTTGAAGACCGGGAATTGATAAGCTTGGCCTATTTATGGCTGGGAT